>JAVSCE010009776.1:0-30788 GCA_032199065.1 Smutsia gigantea
TGTATGTTTATGTAGGTGTGTGTATGTAGGTGTATGTTAATGTATGGGTATGTAGGTAGATGTATGTTTATTTATGTAGGGTCTGTATGTGTATGTTTATTTATGTGTGTATGTTTACGTATGTTAATGTATGTGTATGTATGTAGATGAAGGTATATGTATGTTGTGTATGTATGTGTATGTCTATGTATGTGTGTATATGTATGTGTATGTTTATGTATGTGTGTCTATGCCGCCGTATGTTTATGTATGTGTGTGTACGTAGGTGTATGTTAATGTATGTGTGTGTATGTAGGTGTATGATTACGTATGTTTGAATAATGGTGTATATTTATGAATGTGTGTGTATATGTGTATGTTTATGTATGTATGTAAATGTATGTATATGTATGTGTGTGTATGTAGCTCTATGTTTGTGTATGCAGGTGCATTTTTATATATGTGTGTGTAGGTAGAAGTACGTTTATGCATGATAGTACATGTCCATGTATATTTATGTATGTGTTTTTATGTAGGTCTACGTTTGTGTATGTGTATGCATGTATAGATGTATGTTTATGTATGTGTGTGTATTTATGTGTTTGTTTATGTATGTCTGTGTATATAGGTGTATGTTTATGTATGTGAATGTATTTAGATGTATGTTTAGATATGTGTGTGTATGTTTATGTATGTGTGTGTATATAGGTGTATTTTTATGTATGTGTATGTATGGAGATGTATGTTTATGTATGTGTGTGTATATTTGTGTGTCTGTGTATGTAGGTGTATGATTATATATGTGTGTGTATGTAGGTTTATGTTTATGTAAGTTTGTGTATGTTTGTGTATGCTTATGTATGTCTGTGTAAGTAGGTGTATGTTTATCTATGTGTGTGTATATAGTTGTATATTTATGTATGTGTGTTTATCTAGGTGTATGTTATGAATGTGTCTGTATGGATGTATGTTTATATATGAATGTAATGTATGTTTGTGTATGTGTGTGTATACAGGTGTCTGTGAATGTAGGTACATTTATATGTATGTGTGTTTATGTAGGTGTATGTTTATGTATGTATATGTATGTTTATGTATGTGTGTATGTGTATGTTTATGTATGTCTCTGTATATAGGGGCATATTTATGTACGTGTGTATATGTAGGTGTATGTTTATGTATGTGTGGGAGTAGGTGTAAGTTTATCTATGTTTGTGTATGTGTGTATATTTATGTATGAATGCAAATGTATGTTTATGTATGTCTGAGAATATTGGTGTATGTTTGCGAATGTATGTGCATGTTTATGTATGTCTGTGTATGTAGGTGTATATTTATGTATGTGTCTATGTAGGTGTATGTATTCGTATGCGTTTGTGCATATGATTTTGTATGAATGTAAATGTATGTTTGTGTATGTGTGTCTACGTAGGTGTATGTTTGTGTATGTAGGTTCATGTTTATTTATAAGTGTGTATGTAGATGTATGTTTATGTATGTGTGTGTATGTTTGTGTATGTAAGTGTATGTTTACGTATGTTTGTCTATACAGTCGTATGTTTATGTATGTGTGTGTATGTAGGTGTATGTTTTTGTGTGTGTGCATGTATGTGTATGTGTGTATGTAGGTGTATGTTTACATATGTGCATGTATGTAGATGTATGTTTATGTTTGTATGTGTATGTTTGTGTATGTGTGTGTATATTTGGGTATGTGTGTCTATGTAAGTGAATGTTTAAGATGAGTGTCTATGTAGGCATATGTTTACGTATGTGTATTAATGTAGATGTGTGTTTTTCTATGTGTGTGTATGTAGGTGTATTTTTATGTATGTGTGCTTTGAGGTGTATGTTTATATATGTGTATGTATGTAGATGTATGTTTATGCATGTGTGTGTATGTAGGATTCTCTGTATATATCTGTATGTATATAGAAGTAGTTTTATGTATGTGTTTGCATGTGTGTATATTTATGCATGTATGTAAATGTATGTTAATGTATGTGTGTGCATGTTGGTGTATATTTGTGTATGTAGGTGCATGTTTATTTATGTGTGTGTGTGTAGATGTATGTTTATGTATGTGTTTATGTTGATGTATGTATATGTATGTGTGTGTATGTAAGTGAATGTTTATATATGTGTATGTATGTAGATGTAGCTTTATTTATGTGTGTGTATGTGTATGTTTACGTATGTCAGTGTATGTAGGTGTATGTTTATGTATGTCTGAGTTTGTAGGTGTACGTTTATGTATGTGTGTGTATGTAGTTGTATGTTTATGTATGTGTATGTATGTAGATGTATGTTTATGTATTATATCTGCGTATGTAGGTGTAGGTTTGCGTGTGTCTATGTAGGTGTATGATTATATGTGTGTGTGCATGTAGGTGTATGTTTCTTATGTTTGTGTATGTGTGTGGATATAGGTGTATGTTTATGTATGTGTGTGTATGTAGGGGTATGTTTATGTATGTGTGTCTATGCTGGTGTATGTTTATATATGGGTATATGTGTAGATGTATGTTTATGTATGTGTGTGTATGCAGTTGTGTGTTTGCCTGTGTGTATGTATATGTGTGATTATGTATGTGTGTGTAAGTAGGTGTATGTTTATGTATGTTTATGTATGTAGATGTATGATTATGTTTGTTTGTGTGTGTACGTTTGTGTATGTTTATGTATGTGTTTGTATGTATGTGTATGTTTATGTATGTCAGTGTATGAACATGTGTGTTTATGTAGGTGTGTGTATGTAGGTTTATGTTTATGTATGTGTGTGTGTGAAGGTGTATGTTTATATATGTGTGTGTAGGTAGGTGTATGTTTATGTATGTGTGTGTATGTGTGTATGTATGTAAATGTATGTTTATGTATGTGTGTGTATGTACGCATATGTTTGGGTATGTAGGTGCATGTTTATGTATGTGTGTGTATGTATGTGTATGATTATATATGTGTCTATGTTGCTGTATGTATATATGTGTATGTATGTAGATGTATTTTTATGTATGTGTGTGTATGTAGGTGTATGTTTATGTGTGTGTATATGTAATTGTATGAATGTATGTGTGTGTGCATGTAGTTGTATGTTTGTGAATGTATATTTATGTTTGTGTATATAGGTGAATGTATATATAGTTGTGTGTATGTAGGTGTATGTGAATGTATGGGTATGTAGGTAGATGTATGTTTATTTATTTAGGTTCTCTAGGTGTATGTTTATTTATGTGAGTGAATGTAGACGTATGTTAATGTATGTGAATGTATGTATGTGTATGTTTATATATGTTTGTCTAGGCAGGCGTATGTTTATGTATGTGGTTGTATGTAGTTGTATGTTTATGTATGCGTGTATATGTAGGTGTATGTTTATGTATGTTTGTATGATGGTGTATTGTTATGAATGTGTGTGTATATGTGTATGTTTATGTATATCTCTGTATATAGATGTATATTTATGTATGTGTGTATGTAGTTGTATGTTTGTGTGTGTGTATGTAAGTGTATGGTTATATGTGTGTGTGTATGTTTTTGTATGTTTGTGTATGTGTGTGTATTTAGGTGTATGTTTATGTATGTGTGTGTATGTAGGTGTATGTTTATGTATGTGTGTGTATGTAGGTGTATGTTTATGTATGTGTGTGTATGTAGGTGTATGTTAATGTATGTGTATGTATTTAAGTGTATGTTAATGTATGTGTGTGTATGTAGGTGTATGTGTATCTGTGTGCATGTAGCTGTATGTTAATGTATGTGTATGTATGTATATGTATGTTCATGTATGTGTGTGTATGTAGGAGTATGTTTATGTATGTGTTTGCATGTATTGTATGTTTGTGTGTGTCTGTATGTAGGTGTATGATTATATATGTGTGTGTATGTAGGGGTATGTATATGTATGTGTGTGTATGTTGGTGTATGTCTATGTATGTATGTAAATGTATGTTAATGAATGTGTGTGTATGTAGGTGTATATATATGTATGTAGGTTCATGTTTATGTATGTTTGGTATGTAGATGAATGTTTATGTATGTGTATGTATGCAGATATATGTTTATGTATGTGTGTGTATTTCGGTGTATGTATGTGTGTCTGTATGTAGGTGTATGATTATATATGTGTGTGTAAGTAGATGTATTTTTATGTATGTGTATGTATGTAGATGCATGTTAGTTTGTATGTGTATGTTTGTGTATTAGTTTGTATATTTTTGTATGTGTTTCCATGTATGTGTATGTTTAAGATGTGTGTCTGTTTAGGCGTATGTTTATGTATGTGTAGGTACGTAGATGTGTGTTTATGTGTGTGTATGTAGGAATATGTTTATGTACGTGTATGTATATAGATGTAAGTTTATGTATGAGGGTGTATGTTTGTGTATGTTCGTGTGTGTGAATGTATGTGTATTATTATACATGTGTGTGTATGTAGGTGTATGTTTATGTACATGTGTGTATGTATGTGTATATTTATGTATGTCTGTGTAAGGTTGTGCCTGTTCATCTATGTGTGTGTATGAAGGTGTATTTTTATGTATGTGTGTGTATGTGTGTGTGTTTATGTAGTACGTAAATGTATGTTTGTGTATGTGTATGAATTTGTCTGTGTATGTAGGTTCATGTTTATGTATGTCTGTGTATGAAGATTTATGTTTATATAGGTGTTTGTATGTAGATATATATTTATGTATTTGTGTGCATATAGGTTTATGTTTATGTATGTAGATGTATGTTTATGTATGTGTGTATGTATGTGAATGTTTATGTATGTCTCTGTATATATGTGCATATTTCTGTACGTGTGTGGATGTAGGTGTATTTTATGTATGTGTGTGAATGTAGGTGCATGTTTATGTATGTTTGTGTATGTGTGTATGTTAACATATGTATGTAAATGTATGTTTATGTACGTGTGTGTATATAGCTGTACATTTGTGAATGTTGGTGAATGTTAATGTATGTGTGTGTATGCAGATGTATGTTTATGTATCTGTGTGTATGTATATTTATATTTATGTATGAGTGTTTATGTAGGTGTATGTTAATGTATGTGTTTGGATGTAGGTGTATGTTTATGTTTGTGTGTATGTAGGTGTATATTTAGGTATGTGTGTATGTAGGTGAATGTATACATATGTGTGTGTATGTGCGTATGTATATGTATGTATGTAAATGTATGTTTATGTACGTGTGTCTATGTAGGTGTGTGTTTGTGTATGCAGGATCATGTTTCCTTATTAGTGTGTATGTAGGTGTATGTTTGTGTATGTGTGTGTATGTTTGTGTATATGTGTGCATGTAAGTGTATGTTTACATATGTTTGTCTATGCAGGCGTATGTTAATGTGTGTGCGTGTATGTAGGTGTTCGTTAAGGTACCTGTATGTATGTAGATGTATGTTTATATATGTGTGTATGTAGTTGTATGTTTGTGTGTGTGCATGTAGGTGTACGGTTATATATTTGTGTTTATGTAGGTGCATGTGTATGTATTTGTGTGTATTTAGGTGTATGTTTGAGTATGTAGGTTTATGTTTACTTATCTGTATGTATGTAGATGTATGTTTATGTTTCTATGTGTATGTTTGTGCAGGTGTGTGTATGTTTGGGTATGTGTGTCTATGTAAGTGAATGTTTACGATGAGTGTCTATGTAGGCGTATGTTTATATATGTGTATTTACATAGATGTGTGTTTATGTATGTGTGTGTATGAGGGTGTATGTTTATGTATGTGTGTGTATGTAGGTGTAGGTTTATGTATGTGTATGCATGTAGATGTATGTTTATATATGTGTCTGTATGGTTGTGTATGTGTGTGCATGTAGGTGTATGTTTATGTATGTTTTTGTATGTAGGCGTATTTTATGTATGTGTATGTATGTCTATGTATGTGTGTATATTGATGTATGTTTCTGTATGTGTGTGTATGTAGGTTTATGTGTATATATGTGTATGTATGTAGATGTAGGTTTATGTATGTGTGTGCATGTGTGTATATTTATGCATGTATGTAAATGTATGTTTAGGTATGTGTGTGCATGTTGGTGTATATGTGTGTATTTAGGTGCATGTTTATTTATGTGTGTGTATGTAGATGTATGTTTATGTATGTGTGTTTATGTAGATGTATATTCATGTATGTGTGTGTATGTAAGTGCATGTTTATATATATGTATGTATGTAGATATATTTTTATGTATGTGTGAGCATGTATGTGTATGTTTATGTATGTCAGTGTATGTAGGTGTATGTCTATGTATGTTTGTGTATGTAGGTGAATGTTTATGTATGTGTGTTTATGTAGTTGTGTTTATGTATGTGTATGTATGTAGATGTATGTTCGTGTGTGTGTATGTAGTTGTATGTTTGTGTGTGTGTATGTAAGTGTATTACTATATGTGTGTGTGCATGTAGGTTTATGTTTCTGTATGTTTGTGTATGTGTGTGTATGTATGTGTATGTTAATATATGTGTATGTATGTAAGCGTATGTTTATGTATGTGTGTGTAGGTAGGTGTATGTTTATGTATGTGTGTGTAAGCAGGTGTATGATAATGTATGTGTATGTATGTAAATATGTTTATGTATGTGTATGTATGTAGGTGTATGTTTATGTATGTGTGTGTAAGTAGTGTATGTTTGTGTGTGTGTCTGTATGTAGGTGTATGATTATATATGTCTGTGTATGTAGGTGTATGTATATGTATGTGTGTGTATGTATGTGTATGCTTATGTATGTGTCTGTATGTACGTTTATGTGTGTATATGTGTATATAAGTAGATGTATTTTTAAGTATGTGTGTGCATGTGTGTATGTTTATCAATGTATTAAATGTATGTTTATCCCCGTGTGTGTATGTAGGTGTGTATTTGTGTATGTAGGTGCATGTTTATGTATTTGTGTGTATATGTAGATGTATATTTATGTATGTGTGTCTATGCAGGTGTATGTTTATTTATGTGTATTTATGTAGATATATGTTTATGTATGAGTGTGTATGTTTGTGTATGATTGTGTGTGTGTTTATGTAGGTGTATTAATATATATGTGTGTGTTTGTAGGTTAATGTATATGTACATGTGTGTATGTATGTGTATGTTTATGTATGTCGGTGTAAGGTTGTGCATGTTTATCTATAGTGTGTATGAAATGTATGCGTATGTATGTGTGTATGTACATGTATGAATATGTATGTGTGTGTATGTAGATGTATATTTATATATGGGTGTGCCTGTACGTGTATGTTTATGTATGTGTATGTAGATGAATGTTATTGTATGTGTGTGTATGTAAGTGTATGATTATTTATGTGAGTGTAAGTACGTGGATGTTTATATATGTGTTTGTATGTAGATGTATGATTATGTATGTGTGTGTGTATGTTTGTGTATTTGTGTACGTATGTGTATGTATATGTATGTGTGTATGTGGGTTTATGTGTATGTATGTGTATGTGTGTAGACGTATTTTTATATGTGTGTGTATGTAGGTGTATGTTTGTGTGTGTGTATGTAGGTGTATGAATTTATCTGTTTGTGCACGTAGGTGTATGTTTGTGTATTTTTGTGTATGTGTGGAATGTAGGTGTGTGTTTTTAATGTGTGTGTATGTGGGTGTAATTTAACGTATGTGTATGTATGTAGATGTGTGTTTATGTATGTGTGTATATGTAGGTGTTTGTGTGTGTGTCTGTATGTAGGTTTATGATTATATATGTGTGTGTACGTAGGGGTATGTTTACTTATGTGTGTGTATGTACGTGTATGTTTATGTATGTATGTAAATGTGTGTTTATATATGTGTTTGTACGTAGGTGTATGTTTGTGTGTGTAGGTGCATGTTTACGTATGTTTGTGTATGCAAATGTATGTTCATGTATGTGTATGTATGTAGATGTATGTGTGTGTATGTTGGTGTATCTATGTATGTGTTTGTGTCTGAATGTAGGTGTATGATTATATATGTGTGTGTATGTAGGTGTATGTTTATGTATGTGTATGTATGTAGAGTTGTGTTTGTGTATGTGTGTTAATGTAAATGTATGTTTATTATGTGTGCCTATGTATGCGTATGTTTATGTATGTAGATATGTGTTTATATATGTGTGTGTATATAGATGTATTTTTATGTATGTGTGTGTTTGTAAGGGTATGTTTATATATGAGTATGTATGTAGCTGTATTTTATGTATGTGTATGTACGTAAATGTGTGTTTATGTATGTATGTGTATACAGGTGTATGTTTATGTATGTGTCTTCATGTAGTTTTATGTTTATATATGTGTATGTATGTAGATGTATGTTTATGTATGTGTGTGCATGTGCGTATGTTTATGTATGTATGTAAATGTATTTTTATGCATGTGTGTGTTTGTAGGTGTATATTTGTGTATGTAGGTGCATGTTTAAGTATGTGCGTGTATGTAGAATTTTGTTTATTCATGTGTGTATATGTAGATGTATATTTATATATCTGTGGGTATGTAGGTGTATGTTTGTGTATGTGTATGTATGTTAATTTTTGTTTATGTATGTGTGTGTATGTAAGTGTATGTTTATGTATGTCTGTGTTTGTAAGGTTGTGTTTATGTGGGTGTATGTAGGGTATGTGTATGTTTGTGTGTGTATGTAGGTGTATATTAATGTATGTGTATGTATGTACATGTATGTTTATATATTTCTCTGTATGTACATGTATGTTCCTGTGTGTCTGTGTAGGTGTATTTTGATATGTGTGTGTGCATGTAGGTGTATGTGTATGTTGGTGGATGTGTGTGTACATAGGCGTATTTTATGTATTTGTATGTATGTAGATGTGTGATTACGTATGTGGTTTCATGTAGGTGTATGTTTATGTATGTGTCTCTATGTAGCTTTATGTGTTTATATAAGTATATATGTAGATGTATGTTTATGTATGTGTGTAAGTGTATGTTTACATATGTTTTTCTATGTAGGAGTATATTCGTGTATGTAGGTGTATGTTTATGTATGTGGGTGTATGTCTTTGTATGTTTATGTATGTGTGTGTATGTAGTTGTATATTTATATATGTGTATGTATGTAGATGTATGTTTATATATGTGTTTGTATGTAGGTGTTTGTTTGAGTTTGCGTGTATGTAGTTTTATGATTATATGTGTGTTAGCATGTAGGTGTATCTTTGTGTATGTTTGTGTATGTAGGTGTATGTATATGTACATGTGTTTGTGTAGGTAATTTTTAATACATGTGTGTGTATGTAGATGTATGTTTATGTATGTGTGTGTATGTTGTATGTTTATGTATGTGTGTCTATGCAGGTGTATGTTTATGTATGTGTATGTATGTAGATGTATGATTATGTAAGTGTGTGTATGTTTGTGTCTGTGTGTATGTAGGTGTATGATTATATATGTGTGTGCATGTTGGTGTATGTTTATGTACGTGTGTGTATGTATGTGTATGTTTATGTATGTCTGTAATTGGGTTTATGTTTATGTAGTATGTAAATGTATGTTTTTGTATGTGTGTGTACATAGGTGTCTGTTTGTGTATGTAAGTGCCTGTTTATGTATGTGTGTGTATGTAGATTTATGTTTATGTATGTGTTTGTATGTAGATATATGTTTATGTATGTATGTGTATTTTTATTTGTGTGTTTCTGTGTGTGTCTATGTAATTGTATGTTTATGATGTGTGTCAATGTAGGCGTATATTTATGTATGTGTATGTATGTAGATGTATGTTTATATATGTGTCTGTATGATTGTGTATGTGTGTGCATGTTTATGTATGTTTGTGTATGTAGATGTATGTTTATGTATGTCTGTTTATGTAGATGTATTTTTATGTATGTGTGTTAATGTAGTTTTATGTTAATGTATGTGTGTCTATGAAGGTGTATGTGCATTTATGTGTGTGTATGTGGTTGTATGTTTATATATGTGTTTGTGTATGTTCGTGTATGTGTGTAAGTGTATGTTTATATATGTGTTTGTATTTGGCGTATTTTATGTATGGGTATGTATGTAGATGTGTGTTAATATATGTGTGTTTATGCAGTTATATGTTTATATATGTGTGTTTAAGTAGGTGTATGTTTATGTATGTGTATATGAAAATGTATATTTATGTACCTGTGTGTATGTAGGTGTATGTTAACATGTGTATGTATGCAGATATATGTTTATGTTTGTGTGTATATATGTGCATGTTTATGTATGTCTTTGTATGTAGGGTATGTTTATGGATGTGTGTGTATGTAGATGTATGTGTATGTATGTGTCTGTGAAGTTGTATATTTATGTATGTGTATGTATGTAGATGTATGTTTATGTATGTGTGTTCATGTATGTGTATGTTTATATATGTCTGTGTATGTCGGTATATTTTTATGTATGTGTGTGTATGTAGGTGCATGTTTATGTATGTGTATATATGTAGAAGTATATTTATGTATGTGTCTGTATTTAGTTTTATGTTTATGTGTGTTTATGTACATGTATGTTTATACATGTGTGTGGATGTAGGTGTATGTTTCTCTATGTTTGTGTATGTGTGTGTATTTAGGTGTATGTTTATGTATGTGTTTCTATGTAAGTGTATGTTAATGTATGTGTATGTATGTAAAAGTATGTTTATGTATGTGTGTGTATGTAGGTGTATGTTTATGTATGTGTGCGTATGTAGTGTATGTTTGTGTGTGCGTCTGTATGTATGGGTATTTTTATATATGTGTTTATGTAAGTGTATGTTTATGTATGTGTATGTTTGTCTGTGTATGTAGAAGCATACTTATTTTTATGTGTGTTAATGTAGGTGCATGTTTATGTACGTATGTGAATGTAGATGTATGTTTATGTATGTCTGTGTATGTAAATGCATATTAATCTTTGTGTGTTAATGTAGGTGTATGTTTATGTATGTGTATGTATGTAGATGTGTTTTAATGTATGTGTCTGTATGTATGTATATGTTTATGTATGTCCATGCATATAGGTGTATGTTTATGTATGTTCATATATGTAGGTGTATGTTTATGTATGTGTGTATGTAGGTGTATGTTTATGTATGTTGGGTGTATGTGTATGTTTATGTATGTATGTAAACGTATGTATATGTTTGCGTGTGTATATAGGTGTATGTTTGTGTATGCAAGTGCATGATTATATATGTGTGTGTATGTTTATGTATGTGTGTGTTTTTAGATGTATATGTATGTATGTATGTGTATGTTTATGTATGTAGATATATGTTCATGTATGTGTGTGTATGTAGGTGTATGTTTATGTATGTGTGTATGAAGGTGTATGTTTATGTATGTGTTTGCGTGTGCGTATGTTTATGCATGTATGTAAATGTATGTTTATGTGTGTTTATATAGGTGTATGTATGTGTCTGTAGGTGCATGTTTATGTAAGTGTGTGTATGTATGTGTATGTTTGTGTATGAAGGTGTATGTTTATGCATGTTTGTCTATGCAGTCGTTTGTTTTTGTATGTGTGGTTTTGTTTGTATATGTGTGTCTCTGTTATTGTATGTTTATGATGAGTGTCTATGTAGGCGCATGATTATGTATGTGTGTGTATGTATATGCATGTTTAAATATGTTTGTTTTTGTTGTAAGTTTATGTGTGTGTATGTATGTAGATGTATGATTATATATGTATCTATATGTTTATGTATGTTTATGTATGTGTGGTTATGTAAGTGGATGTTAATGTATGTGTGTGTGTGTAGGCGTTTGTTTTTGTATGTGAATGTATGTACATTTGTGTTTATGTATGTGTGTGTATGTAGGTGTATATTTAAGTAGGTGTGTGTATGTATGTTTATGTGTATGCATGTGTACGTATGTAGATGTATGTTTATGTATGTGTGTGTATTTAGGTGTATGTTTGTGTGTGTGTATGTAGGTGTATAACAGTAAATGTGTCTTTCAAGTGAACAACATTCAGTGTACCCTCTCACCTAGCTCTAGTAAGGAGAAGCTTCTGTCTTCTATTACCAACTTGGTATGATCCAATCCTTCCCTGGGAAACAGCTTTCCCCCATTTTGTCGTTCACCTGAAACCTTCCTTCGAAGTTTACCAAGCTCACTGAATTCTGGGCCATGGATCGGCACTCAGAGATCCTAAGATAAAATAATGAAATGTGAATGACCTGACCGAGTCATCCCCACTCTGCACTCCATCCTTCTTCCAGAAACACTGCGGGCCAGTTGGGTTCTGGGAGCAAAGTCACATTCTGTGCTTATGTAGGGATTATACTATTAAGAGGCACATATTTCTAGAAATGATGAAATGTCTGCATGTATAAGCTGGACGGTCTTGGCAAAGATGGTGTCGCAGTTCATCGTGGCTCAGTTTTCCTTAGGTTCTGTTAGAAATGAGACTGTCTGTACCACCTGCTCTCCAACGTGGAGGTGGGCTGGGTGGTGATGGAGTGCACTGAGGAAGACAGGCCTGGGTCTGCACACTGTTTTTTGTGTACCCGCCCAGAAGTGGCACTCTGGTTAGAGAATGTCAGGTAGTTGATAGATCCTCTGGTTCCATTGGATTCCTTGCTGGAAGGAGCTTCCACCAGAGCCAGAGAAATGAAAGTTCAGGAGACCTGAAGGCAGACCTGGGTCTTCCTTTCTCAGTCTGGAACTCCAGGCTGCTGCTGCAAGGCCTGTGTGTCCAGTTCACGGTGACAGCATTTTTTAACCTTACGCATGAAAAGAGATGGCTCTCCCGATTAAAGGTGGAAGCTGACTTTCCTCACCAGAAATGGTTTATAGAATCAACATACCAACCTGTAAGAGGCAAACAGCAAAGGAAAGAGTAAAACACTTTCTTCTGTCACTTGTATATTCTTCACTAGATTGTCAAGTACATGAAAAGGATAATCATTTTCTTATCTCTACTGCCTGGTCTAGAATAATAGCGACTGAAAAATATTTGGAGTCAACTGAAATCTCCACTGATTTCCTCGGCATTGTTGTTTAAGTCCTGGGAACACGGCAACCATTTTAGTGGCATTTCAGCAAGGCATCTCAATGGGATTATCGATACTCTGATTTTGACACGGATGTAAAATGTACCTATAGGTGCATTTAAATGTGTGGCTGCTGATGAATCTACTGAAAGCTCTTCCTCTCTGATTCTGATGCTTGATCCTCTCAGAGGCAATTTTCGAACGGGTGCCCAAACAGCCTTCGTACATGAGGACTAGATGTGGACAAGTTTAGTTCATAGGAAATATTTTCTTTTGAACATATGATTGTTTGGTTATTTACCATTGATTTACACTGCACATACCAGTCAGGTAGGGTTACAAAGTCCATATTTCTGCTTTGCTTTTCATGTTGAAAGATTCCGAGTTTCCTGGCCTAAGTATACTTCAGGGAATCGCTTTTATTTTTAAAATTTTGCCCCCCAACCCACACTGTATTTACTTCCATGAAAGTATATTTTACATGCAAGTGGGTACAAAAAGGCACATCCAAATGTGGGAAGTCTGATACACTTCACTGTGTTCTAGATTAAAACATAAAATGCTTATAGCAGAATCACACAGATGATATGCATCTATCATAACTTCTCTGGAACCTGTTCTATAGAGTTGGATTCTTCTACTCAAACAAATAACAATATCAAAACCACTTTAGAGGAGGAGATGATGCTGACATTTTAAGATTCACAAATAGTAAAAGGCAAAATAACTACTTCTGAAACTTGGAGAAATGTGGAACATACATATACATCATGTAGCTCACAGGTGTCCACAACCTCAAACTTCCCTGGGGGTGGGGTTTTGGGAAACACTTTTGAAAGATGAGAGTGTCCTGGGCTATACTTAGTGGCAGAAGTGCTGGGGAAGCACACGTGCTGTTGTGCATTGATGCAGGCACTTCCTTTCAGGAAGGATGGATTTTCAAGATCTGTCCGTGAAAAGCAAAGCAAAGCAATGGAAAGAATCGTTGATAGCAGAGCAGACAAAAAGCACACACAGAAAAGGTCAAAACATGTGTTCACGCTAGAATTCAAACATATGTTTGCGTGCCACATCACTGATGGTGGAGTCGCTGGAAATGCAGACAATGATCCAAGAATCTGGAAGGGAAACTCACAGGTGAGCATCCCTGAAGAGTCCTTCCCATGACGAACTGCTTCATCTAACTAGTCATCCGAGAACTTTACACGGAAACAACCTTTAGATACCAGGTGTCACTGCCACCTGATGGGAGGACATGCTATTCAAAGCCAAAGCAGAACACCCTGATACTTACCCAGTTTGCTGGGTTTGGAGCCATGAGCTCTAATCCATGCTGGCAGAAGGGAGATGTCTGGGAGTACTTCAGAGAGTGGTTCCCGGCACCTATTTCAGTTGAAGATACCGACAGATACAGTCACCCAGTCTGCGGATATTACAGGCTACAGACACTCTTGGCATGTCGACTCTACTCACAGAGACGTGTCCAGTAAGTTCAATGCAGTATCGCTGTTTGAATGGTAGAACACTTGAGCCAAGGTCCATTACAAATGGATCAGGAGGTTTATTGGTCTTCTTGGTTGCAAAAAACGAATGAGTATAAGGTGTGTGTTTTACCTTGGCTTCATCTCAGAAACAATGAGTTCACAAATGGCCAAGTGATGTGCACTGTAAGAAGGTTTTGTAGTTTCACAGCACGCCAAACACGACTGATGTGACACATATACTAAAAGCCTAAAAACACACATGAGAAGGGTGAACACCTAAATCTGGCCTGTTTACCTCTCGAGTAAAAGGAGGCAAATGGGTTCAAGTTAAACACGGGGGGCTTCCATTTGCATCTGCTACGTATTACTGGATTAAAAAATATTGAATGTGAGAATAGTGGGTTTATGAAAGCTGAGTGATGGTCGTTCTCCACACATTTTTGATATGCGTGATATTTAACAATAGAAACCAAATTTTACAAATTAAAAAACAATCAAGGTCTCTGCAAGCTCAGAATCCTTAGTGTTGAAAAAGCCACTGGCAATAATAATAAAGGAAACATCTCTATGCAAGAAAACTGGGATGCATGCTTTCAGTCAAAGAAGGTAGGAGACACAGAAATGCATTTTCATTGTGTGGTGGGACTGGGTGGGGGTGGAAGAAAGGAGAAACGAAGGAAGAGAGGAAGAGAGAGAAAGAGAGTGTCATGAAAATGTGAGAGTCTGGTTACTGACCTAAGGAAACCTTAAGACAAAAGCTGAACATAAAGAAGACAGTTGTACAAGGCCTGTGAAAAGGAATCTTGGGAGAAGAATCTGTATGTGTGATCAGGCTGGCTCTGATCCAAATGAATTTCTTTAAGATGGTTTTAAAAATACAAGGCATCCAGATTGGGAAAGAAGAGTTCAAATTTTCACTATTTGCAGATGACATGATATTGTACATAAAAAACCCTAAAGACTCCACTCCAAAACAACTAGAACTAATATCTGAATTCGGCAAAGTTGCAGGATCAAAAATGAACACAAAGAAATCGGTTGCTTTCCTATACACTATCGATGAACTAACAGAAAGACAAATCGGAAAAACAATTCCACTCATAACTGCATCAAAAAGAATAAAATACCTAGGAATAAACCTAACGAAGGAAGTGAAAGACCTGTACTCTGAAAACTACAAGACACTCTTAAGAGAAATGAAAGTGTACCCTAACAAATGGAAATGTATCCCATGCTCTTGGCTAGGAAGAATAGATATTTTCAAAATGGCTATACTGCCTAAAGCAATATACAGATTCAATGCAATCCCTATTAAAATAACAACAGCTTTCTTCCATGAGCTCGAACAAATAATTCTAAAATTCATATGGCAGACAAAAAACCCTGAATAGCCAAAGCAATCCTGAGAAGGAGGAATAAAAGAGGGGGAATTACACTCCCTGACTCAAGCTCTACTACAAAGCCACAGTAATAAAGAAAATTTGGTATTGGCACAAAAACAGACCCACAGATCAGTGGAATACAATAGAAAATCCAAACATCAAACCAAACACTTACAGTCAATTAATATTTGATAAGGGAGCCTTGGATATACATTGGGGAGATGACAGCCTCTTCAGCAGCTGGTGTTGGAAAAACTGGACAGCTACATGTAAGAGAATGAAACTGGACTACTGTCTAACCCCATACACAAAGGTAAACTCAAGGTGGATCAAAAACCTGAATGTAAGTCATGAAACCATAAAACTCTTAGAAAAAAATGTAGGCAAAAAGCTCTTGGACATAAACATGAGCAACCTCTTCATGAACATTTCTCCCCGAGCAAGGGAAACAAAACCAAAAATGAACAAGAGGGACTTTATGAAGCTGAAAAACTTCTATACAGCAAAGGACACCATCAGTAGAACAAAAAGACACCCTATAGTAGGGGAGAATATATTCATAAATTACTGAGGATGGTCTGTAAGGGCGAAAACGACGTGGGGAGAGCCACCGTCTAGACGCAGAGACCCAGAAAGGCCACTTGTTCAGGACAGCGGTCATCCCCGGAAGAACAAGGCCGAGGTGAAAGGCAAAGGGCTTTCTTCCCTCCTTCGGCCGTGAGTTGTGCCGGGAGGCTCCAAAGCCGGAAGACGCTGTGGCGCAGGTGCAGCAGAATAGCGGGCGATTTCTGCTGAGAATCCTCTGAGCGCTGTTTTTTAAGGCACGAAGGGCAGGGGAGCGCCGGGCAGGAGGACGGGCGCACTTCGCAACACTGCCCCCAGCAGGCCAGAGGACCAGAGCGGCAGCACAGCGGGAGCAAAAGCCATGTTTCTCGCTGGATTTCCACGCACAGCCATGAGTTGGTGGCTGAGGAGGAAAAGTGCGTAACGACGACCCCCAGAGAAAACAAAGACGCAAAAGGGGCCGAGGGGCGTGTTTGCGTGGGATGTGCCTGACAGGGCAGCAGTAATGCTGCAGGGATTTCTCTCAGGGTAGGGAATAGGGGATTGGTAAAAGGTCAGTGGGAATGACAGGGGAAGGTGAGCAGAGCCAATAGGTTACATTAGCTTCTCTGGGGGAAACGGAAGTTCCTCTGGCAAGGACCCTCACCTGACCCTAAGCTCCTCGATGATGTACTTGGTCTCTTGCTATTGGAATGCTTCTACACCTGCGGGCACTGAGCTATTACTGGCGGAGCCCCTGTACAAAGAGCTCCGCCCAGTGTTCTGCATGGAGGGAGAGAGGGAGCTGGGCTATTGGCCTGCACTCTGCTGGATGCGGACGGTAACCCAGTGCTCGACCAACATGTTCTCACAGTACCGGGAGAATAAAGCCACGTATAAACCCTTCTAAAAAAAAAGGATGATTTCAAAAGCAGAAGGAAGCTGGTGAAACATTCAAACCTAGTTGTCTCTGTGTCAGAAATACAAAGTTCCCCAGGACTATTGCTCTGCTCTTCCTGTTTGAGAGACTGTGAAAGGCTGGTGTGTGTGTGTGTGTGTCTTGTCTTTAATGGCATCATCTTCTCAAACAACCTTATGCTGTGTGTGGCCTTCATTCGGTCTTTCATTCATTAAGAACATGGAGTGCGATTCCCAGTAACAGAGCTGAGATTTTCCAGCAAATAGTTCACCTTCCGTATTTGCCAGTGAAGACTTTCATTGTCCCTTTGGGGACATAGAGAGATAAGTATATTTTCACTGTTTTCCTAGTGTACCAAGTCTGCAAGTGGGTGCGGGAGAGAGAGGGAGAGGGAGAGGTTGACTGATGTGACACGTATACTAAAAGCCTAAAAACACACATGAGAGGGGTGAACACCTAAATCTGGCCTGTTTACCTCTCGAGAAAACGAGGCAAAGGGGCTCAAGTTGTACATGGAAGGTTTCCATTTGCATCTGCTACATATTACTGGATTAAAAAATATTAAATGTGAGAATAGTGAGTATATGAAAGCTGAGTGATGGTCGTTCTCCACACATTTTTGATATGCGTGATATTTAACAATGGAAACCAAAATTTTATAAATTAAAAAAGAATCAAGGTCTTTGCAAGCTCAGAATACTTCTTAGTGTTGAAAAAGCCACTGGCAATAATAAAGGAAACATCTCTGTATGCAAGAAAACTGGGATGCATGCTTTCAGTCAAAGAAGGTAGGAGACACAGAAATGCATTTTCATTGCGTTGGGGGGAGGGGTGGCGGACGTGTGGAGGGACTGGGTGGGGGTGGAAGAAAGGAGAAACGAAGGAAGAGAGGAAGAGAGAGAAAGAGAGTGTCCTGAAATTGTGAGTCTGGTTACTGACCTAAGGAAACCTTAAGACAAAAGCTGAACATAAAGAAGACAGTTGTACAAGGCCTGTGAAAAGGAATCTTGGGAGAAGAATCTGTATGTGTGATCAGGCTGGCTCTGATCCAAATGAATTTCTTTAAGATGGTTTTAATAATACAAGGCATCCAGATTGGTAAAGAAGAAATCAAATTGTCACTATTTGCAGATGACATGATATTGTACATAAAAAACCCTAAAGACTCCACTCCAAAACAACTAGAACTAATATCTGAATTCGGCAAAGTTGCAGGATCAAAAATGAACACACAGAAATCGGTTGCTTTCCTATACACTGTCGATGAACTAACAGAAAGAGAAATCGGAAAAACAATTTCACTCACAATTGCATCAAAAAGAATAAAATACCTAGGAATAAACCTAACGAAGGAAATGAAAGACCTGTACTCTGAAAACTACAAGACACTCCTAAGAGAAATGAAAGAGGACACTAACAAATGGAAATGTATCCCACGCCGTTGGCTAGGAAGAATAGATATTGTCAAAATGGCTATACTACCTAAAGCAACATACAGATTCAATGCAATCCCTATCAAAATACCAGCAGCTTTCTTCCATGAACTCGAAAAAATAATTCTAAAATTCATATGGCCCACAAAAGACCCTGAATAGACAAAGCAATCCTGAGAAGGAATAATAAAAGAGGGGGAATTACTCTCCCTGACTCGAGCTCTACTACAAAGCCACAGTAATCAAGACAATTTGGTATTGGCACAAAAACAGACCCACAGATCAGTGGAATACAATAGAAAATCCAAACATCAAACGAAACACATACAGTCAATTAATATTTGATAAGGGATCCGTGGATATACATTGGCTAGATGAGGGCCTCTTCAGCAGCTGGTGTTGGAATAACTGGACAGCTACATGTAAGAGAATGAAACTCGAGTACTGTCTAACCCCATACACAAAGGTAATCTCAAGGTGGATCAAAAACCTGAATGTAAGTCATGAAACCATAAAACTCTTAGAAAAAAATGTAGGCAAAAAGCTCTTGGACATAAACATGAGCAACCTCTTCATGAACATATCTCCCTGAGCAAGGGAAACAAAAGCAAAAATGAACAAGAGGAAGTATATGAAGCTGAAAAACTTCTGTACAGCAAAGGACACCATCAGTAGAACAAAAAGATACCCTACAGTAGGGGAGAATATATTCATCAATGACGTATCTGATAAGGGGTTGTCATACAAAATATATAAAGAACTCAACGCACCTCAACAAACAAAAATCCAATTAAGAAATGGCCAGAGGACATGAATAGACACTTCTCCAGAGAAGAAATTCAGATGGCTAACAGGCACATGAAAAGATGCTCCACATCACTAATCAGCAGAGAAATGCAGATTAAAACCTCAATGAGATACCACCTCACACCAGTGAGGATGTCCAACATCCAGAAGGCAAACAACAACAAATCTTGGCGAGGATGTGAAGAAAAGGGGACCCTCCTACACTGCTGGTGGGAATGCAAATTACTTCAACCATTGTGGAAAACAGTATGGAGGTGCCTCAAAAACTCAAAGTAGAAATACCATTTGACCCAGGAATTCCACTCCTAGGAATTGACCCTAAGAATGCAGCTGTCCAGTATGAAAAAGACAGATGCACCCCTATGTTTATGGCAGCACTATTTACAATAGCCAAGAAATGGAAGCAACCTAAGTGTCCATCAGTAGATGAATGGATAAAGAAGAGGTGGCATATATACACAATGGAATATTAGAGAGCCATCTGAAGAAAACAAATCCTACCATTTGCAACGACATGGATGGAGCAAGAGGGTATTACGATCAGTGAAATAAGCCAAGCTGAAAAAGACGACTACCAAATGATTTCACTCATATGTGTAGTATAAGAACTGAGAAGAAAACTGAAGGAACAAAACAGCAGGAGAGTCACAGAACCCAAGAATGGACAAATAGTTACCAAAGGGAAAGTTACTGGGGAGGATGTGCGGGAAGGGAGGGGCTAGGGGGAAAAAGGGACATTACGATTAGCAGATGTACTGTTAAGGGGGCACGGCGAGGGCTGTACAACCCAGAGAGGACAAGTAGTCATTCTATAGCATCCCACTACGCTGATGGCAATGAGTGTAATGGGGTTGGGGGGCGACCCGTTGTAAGGGGTAATGTAATCACAGTAATATTATTCATTTAATTGTATATTAATGACATAAAGACAAAAGGAAAAAAGCGGACATTACTGCATTCAAGAAGACACTGCTGTGCGGACGTTTAACCAAAATAATATTCTTGCTGATCCGTGGGTGCAGGCACTGCGGTTCAGGTTGTGATATCTCCATGTCCTCCGAATTGTCGCCAGAGGTCGACCGCCAAGACCGAAGGATTTACTGAGGACGTTCCGGAAGAGCGAAAACGACATGGGGAGAGCCACCGACTAGATGCAGAGACCCAGAAAAGCCACTTGTTCAGGACAGCGGTCATCCCCGGAAGAACAAGGCCGAGGTGAAAGGCAAAGGGCTTTCCTCCCTCCTTCGGCCGTGAGGTGTGCCGGGAGGCTCCAAGGCAGGAAGGCTCTGTGGCGCAGGCGCAGCAGAAAAGCGGGCGATTTTCGCTGAGAAGCCTCTGAGTGCTGTTTTTTAAGGCACGAAGGGCGGGGGAGCACCAGGCAGGAGGACGGGCACGCGTCGCAACACTGCCCCCAGCAGGCCAGAGAAGCAGAGCGGCTGCACACACGGAGCAAAAGCCATGTTTCTCGCTGGATTTCCACGCACAGCTCTGAGCTTTTGGTTGAGGAGGTAAAGAGAGTGACGACGACCCCCAGAGAAAACAAAGACGCAAAACGGTCTGAGGGGCGTGTTTGCGTGGGATGTGCCTGACAGGGCAGCAGTAATGCTGCAGGGATTTCTCTCAGGGTAGGGAATGGGGGATTGGTAAAAGGTCAGTGGGAATAACAGGGGAAGGTGAGCAGAGCTAATAGGTGACATTAGCCTCTGTGGGGGAAACGGAAGTTCCTCTGGCCAGGACCCTCACCTGACCCTAAGCTCCTCGATGATGTACTTGGCCTCTTGCTAGGCGAATGCTTCCACACCTGCGGGCACTGAGCTATTACTGGAGGAGTCCCTGTATAAAGAGCTCCGCCCAGTGTTCTGCATGGAGGGAGAGAGGGAGCTGGGCTATGGGCCTGCACTCTGCTGGTTGCGGACGGTATCCCAGTGCCCGACCAACATGTGCTCACAGTGCCGGGAGAATAAAGCCACGTATAAACCCTTCTAAAAAAAAGGATGATTTCAATAGCAGAAGGAAGCTGGTGAAACATTCAAACCTAGTTGTCTCTGTGTCAGAAAGACAAAGTTGCCTAGGACTATTGATGTGCTCTTCCTGTGTGAGAGACTGTGAAAGGCTGATGTGTGTGTGTGTGTTTGTGTGTGTGTGTGTGTGTGTTGTCGTTAAAGGCATCATCTTCTCAAACTATTTTCCTATGCCTTGTGTGGCCTTCATTCGGTCTTTCATTCACTAAGAAAATGGAGTGTGCTTCCTAGTAACAGAGCTGAGTTTTCCAGCAACTAGTTCCCCTCCCATATTTTCCTGTGAAGACTTTCATTGTCCCTTTGGGGACACCGAGAGATAAGTATATTTTCGCCGTTTTCCTTGTGTACCATGTCTGCAAGTGGGTGCGGGAGAGAGAGGGAGAGGGAAAAGGTGAATGATGTGACACGTTTACAAAAAGCCTAAAAATAAACATGCGAAGTGTGAACACCTAAATCTGGCCTATTTAGCTCTCGAAAAAAAGGAGGCAAATGGGCTCAAGTTATGCAAGGGAGGCTTTCATTTGCATCTGCTACGTATTACTTGATTAAAAAATATTAAATGTGAGAATAGTGGGTTTATGAAAGCTGAGTGATGGTCGTTCTCCACACATTTTTGATATGAGTGATATTTAACAATAGAAACCAAAATTTTATAAATTAAAAAAGAATCAAGGTCTGTGCCAGCTCAGAATCATTCTTAGTGTAGAAAAAGCCACTGGCAATAATAATAAAGGGAACATCTCTGTATGCAAGAAAACTGGGATGCATGCTTTCAGTCAAAGAAGGTAGGAAACAGAAATGCATTTTCATTTCGGTGGGGGGAGGGGAGACGGACGTGTGGATTGATGCGGTGGGGTTGAAAGAAGGGAGAAAAGGAAGGAAGAGAGGAAAAGAGAGAAAGAAAGTGTCCTGGAAGTGTGAGAGGCTGGTTACTGAACTAAGGAAACCTTAGGACAAAAGCTGAACATAAAGAAGACAGTTGTACAAGGCCTGTGAAAAGGAATCTTGGGAGAAGAATCTGTATGTGTGATCAGGCTGGCTCTGATCCAAATGAATTTCTTTAAGATGGTTTTAATAATACAAGGCATCCAGATTGGCAAAGAAAAAGTCAAATTTTCACTATTTGCAGATGACATGATATTGTACGTAAAGAACCCTAAAGACACCACTCTAAAACGACGAGAACTAATATCTGCATTCAGCAATGTTGCAGGATAAAAAATGAACACACAGAAATCGGTTGCTTTCCTATACACTATGGATGAACTAACAGAAAGAGAAATCAGAAAAACAATTCTACTCACAATTGCATCAAAAATATTAAACATACACACACATACATAAACATACATTTACATATATACATAAACATACACACATGCACACACATACATAAACATACATCTACATATATACACATACATAAACATACACCTACATTCACACACATACATAAATATACATCTACATACACAGACATACATAAACATACATCTACATACTCACACATATATAAACACGCACCTACATACACACACATACATAAACATACACCTATATACACACGCATAAATAAACATACACCTACATACCCAGACATACATAAACATACACATACATACACACACATACATAAACATACAGCTACATACACATACTTATATAATCATAGAGCTACAAAAACACACACACACAAACATACAGGTACATTCACACAATACATAAACATACATCTACACTCATACACATACATAAACATACACATGCATAGACACACATACATTAACATAAACCTACATACACACACATATATAAATATACATCAACATAAATACACATACATTACAATACACCTACATAAACACACATACATGAACATACACATACATACACACACATAAACACACATACACCAACATACACCTACATGCACACACACATATAATCATACACCTACATACACATACACCCAAACATAAACCTACATACACACACATACATAAAAATACGTCTTCATACACACACACACATAAACATATATCTACATACACACACGTACATAAACATGCACCTACATACATAAACATACATCTGCATACATACACATACATAAATATACACCTACATACACACACATACAGAAGAACACGTCTACATACATACACATACATAAAATACGCCTACAAGGAAACACATAGATAAACATACACTTACATACACACACATAAACAAGCAAACACATACACAAACATTCAGACACATATATAAACATGCATCTACATACATAAACATACATAAACATACACCTACATAAATACACATACGTAAACATACACCTACATACACACACATAGATAGAAACACATCTACATAAATACACATACAAAAACATACGCCTACATAGACACACATACACAAACATACACACGCATACACAAACATACACATACATATATAAACATAGTTCTACATACATACACATATATAAACAAACACGTGCATAAACAAACATACACCTACATAAACACACATATTTAAACATGCACCTACATACACAACATACATCTACATACATACACATATATAAACATACACCTACATACACATACATACACCTACATAGAAACACATTTGTAAACATGCACCTATATACACAAACATACACCTACATACACAAACATAACAAAACAAACATTTACATACATACATAAACATACGCACATACACACACTTTCATAAAAATACACCTACATACACACGTACATAAACATACACCTACATACACACACATATATAAACCTACACCTGCATAGACAATCATGCATAAACATACACCTACATACACACACATGCATAAAAATTCATCTACATACATACACATACATTAACATACACCCACATGCACACACATAAATAATCACACAACTACATACCACACACACGTAAACATACACCTACATACACAAACATACACCTACATGCACACACACATTTAATCATACACCTACATACACACACACACAAACATACACCTACATACCCACACATACACAAACATACACCTACATACACACACATGCATTAAAATACATCTGCATACACATGCACACAAAGACATACACACACATATATAAACATGCACATACATACACAAATATGTACATACAAATACATGATCATACATTTACAAACATACATAAACATACTCCTACATACACATACATACATAAACATATGCCTACATAAGCAAACATACATAAACATAAACCAACATACACACACATATATAAACATACACCAACATAAACCCACATACATATACAAACACTTACATACACACAAATACATAAACATATGCCTGCATAGAGAAACATATATAAACATACACCTACATACACACACATACACAAACATTCATCTACATACTTACACATACATTAACATACACCTACATACACACATAAAAATACATACACCTACATACCACAAATACACAATCATACCCAAATGTAAACCTACGTGCACACAATGATAAAATCATACACCTACATACACACACTTACATAAACATAAATCTACATACATACACATAAACCTACATACACACACATATATAAACATACACTTACATAAACACACATGCATAAACACAGCTACAATACATACACATACATAAACAAACGCCTAAATGCACTCACATACTAAAACTTACACTTACATATACACATACACAAACATACACACACACATACAGAAACATGCATCTACATTCATATCATACATAAACATACACCTACATACACACACATATATTATCATACCCCTACATACACACACACAAATATACAACTACATACACACAAGTACATAAACATAGGTCTACATACATACACATGTATAAACATACACCAGCATACACCCACATACATAAACATACACCTACATATACGCACATAAATAAACATACATTTACATACATACACACACATTAACATACACCTACATACACACAAATACATAAACATACACCTAAATACACACACATCCACAAACACACAGAAACATACACCTATATGCACACCACATATAATCATACACCTACATACACACACACAAATATACACCAACATACAAACACATACATAAACACACATCTACATACATACATATGCATAAACGTATCCATACACACATATATATACATACACCTACAAAAACACACATAGATAAACACACATCTACATACATACACATACATAAACATACGCCTACATTGACACACATACATAAACATGGACTTACATAGACACACATACACAAACATACACATACACACATAAACATAAATCTGCATAGATACACATACATAAACATACACCTAGATACACACACATATATAATCATACACCTACATACAGACACACACTGAAACATACACCTACATACACACAAATCCATAAAAACACATCTAAATACTCACACATACATAAACAATCATCTACATACAAGCACATATATAAACATGCCCCTACATAAACACGCATACATATACATATATACATTAATTAACGCACATACACACACATACATAAACATACACCTACATACACACACATACATCAAAATACACCTACATTCACACACATACATAAATATACACCTACATACACACACATACATAAATATAGACATACATTCACACACATACATAAACATACATCTACATACATACACATACATAAACATGCACCTACATACACCAACATACACCTATATAAACACACATACATAAACATACATTTACATACATGCATAAACATACGCACATACTAAACATATATAAACATACACCTACATACACACACATACATAAACATACACATACATACATACATATACATAAACATACACCTACATTCACACACATACCTAAATGTACAACCACATACACAGAGTTATATAAAAATATATCTAAATGCACACACATATATAAACATGCACCTACAAACACAAATAGACATCTACATTCACAAAACATACATAAACATACATTTACAAGCATACATAAACATACATACATACACAATCATACGTAAACATACACCTGCATACACACACATATATAAACACACCTACGTACAAACACAAAGATAAACATACACCTACATACACAGACATACAAAAACTTACACCTACATACCCACACATATATAATCATACAGCAACATACACACACACAGAAACATACACCTGTATACACACACATACATAAACATACATCTACATCCATACACATACATAAACATACACCTGCATGGACACACATACCTTAACATAAACCTACATACACACACATACATAAACATACACCTACATACACACACATACACAAACATACACCGACATGGACACACATGTAATCTTACACCTACCTACACACACACACAAACATACCGCTACATACATACACATATATAAACATATACCTACATACACACACATAGATAAACATACACCAACACACGCAGACATACATAAACATACACATGCACACACACATTCATAAACAAACACCTACATACACACACATATATAATCATAGAGCTACAAACAAAAACACACACAAACATACACCTACCTACACATACATAAACATACATCTACATACATACACATACATAAACATACACCTGCATAGACACACATACATTAACATAAACCTCATACACACACATACAAAACATACGACATACACACATACACAAACATGCACACACATACACTGACATGCACACACACATATAATCATATATCTACATACACACACACACAAACATAACCGTACATACACACACATATATAAACATCCATCAACATAAATAAACATACGTAAATAAGCACTTACATACACAAATATACACCTACATACACAGACATACATAAACATACATTTACATACATACGTAAACATGCACACATTCACAAACATACATAAACATACATCTACAAACATACACATATATATACATAAACATGCATACACCCACATAAATAAACATACACCTACATACACACACATACGTAAACACACATCTACATACACACACATACATAAAATACGCCTACATACAAACATATATAAACATACACTTACATACAGACACATACACAAACGTACACACATACACCAAAATACAGACACATGTATAAACATACATCTACATACATACACATACATAAACTTACACCTACATACACACACATGCATAAACATGCACCTACGTACACACACATAGATAAACACACATCTGCATACATACACATACATAAACATACGCCTTTATAAACACACATCTTAAAATCACTTACATAGACACACATACACATACATATGCACACATACATAAACATACATCAACACACATACACATACATAAACATACACCTACAAACCCACACATATATAATCATACACATACATAGAGACACACACACAAACAAAAACCTACGTACACACACATACATAAACATACATCTACATATATTCACATACATAAACATACACCTCCCTGCCCACACATACATATATATACATCTGCATACACACACACATAAAAATATACCTACAACACACACTTACATAAACGTACATTGACATACATACATGAACATACACCCAAACACTCGCATGCATAAACATACACCTACATACACACACACATAAACAAACACCTGCATACACACACATACATAAACATACACCTACATACACACACACATAAATATACACCTACATACACACACGTAAACATTCATCTACATACATAAACATATATTAACATACACCTACATAAACACACATAAATAAACATATACCTACATTCCTACATACATAAACATACATCTACACACATACACATACATTATCATACACCTACATACACACACATACATAAACATTCACTTACATACAGAAACATACACAAACATTCACAAAAATAACCCTACATGCACACACACCTATAATCATACAACTACATACACACACATACAAACATACACCTACATACAGACACATACATAAACATACATATACATACATACACATACATAAACATACACCAACATTCATACAACTATATAAACATACACCTACATATACAAACATACATAAACATACACCTATGTACACACACATACGTAAACATATGCCTGCATAGACAAACACACATAAACGTACACTTACATAAACACACTTATATAAAAATACACCTACATACACACACATACATAAACATTCACCTACATACTTACACATACATTAACATACACTTACATACACACACAATAAAAACAAACAGCTCTCTACCACACATACACATACACAAACATTCACCTACGTGCACACAATGATAAAATCATATACCTACATAGAACACACACAAACACACACCTACATACACACACATACATAAACATATATCTACATACATAAACATACAAACACATAAACCTACATACACACACATACCTAAACACACCAATATACACTCACATACTTAACAACACATCTACATACATACACATACATAAACTAACGCCTACATACACTCACATACATAAACATAAGCTTACATACACACACATACACAAACATACACCCACAGATACATAAAAATACATCTACATACATACACATACTTTAACATACACCTACATACACACCCATACATAAATATACATCTAAATACTCACACATATATAAACAAACATCTGCATACAAACACATATATAAACATGCACCTACATACATAAACATACACCTACATACACACGCATACATACACATACATTTACATATATTCATTTATAAACACATACACACACGTATATAAACATACACCTACATACACACACATACATAAAAATACATCTACATACGCACACATACATAAACATACACCGACATACACACACATACACAATCATACAAATATATACACCTATATGCACACACACATATAATCCAAAACATACATGCACATAAGTAAACATACACCTGCATAAACACACATACATAAACATACACCTACATAAACACATACATAAACATGCATCTACATACATACATATACATAAACATACACCTACATACACACACATACATAAACATAAACCTACACACACACACATATATAAACACATATCTACATACATAAACATAAATAAACATACACATACATACACCCACGTATGTAATCATACACCAACATACACACACAAACATACACCTACATACACACAGATACACAAACATACAAAAATATAACCCTACATACCCACACGCATATATTCCTACACCTACATACACATAAGTAAACATACACCTGCATAAACACACATACACAAACTTAAAACTACATACACACACAAATATAAACATACTTCTACCTACAAACACATCCGTAAACATAAACATACATATACACACATACACAAACATAAACACATACATAAACATACATTAACATACACCTACATATACACACATACATAAACATACGCTTACCAAAACACACATAGATAAAAACACATCTACATACATTCACATACATAAACATACATGTCCATACATACACCTACATAAACATACAACTACATACAAACACATACATAAACATACACCTACATACACACATACATAAACTTACACCTGCATACTCACACATAGAAAAACACTCATCTACATATATACACATACATAAACATACACCTATATAGACACATATAAATAAATATACAATTACATAGACACACAAACACAAACATACACACACATACACAAACATCCACATACATACATAAACATACAACTACATATATACACATACTTAAACATTCACCTACATGCACACACATTTATAATCATACACCTGCATACACATAAACACAAAAACATGAAACAACATACACCCATAGATATACATATATCTACATACACAGATACATAAAAATCTACATACACACACATACATAAACATGCACCTACATAAACAAACATACAACTACACACACACATGCTTAAACATACATTTACATACACATAGAAACATAAACACACTCACACATACATAAACATAGACCTACATATACACACATAGATAAACACACATATACATACATACACATACATAAACATATGCCTACCTAGACACACATGCATAAACAATCACACAGACACACATACACAAACATA
>JAVSCE010009777.1:0-49534 GCA_032199065.1 Smutsia gigantea
GAAAACAAATTGAGTATAACTTGAACTACTTGTGGGTTCTGTTAGGTTTGCTGGAAAGTACTTTCCCACACATGCACACGAAGGAATAGTGGGGCCTATTTTACGACTCAACAGAATAATGCAGTAAACAGAATCACAAAAAATCAGTGCATAAACATACATTATATTTTTAATACATTGACCCCAGCCAGAGATAAACTTGGCGTTATGGGGATAACTTAGACTCAAGTTCTCCCTATCTCACCAATCCGATAACTCAAATCTGTCAATCGACAGAAATAAAAAGAGTAAAATATACCTGAAAAATTTCACTCTAATATTATATATTCCTAAGCCTGAAGCAAAGTCCCCTCATTGAAAAAATGAGGATAGGAGCTGAAGATATTGATGACCTTTAACATACTGTACTAGCTTGCCATACAAAACAGTCATCATTCTGTTTTTCTTTTGTAATCTATAACATTTTTTGATAAAATGTTCTGTAAAAAAATGTTTGAGGAGTAAAGAACCATTGATGTATAGGCCTCAGTGTGAACAAAACATAGGCTTTTATGTTAGATTAATATTTTCCTGGCAATATTTGTGCAAGACCTTAATGTTCATGGGAGTATCATGGTTTATGATTAACTAAGGCCAAAATACCAGAGGATTTCCATGGCCAATAATGTAAAAGATATTAACTCAATCATAATAAGTCCTACAAGACTCCTGATGGTACAGGACTGTCTACCACCAGCTCTACCTCCCTCTCACCAGACACATTCCCCATAAACACATCTTCTCCTAGCCCTGTCAGAACTGGCCATTGCCTAAGAATGCTGGTCAAAGATGAGAATGCTTATCATAATATAGAACACTGATCTCCAGTTCTTAATCTATTTTTTCAATATTTCTCAAAGTCTTCTCTCATTATGGAAAGTATTTTCATGATTGTACAGCTGGGTCCCTGCCAGAACTCAATCACATGGCCCCAACTGCAACTTGGCTGAGAAATGTAGAAGTGCACATGAATATTCAGTGAGTGTTCACTGTCTCTACCACAGACTTTCAGGAGCAGAGTCATAATATGGCTAGCTGTTTCCTAGCTGAGTTCTCTCAAGGAACAAGGCTTGGGACATTCTGCTTGCTCTTTCTTGGCTGAAACCAACAGATGTAACCAAACCAATGCACAATTCTTTAATTTTTAATCACTTTTAAATAATTCTATGATTTCAACTGTGCTATTCCACAGAGTTTATTCCCAGGGTTTTAATTGCCATGTATAAGTAGAATTGCAGAGATCAACAAATCCATACCCTCAGCCCATCCGCTCCTGAGTGGGAGCTCTTTTATTAGGTATCTCCATCTAGAGGTCTGAAACGTTTCAAACACAGCATGTCCAACAATTAAATTCTTCTCTTGGCCTGAGATCTATTCCTTTCCTTTTGTTTTTCATCTTATTAAACAGTATTTACAGTTTCCTAGTGTTTGAGCCACAGACCTGAACAATATTGTTATTTCTTTAATTTCTTTTCCTCTCCACCCTTCCCTCATTAAATCTGTTAGCAAGGCTAGCTGGTCTTGTCTCACTGTATTGTATTTCCATCCATATTTCTCCATCCCCATGCCTCAACCTTAGTTCAAGACAATAGCACCTCGTTCCTTCATTGAATGATCTCCAATCCATTCCTCACACTAGAGTGATCTTAATAAAAGACAAATTTGATCATATCAGTTTCTTATTAAAAGTAGTCAAAGACTCCCATTACCCTTAAACGAATTTCAAAATAATGTTTGCAAGTGCTACAAGGTCTGTCCTGCGTCTATCTCTCCAGCCTATGTCTCATATATTTCAGTAACTATTGACCTCTATTCCTTCTCTTTCCTCTTAGATTTTCTGTCATTCATATTGTTTTTATTCTTGAATGGTTCTGCATCCCTCACTTCCATTCACTCTCAACATTTGTCAGGCTAATTCCTGTCCTTCCTTCAAGTCTCACCAGAACTATTATTTTCCCCTGGAAGCCTTATTTCTTATATAGCAGGTTAGGTATTTTACCCACGTTTTTCTGTAATTCTTGTATTACAGATCTAAAGTATACTTAATTATAATTGTCCACGCAAATGAATATGTCCTTTTACCTTGTTTATTATTTATGACAGTGCATATTATCTCATTTTAATATAATTTTAATTAGAACTAGTAGTTTGAATTCAATTTCATTTTATTTCATTTTAACTCAATTTTGATACAATACTTTCTCTAATTTAAAATCCCATACCATAATATTCTCATTTATTGAACAGCTCCTGAATACACACTGTTGAACAGCTTCTTTTCCCTATATAGGTCTGCAGCAATTAGTAGCAAGATCATTGAAAAAAATTACAAGTTCACTGTTCCAAAAATCCTGCCCTAACACTACTTTACAAATTGCTGTGTTAGGACAAATAAATATTGATGCCTCCCATACAATCAATAATACTGAAATATCAGGATATTTTCATAAATTATTAGTGTTTGTGCATAAGTGGGAAAGCAAAACAATGTAAGTCCTTTGAAACTGCCTCTCTGTATATATAATGGAAAAGTTACACCCACTGTATTTTTTTATAATGTAAAATATGGTGTGTGTTCTACCTAATCATTATAATATGGATGGATATTTACAATGCTATATACAAATCCATTTCAACGGTTATTTTGATCAAGTTTTTAAAATATTTTAACATGAAAAAATACCAGATATAGTTTCTGTAATGTATAATGCTCATGATGTTGTTTAATTTTCAAATAAAATCCTATTTCTTAATATCAGATTTTTGAAAATCAAGAGATGGCAATAGCTAAATGTTTACCTGTAAGAAATTAAAATCTAACAAATAAGAAACCTTCACACATATAGTAAATTTAGTATTTACAGTTTCTCATTTACAGAGTTTCTTCTCAGGTAAAACATTTTATAAAGTAATTTCCCTGTAATGTTTACTAAAATATTTTTAAAAGAAAGAGTTATTAGGCAACTACTGTGACATGAGTGGAAACTTACTCAGTATCTAGGAGAGTCAAAGGTAGGTAACTGAAGTATAATGCAAGTGGAGTGGTGCCATGAGGCTGGTGAAAAGATGATCCGGAGAGGCTGATAACTTTTCCAGTTGGGCTTGTGGCCCATAGAATGGACAGCTGGGAGCCAATAAGGGTTTCCCTCTGTATGAATGAAAGTTACTCTAAGGAAATGGAAGCTCGGTCTTTTACAGCAGAAAGTTTCAACTTGTTCCTGAATGACCATTATTACTGTCAATCCACAAGAAAGAAAGTCAAAGTAGTTGGAACATTTGAAGACATAGAAGAGAAGGAAAATCGGAGGAGTTGGGAGATAAAACTATTTCTAAAGGAAGAAGAATGATAGAGTTAGGGATTTGCCTTGTAACTTCATAAAATGTTTACTGTAGACTCAAAAGGTAGGATTAACAGGCACTCTAATATGCCTAGTGCTGTCCAGGTGGCAGGAGCTCCTAAATTTCCAGATACGATGGGGTCAAATCCAGCCACAAATCCTCTGCAAAACTAAGTGCCCTCTCATTATCTGTCAATATTCTCTTTTGGTTGCTATTCTCTATTCATGCCTGTCTGTGATTTTTCAGCTTTTGCTACATTCTCATTACTCCATTTGTGTGCAGTGGATTCGTGCTGAGCCAATTTGGACATATAAAAAAAAAATTATCTTTGTTCCCTTTACCCTATGTCACAAATTATACCACTGAAAAGAAATAACATTTCCTGGAAATTCTAGTATAACGCTAGGAAATGCTATATGACAGCACTCTATAGAAAATAGTTTTCAAATGACACCCAAATTCCCACCCCTTAAGAAAGGTCTTCCTTCCATCCGTGAGCCCAGGCAACAACCTCCAACCATATTGTTCTGCCTTCTCTCCTCTTCCCACACATCACTATCTTTCTCCTTTTTAATCTTTCAATCTGTTACATTCCAGATATCTGTTCACTTTTTAACTGACAATTTAGCTAAACATTTTATAATCTCCTCACATCTCGTGACCATAAACCTTCAGCTTGTGTTTCCAAGGGACTTAAAAAAATGACTACCCAAAGCAAAGGGAATTAGTTAACAAAAATAAACTTTGATTTGAACTAATTAAGTTACTTTTTACTCTCAGAAAACTAATTCCCTTTCTAGTGAGAACACTTCTTAACTCAACTTCCAACCATCAGTAAATTAATTACAAAAAATCCTTCTTAATTCTGCTCATTTATGTTCCACCAGTATTTATCACAATGCTTGGGACACAGTTGATGCTTAAAAAATGTTAGGAAGATGAACAGGATAAATGATTAATTGATTAATAAGAAAGGCATCAATAAATAACATTTAGGAATTTCAGAGATAGTCATGCAGTATAAAATGTTACAGTATATTCTAGTTGCAATCCTCCAAGGAGTCAGAGAAAATGAGAATGGCAATTTTGCTAGTAATGCAACATATAGATTGTATCTTTGTAATGACAACTTTTGTAATAGGAACAGTAATTTCCTGAATACAGAGATCTAGCTCAGTTTTATGCTGATTACTTAATACTCGTATGAGTGCCTACATTAACATGTAGGTGTTAAAAAAAAGAAATGTGGGACCTTTTTGGGGGGGAAGTTTAGGTAATCCTGGCATTTGTATAGTCAATGGCAGATGTCTAAAGTCCTTTTGTTAGCATAATAGTTAATTGCTGTTTGTCCACAGAGGACCATTTAAAACAAATTAGTAACCAACTGCCTTTCTAAAATCAGATTCCTTCAAATATGTGTATGAATGTTACTCTTACTGAATTGTGTAGCTCCTAGATTCTCCAATTTCCTAAAAAGTTTTCCAAGCCTATTTTACTTCCTCATAGTTAACTCTGACTTCCTTTGCTTGCAGTTTCTCTACATCTTTGTGTTTAAGCTGAACTTACTGGTCTGTCCAACTCTTGGTCATCCTGGCCATTCTCTTTCCTTACTTAACAAAGCTACCTCCTTATATGCACTTTCTTATCCTAATCTGCCTTTAACTAACTGCTGTTCCCCCAGTAATTCCCTTGTTTTACATGCCTCTTCTCCTTTCTCTTTAGTTTTGATTTTCTTCTTCTTTATCCTTTTATATTTATTGTTTTCTAAATTTCAACTTTTTCCTCCTCAGTACTTGTTGATTTTTCCACTTCACAAATAAACAACCATCTAGTAGTAGTGGTAAAAGTGGCTCTGCACATTCTGTTTCACTAGAAATGAAATTATTTAATAGAGTATATAGATTGAGAAATTAAAGAAAAAAGGAATCATCCAATAGGCCTAATATAATTCACATTAAAACCTATTTTTAATAAGTTTTGGTGCATAATTCTTGCCTCATCATTGATTCCAAAGGACTGCTTATAAAAAAGAATGTATATTTTAAAAAATTTTATGCATTTAAGTTCACAATCTATAACATTTAGCAGAATGTTGATAATATAATCAAAATTATGAAAACAGTTAAATGGCAATAATGAAACTTTTGTGTTTTTCAACACTGTGAATAGACCTTGATGCATGTATTATTAGTAAAAAGCAATACTATTATTCTATTTAAGGAATTTCTGGAGTTCTCAGAATTTTGTAATGGGTATGAACCCTCTGTTTCATAATGAAAGTCAACAGACACACCTACTTTAGAACAGTGCAGTTAAAACATTTATGCTGGTATAAAAATACCAAAGACTAAAACTTGTGCTAGAGAATAATACTTTAGTAGAAAAACATATTACAGTATCTATGTGTAATATGTTCTTGGAGAAAGCTTTGATTTATGAGGTTTTCTGCAATGCCTTCTTACATCAAGAACACAAATGTCAAGGTCCAGTTTGGAAGGACATTATCAAAGGAATTGTAATTCATTGTAGTTTTACACATTATTGCATAACACATGCTTTTGAGCTGGAAATATTACAAGTACTAAACAATACTGCCTTCCACTCCAATTAAAATTCCACTTGACTGATTATTATTCTTAAATCCATTTCTTTATCAAAACTATTTTTATTTCTACATTTGTGGATAAAGCTGTCACTGTAACCTTTAACAATTATGCCCTAAGACACAGATTAGGGGCAGCTGCATTTGAATATAAGTATTTTTAACATCATCAAGTCAATCAGCATGTTCTGAGCAAAAGATTGAACTCTAAGAGGGGTTGGACACAATATGTGACTGTTTGCTTACTCCATGTTATTTATTAGCATGATATTGCATAAATATAGGAAGTCAAAGAGCTTAGAAGATTTTCTTTAATAATGTATGATAAGACTTCATAACAAGAAAAAAGAGTCTATAAAAATTAAGTGGCAGAGAATCTGGTTTTTAAGATAATGGATAATAGCTGCAGCAGGAAAGGAACAGCAGTAGAAGGAAATTTACCCAGAAAGAGTTTAGGACAATATTTTTACCTTACTTTTCTTTTATGACACTGAATGTTTTCAGAAAATAATTTAAAACAAACCTATCTGGGGAAGACAAAGGCTTACAATGTTTGGTTTACTGCTCTCGGAGTATCTTTACCCAAAGACAAAACAGGAAACACTTCACAGTTTTCACCAAACGGTCCTCCAACCAGTATCCACTCACAACATAATTTGGTCCTTCTACTGCCGGGGGTAAGCTCATTTTCTCAACTGAAGTAAATCAAGCTTTACTAAGCAAAACTAATGCTTAATATCAATAAATGTAGATTTGCAAAGTAACTTTAACATTCAACAGTGGTTCAAAAGATTAAACGTTAAAATCCATATTAAAAACAGCAGTTGCTTTAGCTTACTCTGTATTGTCAGTTATGTGAATTTTGGGTCACTCTCCAACAATTGTTTCCTAACAACTGTAGGCATACAGTTTATATTATCTTTCTAATTTTAGAGACCAAACCCTTGAAAATCAGAGAAATTGTTGGATATTCAAAAAGCTACGTACTGAAAGGGCTGAAATACAAATCGGCCCATTTGAGAAAATCAAGCAAGTCCTTCAAGTGTCCTATACCGAGAAGTTCATAGGTCAACTTTCTAAGTAAATATTGCATTATTTTTATTACAACAGCATATTTTTCTAACATTATACTCCTATATTTAAAAATGAGTCACATTTTAACATCCTCTTTAATAAATTTGTTTATATAAGTAGCAATAATATAAATTTAATAAGTGTGATTTGAATTCCCACTTGAAAGAGGAATCACATTGTTATCACTAGAAATACAAGGTAGCTCAGCAATGGATAGTATCGTTCATTTTTACTGAATTAACTCAGTTATTTCCCTCTTAAACTACTATATCTATTTAATCTCTCAAGCATTGCACCTGCTACTTAGAGCAAAACAATCCTTTATATCCTGTTGAAAAATCTTCTTGGATTATTTAAAGTAAAATTAAACTAGGTCAAAGGCTTTGTTTCTAGTTGTCACATTTAATACATTTAATGACTTTACAAGATAAAGAAAAACAGCCAAGAAACAACTGTAGTATGCAACAACCACACAAAGAAAAGAAGAGAGTAAATGGAGTATGTTACGTTTGACTGTGAATCATGAAAATGTGTTTGACCAGTAGAAAGCATCAATTTAAAACTTAGTATTAATGATGACTTTTGGGAGGAAGAACTTGGTGGAAACCCAAGAAAAACTGAAACTACAATGGACGTTTTCTGAGTTATAATAGTTGCTGTTCAACTGCAAGGCATTTCATTTGTTAAGTGATACTGAAAATGAAATCGAAAATTGAATAATTTTATTCCCAGAAGCTATTATATACTATCCAGTACTGAATATTTCAGATCATTTGCAGTAGCTTGGTGAACTGCCTCTCCTAAACTTTGCTGCTTTATTTTTTAATTCCATAGAATAGTCTAGCTTAATAGTTTGAATTTATATATTTTTAATGCATATAATATTGTACTAAATTTTTTCTACTTTGTACTTAATTTTCTACAAAGTGTACTGACCATTTTCTCTTCTTTGTACTGAATTTTCTGTAAGTGTAATGACTGTGTGTTCCTGTGGCAATAGGTACACTCTGTTCATGAGATAATGTCTCAATTTTATAGGGAATACATGCCACGTAAAACCTATTTTTAAAAAGTTCAGGGGGCACAGGGAGGGTTGTACAACCCAGAGAGGACAAGTAGTGACTCTATGGCATCTCACTACGCTGATGGACAGTGACTGCAATGGGGTTGGGGGGGGGAACCTGATGAAGGGGGTAGTGTAATCACCATAATATTACTCATTTAATTGTAGATTAATGATATCAAAATAAACTAAAAATAATAATAATAATAATGGAGGGTGGCAAAAAAAAGTGACAATTCCCTTCGCTGGATGCTGTAGTTATTATTCCTTTTAGCATCATTTTGATTCTGTCCCTGACTATATTTAACTATATATATTTAACTATATAATGTAAACTATTCAAGTTTAAAAATTACCTATCCTATCAAAAAAAAGATTTTAAATCATTAAAGAACCATTTCCTCCTACATAGTTTATGCAAAATATGTCCATACCAAGATATCTTGCTGAGTATATTGCATTAAGTATATAATACTTAAATATTTATGCATATGTTTTATCTTTATATTCAAAAACCAAAAACCCAATAGTGGTAGTGACTGACATGTTGCATATTTACTGGAAAAAAATCCATTCTATGATAGCTTTTCTTTTCATACTGGATGAGTAGGTTTTTCCTTTTTAAAAAAAATAAATAAATGAAAAGTTAAGTTTCCACTGCTCGTTTGTATTTTACTGAAATTTTCCCCTAAAAAATGTCATCATACTCAAAATTGGTGCTACAGTTATTCAGTTAAGTAAAATAGAACTGTGCAACTATGGAAGAAATTCAGACTCTAAAGAATTCATATCAGATCAACAACCTGGTGATTCAAGCAATGGTAGAAATTTGTAGAAGAGAATTACATTAATTCCTATTAGACCAAGCTTAGACATGTTTCTATTGGATAGAATTTTATTTTATTAGACTATATGTTTCTTTTATTAAAGAGCAGGTATTAATTCTGTATTACAAATAGGTCTATTTATTTTTATAATTCAAGGGTAAGAACTGAACTGTTTTAGTCCATGAAACTACTACATATTCATTTCACAGAGATGGTATCATCTCTGGAATAAAAATTTCAGATAAAGGCAAAACTATGGAGATAGTGAAAAGATTGGTGAATACCAAAGGTTTTGAGTGCATGTGAAGGGAGGAAAGGGTGTGAATAGGTGGTGCACAGAGGATTTTTAAAGCAGTGAAAAGACTCTGTATGATATCATAGTGATGGTTACAAGTCGTTATTCATTTTTCCAACCCCATAGACTATACAATGCCAAGAGTGGACTCTAATGTAAATGCTGGACTTTGGGTGATCGTGATGTGTCTGTGTAGATTCACAGTTGTAACTAATCTGCTACTTTGATGGAGGACTTTGATAATGGGGGAAATTGTGTGGGGGGGGGGCAGGGTTATATAGGAAATCTCTGTACCTTCCCTCAATTATGCTGTGTGACCTTAAATTTCTCTAAAAAACGAAGAGCCTTAATTTTTACAAAAGGCAAAAAACAGTATCAGAGGTAGAAACAAGAGAAGCTGAGGTTGAGAGTAGACTGTTAACCAATCAACTAAATCCATACTCTAATTACTCTAACTTACACTGAGATATAAACCCTCCAAACAATGCAATCAGATGCCTGCCCTGTTTAATGTTACAAACAGATTTTTCTTTTTAGGAAGAAGTTTGTAATCATACTGTCCATTATGATTAATGGATATCATAAGAGATTAATATTTCAAAATATATAATTTATCATACCTCCCAAAAAAGCATGTCTGTAGTAAATACTAAGTAAAATACTTCTAAAATTATTTTATTAAAATAATATTGAATCCTTTGCCAGGCCCTTTTCTAATAAATGTACATGTACATTTTGAATTAATGAATTACTATCTTTAGCATTTATTAATATATTTAGCTATATAATATATTGTATCTTTATGAGTACCACATTAATCTCTAGGCTTAAAGCAAAAGCCAGTTAACTTTCTGCTGTAAATGACTTCTTAACACCAGAACTCTTCTCTTCTCCCACTACTTGCCTCCTACATTATAAGGCAGCAGAATCAGATGCTGAAAATTCTGCATAGAAGCTTATGAACTGCTCCCTGGAGAAAACAGCTTCTTAAATTTAATAGCATCAGTGTTGCTTTAATTTGTAAAAGGCCATTCATAGCAACTTTGTAATTACTTACTTAAACCTCAAATAATTTACAGTTTTGCACCTACTTTAATTTCATTTAACTTGCAGAAGATGAAATGGGAGGGGAAATAATTACTTCATGCAGTTGGTACTATCAAAAATGATAGATTTTTATTTCCTTTAATGTTCTTAGAAAGTGTATTTAAGGCACACATTTAAGATGAGTGACAACATTCCATCAAATATCTCTACATACTGATATCAATCACATAAAATTGTTCCATTCTCTTCCATCCTAAAATTAAAAATAAATGTAGAGAGAGATCCAAACAAAACCCACTTGGATATAAGCCCTTCTTTACTTCTGCTATTTCTTTCTTTCCACTTGCATGTTCATCTCCTTGAGTTTATATTCAAGATATTCACTGTCTCCATTCTCACACAAATGACATTTAATTCTAATAATATTCCAAAAAAGTAAGTTTTTAAAGAATTTTCATCATATTCCAAAAAAATATATTTTTTTAATCAAGAACAGTATGTATCCTGGTGGTGGGATGCAATACACTCCTTTCAATTCTTTGGGATCTGGTGTTTCTGGAGTGGTGTACATGACTCTCTTCTTTTTGAAAACTTTTGCTTTCCTTTGCTGACAGGCATCTTTTTAATTCCTTGGCTCTCTTTCTACCCCATCTTGTTCTGTTTAGTTTTGCTTCCTGTAAGGTAAATGCTCGAGCATAAATGAATTTTGCTGCAAATATATATATAAGGTTCATGGATGTGTCTATCCTTCTCAAAATCTGATAATTTCAGGGGTTTGTTCATGGTACTAATTCACTTCTATTTCTTTTTAAAATTCTGTCCCATGTGTTCAATCTCTTCTCTGCCTTCCCTTTGTGCCTCTTCCTTCTCTTTTCCTGCTTATATGCATCCTAAGAAGACTCACTTCTGTGATTTCAAATACTATCTAGATTTTGAATATTCCCAGATCATTACCATGAAATCTGAATTTTATATTGGCCTCTACATCACCAGTTATACATCTTGAAATTAACAGATCAAAAGCACATCTCAGCACTCACTCTCCATCTGTAATACAAATTTTCTGTTTCAGGGAATGTAATTGACATTATCCAAGTGACCAAAGACAGAGAATGAGGAACCATCTCCGTCTCTCTTTAACTCCTGCAACCTTCTGGTAGTATAAGTCATGCCTCAATTATAAACACCAGTTATAATTTAATAAGATTGTAACCAAACACAAAGACAACATAAATAAGAGGCAATAAAAAAAAGGGAAGCAAACAAAAAGTAGTCAGAAGATGCTGTGGACCCCTAAGGAAGCAGTGTGAACTCCACTGGGGAGAAGGACTATGGGCAAAGAAAGGAATTCGAATATTTGTGAATAAATTAATGAATTAGTGAATGAATGAATGAAACAATGAGACAAGAACTAATAATCAGATTATGAAATAACTACACACAATTGGCTGCTGCTAGGGATCTCATGCTCTGGCAGGGGAGGCACAGGGCTGAGGGTGTGGAAAGGAATTCAGGTGGCTAGCACCTGCAAACATAAATACCTGTGGGGCAAAACCCAGTGAGATCTGCAGGGTGTCAAGGGCTTCTCTGCTGGCCGTTGGTTCTTCAGTAGTGAAAGCTGGTGGGTCCTCCCTGGGAGCCATGGTTGCTCATGCTGTGTGGCTGATATTGCAGCCCCTGCTCTCCTTTCTTGTTCCTAGGTGTCACTGTGTGTGTCAGTTTGCTCATCTTTGGGCAGGGTGAAACTGAAGCAGGTTCCTTGTGTGATGCCCTGAAAGGCTGGGGAACTTGGCCGTTCACCCTGCTCTGGCTTTCAAGGAGGAGATCTTTCTATCTGGGAAGTTCTTTCTTGGCACTGAGCAGTGCTAGCCTAGGGGATGGGATGATGCAGGCAAAATGAAACCATTCTTCCTTCCCTTTTGGTGGGGTTATTCTCAGGATTTTTGTCCCCCACTGTATTTGTGAAGTTTCTGAAGTGCATTCTTTCAGAACCTTTTTTTAAAATTGTTAGGATACCTGTCCTTTTGTTAATTTTTGTTGGGGGAGAGAGGCTGGAATCTCATACTTTGTCAGCTTGGTAATGTCACTCTAAAATAAATTGCTTGCTTGAAGCTTTTTGACAGTAAAACTTCATTAATTTCCATGCTAAACCCTCATGAACACAGACTTAGAGGTTAAAGTTTATTTTTAATTCATCTTTCTAATGGGGATGAAGTGCTTCAGCACCCCAGGTCTATCTCGGATCCTCTCTAACTTGCTGAGTTAGGTAAGCCTTAGTCGTTAGGTCTGTCTCCAATTAGCCTCTGAAACACTTAAAGCAAAAGCCCAAGTGCATCGGAATTCAGAACATAACGCCAGATCAAGAAATGTCTTTACTATTTACCTATGTTCCTATCTTTCAGGTCCCGCTTTATTTTTTGCCTTTAAGGATTTGCTACTTTTTGCCAGCTCGCCATTAGATTTGAAATACTAAGTATTTAAATATTTTATTATATGTCTTTTAGTTGTTTTCAGTGGGAGGTCTATTCAGTGTCTCTAATCTGTAATCCTGCTGGAAATTGAAATTTTATGTTGCCATTCATCCTCTTAATCACTTAGTAGTTTCTGGCTTGAAACTATAACACTGATTTTCCAAAATTTGCTTTTCAGGTTCCTGTCATCAACTTTCTATTTTAGAAGATCTCTCAGAATAATTTGAATGGATTATCTATTCTTAAGTCTTTCCACAGATAAAAGACATTTTTTTTTCCCAAACCAGCTGTAAATCTGTGGTTACATATTAAAAATGTGAATACTTCATTTTGAAATACTATCCAATTTCCTTCTCGTGTTTATTATGACAATTTGGTACATATATTTATACATCTGAGAGGGCATCTGCTTCCTGTAGAACATCCCTTTCCAGTTTATTTGGATGTAGCCCATCTTTCCTTTGGCACTGCCCTACCTTAAACCACAAGGGAGGAGGTGACTAAATCCCAAACCGGTGACCTTCACATCAAGCAATTAGGATCCATGCATCACAAGCTCAATTATTTAAATCCTCTTTTGGTAATGTGTATTTTGACTGAATATATCTAGAATCAAAAGGCATTTGAAGCTGAGCCTTCTGAGGTCTGTGCCATAAAGTAAGATCTCAGAAGTACCATAGTCTCATGCCATTATTAAGCTGCCTTTAGCTATGTTAACAAAGCAGTAACCAGTCAGTATATACTCTTTACTTTTTTATAGTTACTTTCTTTATTAGTAAAAATCTGATATTGGCAACAAACACCTCATCTTAAAGTAGCTTAAATTTTTAAAAAGAAAGAAAAGAGAGGCTGGAAAAAGGAAGGAAGACATTTATTGTCTGATATCCATGCAAACTTAGATGCATGGCTAGTAGACTCAGGGCCTCAAACTCTAATAGTATTAAACAGATTTCTCCTACTCTTGGCAGTGACCTTGTTTATGTTGACTTCAATGTCTAGGCATCTCTATACAAGCAGTCATTAAGAAATATGCTTGTAGCTCCACTGTTCTGACATGACCGAAATTTCAGATGGACCGAATATATCTGCCCGGTTAATACCAACAAATGCGCTGGAAAGATCTCGTTAGAGAAAATAATCTGCATGCTAGAGCAAGGGTGAGGGGAGACTCTGAGAGAGGTTAGGTTATGAACCCCCCTCAGAAATCGAGAAGGTGGGGTGAACATCATTAAAATTCACATGGACCAATATGGTATGAGTAGTTCTTCAAAAGGAAAAATCAAATTCAAATGGAAAGGGAAGCAATAGAGTGTCAACCAAACAACACAATGGCTATTGTACTTTCTCTTGTTTCCAGTTAAAGAACAGTAACTGAAAAACAGAAAAACAGAACACAAACAAAAACATCACACTTGTACTGCCTTTGAAATGCATCCATGTGAAGACATACACAAAGCTTTATCTCTACTCATATTTAATCATTAATTTTTTTAGGAAACAAAAATAAGGATTTAAAGTTCAAACACAAGTTATGTTCTAATTTTTTTACATGTACATGCTTTTACCCAAGAGCTGATCTGTCAGTGAAGAAGCATCATGAAAATTTACATCATTAGTTAAAATGATGTAATAAAGTAAGCAATTGAATAAATAAGTTGAAACACATAAGTATACAACACAATTCAGTTCAGACGAGTGCTTTTATCCTTTACGTAGAGGATGGTATGATTTTATCAACAGATCTGGCACTGAGTACCATGAATTTATGTTTCAAGGGACTATTGTTGTGTGAAGCTCATGCTTTGAAATTTTATCAATGATTTATTTATTGTTATCTATTGTGCTTGATTTTCCAACTGAAAAATTTGAATCAATTTATTTTCTTGCCTTAATGATTAACTGAGAAACCCCTTTCTTAAATCATGTGTTGCTTTAAATGTATGTATGTTATTACCTACAGAGGTTCAAACTACTTAACTGTCCTGTACAGAGTGAGCATTATTATGTAGTTGAAAGTAGGTATGCTGTGGAAATAGGCAGGCTTATCTTTGAAACCTGAATTGGTCAGGATATGTGACTTCTCTATGGATTAGTTTCTTCATCAGTAAAATCAAAATCATAGTATCTATCTCATAATTTGTCAGAATGAATTGGCCAAATATAAAGACACCTAACAAGTCCATCTGACTGAAATTATTAAAATGCTTTTTTTCTTTGCCTTAACTTATTATATCTCACACATAAATGTTCAACAGTACAAAGTTCAAGTGCACTAGATTACTCACTATTATCTGTAATTTCTGGTCCTTATGACTTGGATTAAGACATTACCTAACAGATACAGAGACACTCATGCTTCTCCTTCAAGGATGCATTTAAAAGTGTTTATGTAGCATTTCCACTTCCTATCCTTCAAAAATTTGGGTAACTCACTTCCCCATTTATCCTTCATTATATCTTTGAACACTTACCACATTCTTGGGTGTACTATAGATAAGCTTATAACTTTGTCTCCTTCAGCATATCAGATCACTAGGAGAACAAAGGTTGCAGGAAATAACTAGGGAACGCACATCTTTATATATAAGCATTAACTCTAATTTTGTTTCTGTTCTCTCCTGTAAAATGCTCAAATAGAAAGAATTTTTATCTTTGTCCATATGTGATGTAAAAGCTTTTAGCACTGGGCATAGTGTACAGGGAATGTTCAATGAAGTGAGTTCAGTAGTCAGTAGAGCCTGTGCAATGCAGAATAGCTTAATATTTAGGAATTGAGACAGAAGCAGTCTAGATTTGAATCCCAGTTTCTCCATTTTCTCTAAGTGTAAAGTTTCCTTATTTGTAAAACCAGATAATAATATCTTCTATCTCATAGGGTTATTTTGAAAATTCAGTGAATGATGCATTTAATAATTGCAAAGACATTAGAAGAGCACTTGAAGCATAGTAAACATATTAAATAAGGAATACCTAAAGAATAAAGAAAGTTAACCTCTGGAATCAGGTTTATTTTTGAAGATCTGGTTTATTTGACTCGCTCTTCACCTTCTTCTATTTGGGTGATATTATGGCAGTTATGCAGCATCTCTAAGCCAAATTTTTTATCTACGATGTGTGAACACTATGCTATAATTTGAGTATTAGTTGAGTATGATGCTTATGCAGGGTCCATAACAAAGTGAGCTCTGGATACATAATACAGGCATTCCTTGTTTTATTGCACTTCAGAGATACTGGGGGTTTTTTGGTTTTTTTTTTTTTTTTACAAATTGAAGGATTGAAGGTTTGTGGCAACCCTGTGTGTCCAGCAAGTCTGTTGGAGCCATTTTTCCAACAGCATTTGCTCACTTCCTGTCTCTGTATCATATGTTGGTAATTCTTACAATATTTAAAATTTTTCATTATTATATTTGTGATCATGATCTGGGATTAGTGATCTTTGATGTTACCACAAACTGTGCCCATATAACACAGTGAATTTTATCCATAAATGCTGTGTGTTTTCTAACTGCTCTACCAACTGGCTGTACTCCCAGCTCTCTCCCTCTCCTACAGCCTCCCTATGCCCTGAGACAAATTAATACTGAAATTAGACCAATTAATAACTCAACACAGCCTCTATGTGTTGAAGTGAAAGGAAGAGTCACACATTTCTCACTTTAAATCAAAAGCTAGCAATGAGTTAGCTTAGTGATGAAGGCATTTTGAAAGTCAAGATAGGCTGAAAGCTAGGTCTCCTGTGTCAAATAGCCAATTTATGAATGCAAAGGAAAAGTTTTTGGTATAAATTAAAGTTGCTACTTCAGTGAACACAAAGATGATAAGAAAGCAAAAGAGTCTTATTGCTGATCTGGAGAAAGTTTTACCGGTATGGACAGAAGATCAAACAAGACACAACATACCCTTGAGAGTAAGAATTGTTAAATACCTAAATCTAGAGCAAGACCCTAACTCTCTAATTCTTTGAAGGCTGAGAGAAGTGAGGAGACTGCAGAAGAAAAGTTTGAAGGTAGCAGAGGTTGGTTCATGAAGTTTCAGGAAAGAAGCCATCTTCATAACAGGGTTCAAGGCAAAGCAGCAAGGGTGATGGAAAAGCTGCAGCAAGTTACCCAGAAAATTAAGCTGAGATCATTAATGAAGGTGGCTACACTGAACAACAGATTTTCAATGTAGACAAAACAGACATATTCCAACAAGATGCCACTGAGGACTTTCAAAGCTAGAGAGGAAAAGTCAATGTCTAGCTTCAAAGCATAGACTGTCTTTTTAGGAGATAAAGCAGCTGGTGACTCTAAGTTGAATACAATGCTCTTTTACCATTTAAATAATCCTAGGGTCCTTAAAAATAAGACTTCAGTAGAGGAAATAACTACAGACATACTGGAAATAAATATCAAGAGTACTAAAATTAGAAGTGGAGCCTGAAGATGTGACTGAACTGTTTCAATCTCATGATAAAACTTGAACAATTGAGGCACTTCTTACAGATAAGCAAACAAAGTGGTTTCTTGAGATGGAACGTACTCCTGGTAAAGATGCTGTGAAGATTTTTGAGACAACAGAAGATTTAGAATATTAGATAAACTTAGTTGATAAAGCAGTGGCAGGGTATGAGGGAATTGACTCAGATTTAAGTTCTACTTTGGATAAAATGCTATCGAACAGCATTGCATGTTACACAGGAATCATTTGTGAAAGGAAGATTCAATGAATGCATCAAACTTCATTCTTGCCTTATTTTAAGAAATTGTCACATCCACCCCAAAGTTCAGCAAGCACCACCCTGATCTGTCAGCAGCCATCAACGCTGAGGCAAGATCTTCTACCAGCAAAATGATTATGACTTGCTGAAAGCTCAGATAATTGTTAGCAATTTTTAGCAATGAAGTTTTTTATAATTAAGGTGTGTACATTTTTTTTGACATAATGCTATTGCATATTTATTAGACTACAGTATTGTGTAAACATAACTTTTATATCTTTAGGAAATTAAAACATTCATTTGGTTTTGTAAAGTACGTGTATGGTATGAGTAAGTTGCTTTTCAATTTTCTTCGGTTATTGTCCGGGAAAGAAATCACAAGTAAAAATTTAAATAATTTGACATATAAAAATTGAATTCTTAATCTGTACTAATGGTGGCAGTTATACAGGGCTAAATTGTCAATCAAGATTCTTAGAACCCAAGATAATGTTGTTTGCAAATCCCACTTATTGCAGAAAAAAGTACGATATAACAACAGTATTAATGAAAGGACATGAATCACAACTAGCTGCCTCACAACAAGGAGTCTGAATAGATCTGGTGTGATTTCCAGTTGCCTTATCTCTGCAAGGGCTGTACCACATGTTCTCTCTCAAATCAGGAACCACGGACATGGGTATGGAACACCCTAGAATCAGGATAGCATTGCTTGTACCCTGGTGGTCACCTAAGCATATTGTTTTTATGTAACCAGACCCAAAGGCAAAGACTCCTCTGGGATTCTTACAAGGACCAGATGCAATTCATGAGTCTTATGATGAAAAATGCTGATAAATTGGTGCAAATTGCTTCAAATTTCTTTGAGAACATGGTTAAAAACATAAGAGGAAACTCTTATTAACCAGTCTATTTGGGCCAGAGAAAGTATAAATGCTTTAATATAATTAAAGCTCATGAAAATCAATTGAAAGATAACCAAAGTTCAACACACAAATGGGATATACAGTACATAGCTATTCAGAAAAGGATGAACACACAGCAAAAGAATACTCCAAATCAAAAAGTGCATGAATTAACACAATTCAATTTTTCTCTCTTCATATTTTTATCATTTCAAAAAAATAAAGTTTGCAAAGATTATTATAATTAGCAATAATTTAGTAGGAAGACTTTTCATACCCAGCTGATGGGAGTATAAGTTAATGTAAGACAAGTGGCCTGGATTTGGTAACCAGATATCCATATTAATTGTATAACTCAAATATTTGTCTCAAATGGAATTCAGGACTTTGAACTATCATGTTCTTTGACTCTCAAGCTCTTATGCTATCTCTTTGATCTTGTCAAACATAATTCTTAAAAATCTTCTAGACAGTTAAATAGATTTCTCTTCTTTCATTTGTGAAAAGTGAATATGAGTGATAGGTATATTTTAGTTTTCTTTTATGTAAGACATCACTGGTACTAAAGTTTTCCCCTTTAATGTTACATCATATGTACTTTAAAATGATATCAATATCTTGTAAAACATCCATTTTTGTTTATTTTTAAGTTTAGCATCTAACTGAGGGAAACTAATATGATTTGTACTTCAAGTCAGGAGACTCATTCTAATTCTGGTTTTGTTGCAAACTAGATATATATTATATGTAACTTGCTCTTCAACTCACTTCAACAGTTAACTTAAAAATCCTTTCATAATTCCCAGACTTTGATCCTTCCTCTTTCCTCCTCCTTTTTCAATACCTCCTTCCCCACCTTCCCTGATTTCCAGAGAAAACAGGATTCATTGCAATAGAAAACACTGCACCATTCTCAGGCCACCCCCGTGTGCATCTGCACAGTTCTCCTCTACTCACTGTTGGTTGGCTCCCAAGCAGTCCTTCGGGCCTTCTGGGAGATTTTCAGCCATTGAGACTCCCTGCTTTCTCATACATCTTTCTAACATCTCATCTAAATCTTAATCTTCCCCTCATTATGTAAAGAACATAACTAAATATCAAACAGAAGTTTCCTACTCCTTTACACTTCTCTCTAAATAGTACATCGAAACACCTTACTCTTTCATAGCAAAACTTTTTGGGGAAAAATTATTCCTATTTATTATGTATTGTTAAAAGAAAAAATGTTCAATGACACTTGTTAAAGCATGGAAAGCATGACTTTCTTCAAGATGGGGGGTGACTATCATGACAGTCATAGGGAACACTGCCATGAAATTATACAGTGTGAGAGATTGAACTCAACTCTGAGTACAACATGGGCAAGTAGGAATTTATAGCCAAACAGCAGGGTGGGCAGCCAGTGGATGGAAAATAACTAAGAGGAAACATCAGGGGTAGAGGGGATTCTGGCCAACTCCACCTGACAGGATTCCTGCTGAAGACAGGCCAGGTTGATGAGACATAGCCTGGGGGATGCTGGAGAATGAGGAACCTGGTCAGATCTCAGCAGTAATCAGACATTGAAGATGTGGGGTTCTGGTTAAACTGACTTAGCAGGACTCTTGTTAAAAGTATATTTTAAAAGGAAGTGCACAGATGGGCCTAGGAGAAGATTCAGGAGCCCAAGTAAAGTTTGGTCAAGCAAAGAATTTTGTCACTATCTCCTTATGGTCTCCTCACTCCACTAATCACTCTTCTATCTACAGCTTGTTCCATCATTCTACAGAAATCACTCTTCGTAATGACAAAAATGACTACATGTAAGCAAGTCTAATGTAAACCCAGTGGGCATTTTTTACTTCCTATCTTATTAATTTCATTCTCTCTTTCTTAAAAGACTTAATTCCCTAAATATTTTCTGGATTTCTCCTGTCTGGACACTCTCATTGGTCTCATAGTCATATTATTATTCTATTTTTATCCTTCCTGTTACTATTATCAAAGCTCATTTCTGTACTACTTCTGATATATTTCACCTCTATGGCTACAATTATATATCTGCATGCAAGTGTATATCATACATATATATCTCTAGATTACCTATCTCCTTTAATATTCTACTTGATATCTGATTCCTTTCAAGAGGCTCTCCTGAGTTCCAGACCAACAGAAGATGTGGGAAAAGCTCTTAAAGGTATCAAAGAATAGATTCGTTTTTTCCTGCCTTAGACTAATTATATGACATTACACAAGTAATTCAACTTCTACTGGCCTTATCTGTTCCCTTATCTATATGCAAATGAAGGCTCTGCATTATTAAATAGTCTTTAAGGTCCTTCCAACTCTGAAGTTTTATTATTCAGTTTCAGCCTGGCTGGTTCAATGATCTTGATACTGGTAAGTCACAAGTCACCTTTTATTGTAAAATGTAAGGCATGACATTTATATAAATAACAGAAAATACATTTAAGGTCCATGAGGTAGTTTATAGCAGCTTTTATTTGCCTAAAAGTATGTTTAGACATGGACTTGTTAATAAGACATTTTTAAATAACAAAATGAAAGAAGAAAGTAGAAAAGAAAGAAAGAAAATTAAAACAAGAAAAAGTCAGTGTATCAGGATGAAGGAATTAAACAAAAATGCTAAGTACATGCAAAAACTCTGACCAAATACTAGAAAACGAAATATAGAGCTGGTAGCATTGAAGTAAAGAGAAGGTGAAAACAGGTACCAGGTGGGAGGATGGGGTCCCTGCTCAGTGAACGAGAAATGCAGAGAAAGGGCTTTCTCCTGTGTGTGCCTATGACAGAAATAAGGACTGCATCTTGAAAGGTCAATTGATGATAAAGTTTCTCACTTCGCAATGTCCTCTAAGATAGTTCTGCCACCCACCCCTATGCCATAGGGCAGGAACCTTGGAGGTTAACTTGGAATTCTTGCTACCATGGGCTAGATTTTAGAAAGTAAAGTAATAGGGTGGTGGTGCTGAGCAGCAACAGAATGATCTGTTTTTAATACTCAATGGACATTTTTAGGCACTTTTATAAAGGCTATTCAGTGCCACAGTAAAAATTTGCTACTTGTGGGCAATATGGAAATTCTGCAGGACTTACAAAGTGAAGTGATACAATACAGATGCATTTTACAAAGAGAGCATTGGCAGGTCAGAGGCAGCTGAAATTAATTTATGCAGAAGTAGGAACAGAGAAACCAGAATTAATTATGCTTATAGAAATTTAAGTTAGAGCTTCTCGTCAGCTGAAATATCTCCCTGAAAAGGTTATTTGGGATATCTGCAGGAATATTTTTGATCGTCAAAATCATTGGAGGTGGCGTTCCTGGAAAAGTTCTGGACATCAAAAATGACCATCTTAGACAACAGACAATGATCCTGAGTCCTAGAAAACCTCAATTGTCCTGTAGGACATTTATGTGATCAAAAGTTATTTGAACTTATTTGAGTCTATAATGATATTTTGTTGTACAAGAAAATATAAAACATTCTTACATTATTTAATATTCACTAACATTTTAAGACATGATAGCACAGAATGAGAAACTTGCACTCTATTTTGTTTGTGACTGCACTATAAATTGTACATAATTTTAGATATTATGTCAACAATGGCAACACTGCTCCCCATATTTCGGCTGCCAATTCAACACCTTTGTAATAGTCTGTCACTGGTTATGTCTTATTACTGAGCCTTCTCGTGTAGTTTCTCATACTTACTATAAAATGCTTATCATTGTATTAAAAGTTCTTTTCCTTTATGTGTTAGTATATTGTTAGTACTTTATTTTATAGGTTATATTTTCTACAAAATTTACCCAGGAGAGTGAAGTGGCTATTACAAAAAACTTCTTATAAAAATGGGGTTTTAGTCTGATAAAGTTGAGAGCTAGTCCATAAGAAAGTCAGTCCAAATTAAACAAGACTGAATATATAAATACACAGCTTCCTCATCCTTCAGTCGCACAATTCTGAGACATCTTCTACCCAATTTGTAGAGGGCTCCCTGCTGCCCACATTGTAACCAGCTCCACAGTTCACATTTCATTGGCTTATCTCTGTCTGTATACTTGCCCAACTCCCACTCCTGCTCTTCAGGATTATTTCCAAATAAAATACCTACACCCCAAGTTTTTTCTCAGCTCTGTTTGTTATGAGGTGATGGGCTAGCTAAGGCAAAGAACAACCATTTATTAAGAACTTTAAAACTTTTCAGTTGCTGTTCTTCTGCTTGGACAATATTTTCCTCAGATATTTTCATGACTTGCTCATCTCTGCTTCAAGCTTTTGCTTGTGTATAACTCTCTTGATTATTTCCCTGACTATCCATTTAAAAAGTTGTCTTGTACTAAGTATTGCTAGGTGGTTCAAATTATTTTCTTTTGCCTTGAAATATCACAATATATTTATATTTTGGGGTCTTCTTTCAAACTTTTGGTATCAGTTATATTAAATTTTTTCCTAAATTTCACTATGGTTTACTTAATTATTATATCTTATTTTTTAAAAATGACTCTACATGTAGTATTTCCGGGCTCTTCAGAGAAACAGAGTCAATAGGACATTGTGTGTGTGTGTGTGTGTGTGTGAAATTTGTTATAAGGAATAGTCCACATGATTACGGAGGCTGAAAAGTTCCAAAATCTGCAATTTGCCTAGTTTTAATACCAGTTCAAAGACCCAGAAAGCTGATGGTATCAGTTCTATTCCAAGCCTGAGTCCAAAAGCAGAAGACTGATGTTGCAGCTTGAAGACAACCAGAGAATGAGAATTCTCCCTTATTCTTTTTGTTCTATTCAGGCCTTCAATGGATTGGATGAGACCCACTCACTTTGGGGTGGAAAATCTGCTTTATTCAGTCTACCTGATCAAATGAAACAGCCTCACAGACACACCCAGAATAATGCTTAACCAAATATCTGGACACCTCTTGGCCCAGTCAAGTTGACACATATAAAATTGACCACCACAATCCATTTCTTGTCAACTTGGCACCCATACACAACTTGTTAAACCATAGTCTCAAGTAAAGACAATAACAAGGTCATAATTCCACCTAACATGATACACTATCCTATACACAACCAAAAACACACTAACTCCTTCCCCAGAAGAGGAGTTAAAGTCCTGGATGATGTTCACTCTTCTCCTTGATAGGCCATAACAAGTACTATGAATTAAAATTAATAACATCTAAGTACTGTGATATAAAGTTGATATATGTTACATCACATGATAAGTGAATAAGAGAGGGAAGAAAATGATATCTGATCTGTATGTACACACACACACACACACAAACACATTCATAACAAAATAAGAAGGAACAAATATTCATGACAATTGTATTCCTCATTTCTGTAACAGTCTCTTAGTCCTGCCTGGACTGTGTTGTTGTAGTTTTCCATTCACTTTAACCACAGGGTGGTAATACCTTATTGATTTCAAATGCATATCCTAAGGAATTAGAAAAAGAACTAAACCCAAAGCTAGCAGAAGGAAGGGAGTAATAAAAACTAGATGTAAGTGAAATAGAGAATAGAAAAAGGGAGAAAAGTCAATGGAACCAAAAGTTGATTTTCAAAAAATCAACAATTGACAAATCTTTAGGCAAAATGACTATGAAAAAAGAAAGAAGGCTCAAATTACTAAGATTAAAAATGAAATTGGAGACATTTCTACTTATTCTTCAAAAATAAGAAGGATTATGAGAGTTCTATGAAAAATTGTATGCCAATTGTCTTAGGCTGCTATAGCAAACTACTACGGAATAGGTGGCTTATAAACAACTGGAATTTATTTCTCACAGTTGTGGAGGCTGGGAAGTCTTCAGGGTGCCAACATATTTAGTGACTGGTAAAGAACCACTTTCTAGTTCATACTCAGCCATCTTCTTGCTGTGTCCCCATATTGTAAAAGGGACAAGACATTCTCTAGGGTCTGTTTTATAAGGGTATGATGCTATAACTGAGTTCTCTGCCCTTATGAACTAAGTACCTCCCAAAGGCCTCATCTCTAAATACCATCACATGGGGAAATAGATTTCAACATATTAATTGTGGGGGGTCACACATATTCATTCTATAGCACCAAAATTTTGAATATCTTAAGTGAAATGGAAAATTCATAGGCATATAGAGAATACCAAGATTAAATCACAAAGAAATTTAAAAATTTGAAAAGACCTTTTGGTCAGGACACTGAATAAGTAATCAAAACTTCCCAACAAAGAAAAGGCTCAGACCTGATGGCTCCATGAGAGAATTCCAAATACTTAGAAGAAGTAACAAGAATTCTTCTCAAACCTTTCCAAAAAAAGTAAAGAGGATGGAATGTCCACTAACTTACTCTATAAGGCCAGCATTACTCTGATATTAAAGCCAAAGACACTCTTAGAAAATAAAACTACAGAGCAATATTCCTTATGAACGCTGATTCAAAAATCCTGAGCAAAATATTGAATTTAGTTTGCTAGGGAAAAATTATTATACACCATGATCAGTTTGGAATGCAAGAATGTTTCAACACTTGAAAATCAGTCAGTATAATATACCACATTGACAGAATGAAGTTAAAAAAGAAAGGTAATCTCAATTGACGCAGAAAAAGTATTTAACAAAATTCAACACACTGTATAAAAACACCAACAAACTAGGAAAAGAAGAAAACTGCAACATAATAACAGCCGTATATGACAAGCCAACAGGCAACATCATATTTGATGGTGAAAGACTGAAAGTTTTCTTCTAAGATCAGGAACCAAGACGAAGATGCCTACTTTCACCACCTGTATTTGATGTAGTACTGGAATTTTTAGCCAGAGTAATTAAGCAAGGAAAAGAAATAAAAAGCATCCAAATGGGAAAGGAAGAAGTAAAATTATCTCTGCTCACAGATGATACAACATGAAGTAAACTCTTAAGTTTTCACAGAAATTGCTAAAACAAGCAAATTTGGCAAATAGCAGGATACGAAGTCAACACACAAAAATCTGTTGCATTTCTATGCAGTAATGAACAATCTGAAAAAGAAATTAAGAAAACAGTTACATTTACAGTAGCATAAAAATACTTAGGAATTAACTAAAGAGGTGAAGGATGTGTACAGTGAAAACTATGAAACACTGCTGAAAAAAAATTAAAGACATAAATAAATGGAAACACATCCCATATTCATAGATTAGAAGACAATATTGTTAGGATGCCAATGATACTAAAAGTCATCTACAGATTTAATTCAGTCCCTATCAAAATCCTGAAAGTTTTTTTGTAAAATAGAAAAATCTTTCCTAAAATTCATATGAAAATTTAAGGATCCCTGATTAACCAAAACAATCTTGAAAATACAAGAACAAAGCTGGAGGCCCCACATTTAGTGATTTCAAAGCTATAGCAACCAAAACAGCATGGTGCAGACATATAAACCAATGGAACAGAACAGTGAGCCCAGAAATAAACCCTCACAAATATGGTCAAATGATTTTTGGTAATGGTGCCAAGATTACTCAATGGAAAAACAGTCTTTTCAACAAATGGTTCTGAACAACTGGATATGCACATGCAAAAGGATGAAGTTAGACCTTTACCTGATACCATATTAAGAAATTTAAGTCAAAATAGATCAGAGACTTCAATGTAAGAGTTAAAGCTGTAAAACTCTTAGAAGAAAACAGAATAGCTTCATCACATTGGATTTGGTAGTGATTTCTTAGACATGATGCCAACAACAAAAGAAAAATAGAAAAAATTAGACTTCATGGAAGGTAAAAAATTTTGTACATCAGAAGACACCATCAACAGAGTAAACAGGAACCCTCAGAAAGGGAAAAATATTTTAAATCATATATCTGATAATGGATGACTACTATATATAATGAACTCCTAAAACTCAACAACAAAAACCCCACAAATAATGCAATTCAAAACTGGGCAAAGATCTTGAATAGTTGTATCTCCAAAGAATATTTAAGAACAGTCAATAAGTAAATGAAAAGATGTTCAATATCACTAATCATTAGGGAAATGCAAATCAAAGCTACAATGATACCACCTTAGACCTATTAGGATGACTATTATAAAAAAGAAACAACAGAAAATAATGAATGTTGGTAAGATATAGAGAAATTAGAGCCTTTGTGCACTGGGAAGAATGTAAAATAGTATAGCTGCTGTAGAAAACAATATGGAGTTTCCCCCAAAAAATTAAAAATAGAATTACTGTATGATCTAACATGTCTACTTCTTGGTATATGCCAAAAAATTGAAAACAGGGTCCTGAAGAGATATACACATAACCATGTTTATAGCAGCATTACTCATAATAGCTAAAACATGGACTCAAGCTAAGTGTTCATTGATAGTAGTTGAATGGATAAGCCAAATGAAATATATACATACAATGAAATTTTGTTTGGCCTTGAAAAGGAAGGAAATTCTGATATATGCTACAACAAGAATGAACTTTGAGGATATACCAAGTGAAATAAGTTAATCACAGAAGCATAAATATTGTATGATTTTACTTATTTGAGGTATTTAGAGTTGTCAAAATCATAAAGACAAAAAACAGAACTGTTGCCAGGGGCTGAGAGAAAGGGGTAATGGGGGAGTGGTTGTTGGATGGGTGTAGAGTTTCAGTTTTGCAAAATGAAAGAGTTCAGTTAAGATTGGTGGTGGTAATAGCTGCACAATAATATATTAATGTACTTAATACCACGGAACCCTACACTTTAAAATGGTGAAAATGGTAAATTTTATATTACATGTATTTTACTATAATAAAAGTTGGAAAACATTTAAAAAGCCTTACTGATAAGAGGATAGGAACACTCTGGCTAGAAATGTGATGTAAAGTATAGAAAAGCAGTTTGGTGCTTCTGGTGCTTTTGGAATTTGCATTTTTGGTGAATTCCAGTAAGACTACGTACCAAGTATAAATATTAGTAGAATCCCTTTTCTGAATTATTTAATGATATGTTCACACTAAGTAATTGACTTTCTGGGTCTTTTAGAAGATGAATAATGAGAAAAGTCAGCCTAATATTATACTGTTCACACCAAACAGGTCATATGCGGATTTTGTTACATTAGGAAATAGTTTATATTCTTTTATATTGACCCACATATACAATATTCAACTTCATGCTTGTGAACATACGTTCATACACATATTCTGATTCACTAGGTCTTGAGCTTAATATTTGTATTTTAATACAAATTTCACATGATTCTGATATTGATCATCCACATGTTCAGAAAGGTGACATAGACTGGCTCTGTTTTTTTTACTTTACCTCTATTTAGTAGATGTAAATATTTGTGTATTTTTTTAATTATGCATTTATTAACCAGAAGAGACAAACCCCCATTTTTTCTTCTCACACTGATGAGAAGACACCTAGAAATATTAAATTGTTAATTAAAGGCTAACCTAGAGTTTTATACTAAATGATTCCCCTCTATGTCAGATTCTTCACTTTTCTGACAACTATCTATAGAAAATAATTAGGAGGAGGAAGGCTTCTGTGCTTGACAGTATTTCAGGAAATGTGAGTTCAGTGTCACTTGGTTAATTTGGGGGGGAAAAAATCACTTCAAAGGAGAGGGGTGGACTAAAGACAGAAGTTAGGGAATTAGGTTTTCTGCTTAAATAATTTCCTTCTAATCCTTCAAAATGTTTAATATTAATAAATATATTTCTTATTTTTTGTTTTCAGCAGGACAGACAGTAAAATATTTTTGCAGTGTACAACTTGATTCTTTTAGATGAAAAAATAAAATTAGTATTAAAGTAGATAACAGAAATAAATATGTGAGGGAGTTTTGATAATCATGGAATTGAGCATCTGTCCAATTTAGGTAGCCTTCTCTCAGAAATGCCCCTAACCCACTATTGACCCCTCACCCATGTTTGTGCTATCCACAGTTTTCTCTCCACTTTCCCATTCATGCTTACAAATATATTATGTGTGTATGTGTATGGATTTTTCACACACACACACACACACACACACACACACACATACACACAAAGTAAATTGATGTGAGGGAGACATTTTTACCTAAGATCACTAATCTACACATTTAAGCTTATTCAATAAAAGTCTTGCTGCTTGACCAAAAGTACTCATAATTATTTTCTAATAGAAAATTCTCACCTACTCTATTTTTAGCTTTCACTATCTTCAGATTGTCACTACAAATTCTAAGCTCATATTTTTCCAACATCTCAAATGGAAACACTTCTTTCACTGATTATGAGAAAGGAGTAGATACAAATTATTTATGGCCTTGATTATAGACAGTGTAGTTCCTTACATAAAATGTATAAATTTAGTAATCAGTGGTAAAATTAATGGAATGGAAGAGAACATAAATAATATGTCACTTCTGGATTCCTTGGAAACATAAATTACAATGCTGAGGCTGGAATTCTGATTATAGTAGTTTTAAAATGTGCCCACAAATTTAAAATAACTTTCTAATAATAAAAATAATCTGGAAATTATAAAATGAAAAGACAATTAAATGTAGTTATAAAAAATATCTACAAGTTAAAAATTTGCAGCTCATGCTGAAATTCCATCTCTTTCAATAGCTCCCATTTATCTTCAGTTTATTAAAACTCTTTATTTCACATATAGAACTTCTCTTAATATTAATTTTACATGTTTCCCCTGCACCATTTATTGACACTTCACACAAGTACGAAACAGTAAATTCTAGATATACATGATGGACAAGCCCTGAGATATTCAGGATTTACAGATATTTTTGCAGTGTACAATCTGTAAAACCAGATACAAGCCATGAAAGGCTTATTTCAAATTTGACTGGTGGTAGATAGCATGATACAGTCAAGATTCTATATATATATACATATGTAAAACTTCAAAGAATAAATATTTTTAAAATATCTGTTAGAAACATAAAGGACCTTCCAAAGAAGAAACTTGACAATGAATATTACAAGAAGGGAAGTCCACAGAGATCAGCATTACACGAGGTACCACTGGTCCTCACAAGGATTGCCAAATTGGAAAAAAAAAAAAAGTCTAGGAGATCATGAGAAGGAACAGAAAGTCAACATGGAAAATAAATATTTGGTCCAGAAACTCAATTTACCAGACTTTCAGGTGGGCTTTTGAAGGGTACTTATGAGAAAGGAGAGAAATCAACAAGGCTCCATGAAAATTTAAGTCCAGCTTGAAAGTCAACAAATTCTGAGTTAGTTGAGGTTAATGCCTCTAACCTTACTGTTTACATGAACAAAAGTTAAATGTTCTACAAAGGAAGTTAGGGTCATCACTCCAAGACTAAAATTTCACATACAATATTATTTTTCATGTATAATGCCCAATTTTTCCTCATAATATTCAGTCATAGAAAATAATAATAAGTAAAAACCAAGGAAGAAAAAAACAATAGAAATAGATCACAGGAAATGCAAGTATGTGACTTACCAAACATGGATTTATGAAAACCTTGATTAATACTTCAATAAATTAATCAATAAAGATAAATTCTGCAGTGAACAGGAAATGATGTAAAAGATTCAAATTGAAATTTCATAATACAGTATAAGACAGAAATTAAGAATTCTCCATAAAAATAAATGTGTCTTAAACCCTGACTCATACACACACTAAAATTAATTATAAATAGACTTAAGGTCTAAATGTGACTGGTAAAACTCATGTTTTCTTAAATAAAACAAAGAATGCTAACCATAAGAACACATAAAAAACTTCACAACTTTAAAATGAGAAATTTTTGTTCATCAAAAGATACCACTGAGTAAATTACAAAGCAAATTACAGATTTGGAAAATAGATTTTCTCATATATAGATATCTACATAGATATCTGAAAAAAATGATCACATCCATAACATGTGAAGAATTCTAATAGATCTTTAAGAAAAAGACAAACTGCCCACCAACAGGAGAATAAAAGAGAGATCAGCTACTTCACAAAAAAATGATATATCTAAATGGCATATATTTACATTAGAAAGCATTTAAATACAAATTAATACCACCAACATAATCAGAATACTCATATGTTCCTGATACAAAATATCTAATATACTGTTGGTGGTAGTATATAATATAGTATAAGTACTTTGGAAAATTAATTTGAAGCACATAATTACAGTATGAATCATTAATAAAAGTTATATTTTTCAAAAACAAGTTGTGATACAGTTGATACATAATCGATTTCACATATTTAAAGTTTATACATTTTGACACATGTATCTATTTGGGAAACAATCAAGATATTGTATGTCCGTCATCCCTAAAAGTTTCTTCATGCCCCTTACTAGTCCTTCCTTCCTGTAACCGCCTCCCTATTACCCATGTTACAACAGATCTTCTGTCACTATAAATATGTTTCCATTTTCTATATAAATAGAATCATAGAGTATGTACTCCTCTTTGGGTGGGATGTATGACTTCCTTACTCAACATGTTTTTTGAAATTCATCTATATTGTTTGTTTTAATAATACATTCATTTTTATTGCTGAGTAGTAATCCATTGTATAGATACACTACAGTTTGTGTATTCATCAGCTGATACCTATTTTGCTTGGTTTCAGGTTTGGGCTATTACAAATAAAGCTAATAGGAACATTGCACACTTGTACTTGTCTGAACATTGTATTTGTATACATGCAGTCTAGGATTAGAATGAATGGTTTACATGGTAGAGGTTTATTATTTTAAGAAACTGAAACATTGTTTTCCAAAGTGTTCATATGACTTTACATTCCTGCAATCTGTGTATAAGAGTAATAGTTGTTCTACATTCTTACCAACACTTGGTATTATTTGCTTTTAAATTTTGACTATTCTAGTACATGTCAGGGGACATTTCATTGTAATTTTAATTTGTATTCACATAATAATCAGTACATTTCATGGTTATTTGCCATTCCTATATCTGTTTTGCTGAAACATGTCAACTCTTTTACCAATATACTTATAAATTTGTCAATTTATTAGTGAACTTTAAGAATTCTTCCTAAATTGTGGATGCAAGGTGATGCAGATCTATGATTTGAAAATATTTTCCAGTGTGGCTCCTTCATTTTTTTTAAATTGTCTTTTGAAGAGCAGAATTTTAAATTTTTATGAAGTGTAATTTGTCTCATTTCTCCTATATGGGTGCTGCTTTGAGTGTTGTACCTAAGAAATATTTGCCTATTTCAAAGTCATAACAATTTTGTAGTATGCTTTCTTCTTAAAATTATTTACAATTGAGATTTTACAGTTTGTCTATATGTTTTGTTTTTGTTTTTAAATATGGAGTGACACAGGACTTCTGGGAAGATGGAGGCATGAGCAGGGCGGCAGAAATCTCCTCCCAATGCTATATTTATCTACGAAAATACAGCAAATACAACTATTCCTAAAAGAGAGACCAGAATACACAGGAAAACGCACAGCGGGCAGCTACACCTGAGAGGACTCGGCACCCCAAGAGGCGGGTAAGATACGGAGCCCCGACCAGGCAGGATGACGGGAGGAGAGGAATCAGAGCCAGGAGGGAGTGGAAGTACACCCCGCAAAATAACCATCCCCGGTGACCTGCGCGGGGAGCGCTAACAAACACGGAGCAGTGTAGCGGAGATTGGAGAGACAGAGGGCCAGGATCTGAGGGGGGAACGTGCCAGGGTTCTTGTAGCCGGCTCCAGGAAAGGAAAAAAAGAAAAGAAAAGTGCGCACTTTCTTCAGCGGTCTTAAAGAGATAGGAACCCAGCGGAGGAGCCGGATCGCACCAGCACACTCAGCCCAGCAGGCTGGGAGTCCTGGGGAGTTTTGGAACCCTTAGCTGGCGACTGGGAAAGCATTGCTGCACTTAGACTTCTGACTGAGATCAACAGCCTCCCATTCGTTCACACCCCGGCAAGACCTGTAAAGGGCCCTGCGGAGCGGCGCGGCCATGGCTGCGGAATAGTGGGTCAACAGCACCACCTACAGCATCCCCACAGAATCTACTCCTGGTGGGCACTTTTTTTGTTTTCTTTTGTTTTTTTGTTTTGTTTTGTTTTGTTTTGTCTTTTCTTTTTTTTTTCTTTTTTTCCTCTTTTTAAAGTCTTAAAGAGCCCAGCTGACACACGTGGCAACTACCAGTGATCACTTCTATAGCCATGAAAAGACAGACGAATATGGTCCAGACTAAAATCAACCAGACAACCCCAGAGAGGGAGTCTGAAGGGATGGAAATGCACAGTCTTCCTGAAAAGGAATTCAGAATAAAAGTCATAAACATGCTGATGGACCTACAGAAAATGTGCAAGAGTTGAGGGAGGAAGTGAGGGAAGTGAGGAAAGACAATGCAGAAATCAGACAAGCGATCGACAGGCTTAACAGCAGACTGAATGAGATGCAAGAGACTGTTAATGGAATAAAAATCAGAGAACAGGAATACAGAGAAGCTGAGGCAGAGAGAGATAAAAGGATTTCTAGGAATGAAAGAATATTAAGAGAACTGTGTGACCAATCCAAACGGAACAATATTCGCATTACAGGAGTACCAGAGGAAGAAGAGAGAGAAAAAGGGATAGAAAGAGTCTTTGAAGAAATAATTGCTGAAAACTTTCTCTCGCTGGGGAAGGAAATAGTTTCGCAGTCCACGGAAGCCCACAGATCTCCAAACACAAGGGACCCAAGGAAGACAACACCAAGACACATAATAATTAAGATGGCAAAGAACAAAGATAAAGACAGAGTATTAAGGCAGCAGGAGAGAGAAAAAAGATCACCTAAAAGGAAAACCCATCAGACTATCATCAGACTTCTCAAGACAAACCTTACAGGCCAGAAGAGAATGGCATGATATATTTAACGTTATGAAACAGAAGGGCCTCAAACCAAGAATATGGTATCCAGCACGATTATCATTTAAATATGACGGAGGGATTAAACAATTTCCAGACAAACAAAAGTTGAGAGAGTTTGCCTCTCATAAACCACCACTACAGGATACCTTAAACAGACTGCTCTAGAAGGAAGCAACACTAAGGCTAAAAAACATGTCACCAGAGAAAATAAAATCATAGCAAAGAAAGCAGAACATCCAAATACTAACTAAAGGCAAAGAATAAAACACCTAGTATATAAAGAATGGAGGAGGAAGAATAAGAAGGGAGAGAAATAAAGAAACATCAGACGGTGTTTACAATAACTTAACAAGAAAGTGAAATTAGATTGTTAGATAGTAAAGAAGCAACCCTTGAACCTTTGGTAACCATGAATCTAAAGCCAGCAATGGCAATAAGTACATATCTATCAATAATCACCCTAAATGTAAATGGACTGAATGCACCAATCAAAAGACACCGAGTAAAAGAATGGATAAAAAAGCAAGACCCATCTATATGCTGCTTACAAGAGACACACCTCAAACCCAAAGATATACACAGACTAAAAGTGAAGGGATGGAAAAAGATATTTCATGCAAACAACAAAGAGAAAAAAGCAGGTGTGGCAGTACTTGTGTCAGGCAAAATAGACTTCAAAATGAAGAAAGTAGCAAGAGATAAAGAAGGACATTACATAATGATAAAGGGGTCAGTCCAACAAGAAGATATAACCATTATAAATATATATGCACCCAACACAGGAGTGCCAGCATATGTGAGACAAATACTAACAGAATTAAAGGAGGAAATAGACAGCAATGCATTCATCTTAGGAGACTTCAACACACCACTCACTCCAGAGGACAGATCAACCAGACAGAAAATAAGTAGACACAGAGGCACTGAACAACACACTAGAACAGATGGACCTAACAGACATCTACAGAACTCTGCACCCAAAAGCAACAGGATGCACATTCTTCTCAAGTGCACATGGAACATTTTCCAGAATAGACCACATACTAGGCCACAAAAAGAACCTCAGTAATTTCAAAAATATTGAAATCCTACCAACCAACTTCTCAGATCACAAAGGTATAAACCTAGAAATAAATTTTAGAAAGAAATCAAAAAGGATCACAAATACATGGAGACTTAACAACATTCTCCTCATTAATCAATGGGTTAACGACCAAATCAAAACGAAATCAAAGAATATATGGAGACTAATGACAACAACCCAAAGCCACAACTTCCCTGGGACGCAGCAAAGGCAGTTCTAAAAGGAAAGTATATTGCAATCCAGGCCTATTTAAAGAAGGAAGAACATTCCCAAATGAATAGTCTAAAGACACAATTACTGAAATTGGAAAAAGAAGAACAAATGAGGCCCAAAGTCACCAGAAGGAGGGGCATAATAAAGATCAGAGAAGAAATAAATAAAATTGAGAAGAATAAAACAATAGAAAAAATCAATGAAAGCAAGAGCTGGTTATTTGAAAAGATAAACAAAATAGATAAACCACTAGTCAGACTCATTAAGAGAAAAAGAGAATCTACACACATAAACAGAATCAGAAATGAGAAAGGAAAAATAACGACGGACCTCACAGAAATACAAAGAATTATAAGAGAATATTATGAGAATCTATATGCTAACAAGCTGGAAAACATAGAAAAAATGGACAACTTCTTAGAAAAATACAACCTTCCAAGACTGACCAAGCAAGAAACAGAAAAAGTAAACAGACCAATCACTAGCAACGAAATTGAATCAGTAATCAAAACACTACCCAAGAACAAAACCCCCGGGCCTGATGGATTCACCTCTGAATTCTACCAGACATATAGAGAAGAAATAACACCCATTCTCCTTAAAGTTTTCCACAAAATAGAAGAGGAGGGAATACTTTCAAACACATTCTACGAAGCCAGCATCACTCTAATACCAAAACTGGGCAAAGACCTCAGCAAAAAAGAAAATTACAGACCAATATCCCTGATGAACGTAGATACAAAAATACTCAACAAAATATTAGCAAACCGAATTCAAAAATACATCAAAAGGATCATACACCATGATCAAGTGGGACTCATCCCCGGGATGCAAGGATGGTACAACATTCGAAAATCTATCAACATCATCCACCACATCAACAAAAAGAACAAAAACCACATGATCATCTCCATAGATGCTGAAAAAGCATTTGACAAAATTCATCCATTCATGATTAAAACTCTCAACAAAATGGGTATAGACGGCAAGTACCTCAACATCATAAAGGCCATATATGACAAACCCACAGCTAACATCATACTTAAGGGCAAGAAGCTGAAAGCTTTTCATCTAAGATCAGGAACAAGACAGGGATGCCCACTCTCTCCACTGTTATTCAACATAGTACTCGAGGTCCTAGCCATGGCAATCAGACAAAACAAAGACATACAAGGCATCCAGATTGGTAAAGAAGAAGTCAAATTGTCACTATTTGCAGATGACATGATATTGTACATAAAAAACCCTAAAGACTCCACTCAAAACTACTAGAACTAATATCTGAATTCAGCAAAGTTGCAGGATACAAAATTAACACAGAAATCTGTTGCTTTCCTATACACTAATGAACTAACAGAAAGAGAAATCAGAAAAACAATTCCATTCACAATTGCATCAAAAAGAATAAAATGCCTAGGAATAAACCTAATGAAGGAAGTGAAAGACCTGTACTCTGAAAGCTATAAGACACTCCTAAGAGAAATTAAAGAGGACACTAACAAATGGAAATGCATCCTATGCTCTTGGCTAGGAAGAATAAATATTGTCAAAGTGGCTATACTACCTAAAGCAATCTACAGATTCAACGCAATCCCTATCAAACTACCAACAGCTTTCTTCAATGAACTGGAACAAATAATTCTAAAATTCATATGGAACCACAAAACACCCCGAATAGCCAAAGCAATCCTGAGAAGGAGAAATAAACAGGGGGAATTACACTCCCTCACTTCAAGCTCTACTACAAAGCCACAGTAATCAAGACAATTTGGTATTGGCACAAAAACAGACCCACAGACCAGTGGAACAGAATAGAAAATCCAAACATCAACCCAAACATATACAGTCAATTAATATTTGATAAAGGAGCCTTGGATATACAATGTAGAGATGACAGCCTGTTCAGTAGCTGGTGTTGGAAAAACTGGACAGCTACATGTAAGAGAATGAAACTGGACTACCATCTAATCCCATACACAAATTAAACTCAAAATGGATCAAAGACCTGAGTGTAAGTCATGAAACCATAAAACTCTATGAAAAAATCATAGGCAAAAATCTCTTGGACATAAACATGAGCGACTTCTTCATGAACATATCTCCCCGGGCAAGGGAAACAAAAGCAAAAATGAACAAGTGGGACTATATCAAGCTGAAGAGCTTATGTACAGCAAAGGACACCATCAGTAGAACAAAAGGACATCCTACAGTATGGGAGAATATATTCATAAATGACGTGTCTGATAAACGGTTGACATCCAAAATATATAAAAAACTCACGCACCTTAACAAACAAAAAGCAAATAATCCAATTAAGAAATGGGCAGAGGGCATGAATAGACACTTCTCTAAAGAAGAAATTCAGATGGCCAACAGGCACAGGAAAAGATGCTCCACATCGCTAATCATCAGAGAAATGCAGATTAAAACCACAATGAGATATCACCTCACACCAGTGAGGATGGCCAACATCCAAAACACAAACAACAACAAATGATAGCAAGGATGTGGAAAAAAGGGAACCCTCCTACTCTGCTGGTGGGACTGCAAATTAGTTCAACCATTGTGGAAAGCAGTATGGAGGTTCCTCAAAAAACTCAAAATAGAAATACCATTTGACCCAGGAATCCCACTCCTAGGAATTTACCCTAAGACTCCAGCAGCGCCGTTTGAAAAAGACAGATGCACCCCTATGTTTATCGCAGCACTATTTACAATAGCCAAGAAATGGAAACAACCTAAGTGTCCATCAGTAGATGAATGGATAAAGAAGAGGTGGTACATATACCCAATGGAATATTACTCATCCATGAGAAGAAAACAAAGCCTACCCTTTGCAACAACATGGGTGGAGCTAGAGGGTATTATGCTCAGTGAAATAAGCCAGGCAGATAAAGACAGGTATCAAATGATTTCACTCATATGTGGAGTATAAGAACAAAGAAAAAATACTGAAGGAACAAAACAGCAGCAGACTCACAGAACCCAAGAACGGCCTAATAGTTACCAAAGGGAAAGGGACTGGGGAAAATGGGCGGGAAGGGAGGGATAAGAGGGAAAAAGGGGCATTACGATTATCAGATGTAATGTTGGGGGGCACGGGGAGGGCTGTACAACTCAGAGAAGACAAATAGTGATTCTATAGCATCTCACTACGCTGATAGACAGTGACTGTAATGGGGTTGGTGGAGGGGACCTGATGAAGGGGTTGTTTAATAACCATAATATTGCACATGTAATTGTAGATTAATTATACCAAAATAAATTATTAAAAAAAGATTAAAAAAATACAACCACAGAAAGTGATTTAGATTAAAAAAAATTTTTTACAGAATAAATAAATAAATAAATATGGAGTGGGGTTGAATTCAAGTTCACTGTTGTGCTGTTTGTTTCCAATTGTTCTAGTACCATGTGTTGTAAAACTGTTTTTCTTCACTGAATTAACTTCATTTTACATGTTACTCATAATAATTGTTCAAGATTAGTTGCTCTCATATGTGCAGAGGTGTGTTTGGGGGGTTCTCTATTATGCTCCATTTATCTATTTTTATATGAAAACACACTGTCTTAATTACTATAGCTTTATAATAATTCTTGAAACCAGACAGAGTTACTTCAACAAGTTTATTGTTCTTTTTCAAAGATATTTGGCCAATTTGGGGGCCTTTTGCATTTCCATATGAAATTTAGAATCAACACCTCAATTTTTATAAACATGTCAACTGGGATCTTAATCAGGGCTATATTGAATCTGTAGACAAATTTCAAGGCAACTTCTCTCTCAACATTACTGAGTCTTCTCTCCCATGAACATATTATATCTCCATTTGTTTAGGTGTTCTTTAATATCTCTCAGCAATATACTGATCTTTGGTTAGAAGTATACCTAAGTGCTTCATATTTTTACTGCCTTTTAAAATGGTACTATTTTATTAATTCAATTTCTATTTTTTCATTGCCTCTAGATAAAAATACAGTTACATCTTACAATTGATTTCATATTTGCAACTTTGTATTTTTACTTACTAGTTTCAGTGTCAACATTTAAAATTCCATTTAATTTTCTACATAGACTATCATACCACCACCTGCATACAAAGGTAGTTTTCTTCTCCCTTTCCAATACAGATGCTCTATTTTTCTTGTCTAATTCCATCGGCTAGAACTTTCAGTCCAGTGTTTTGTTTGTGCTTTTGGGAAATCTAATAAATAATTGCCTAACCCAAGGACATGAAGATTATTCCCATGTTTTCTTGTAGGCAGTTTATAAATTTATCTCTTACCTTTTAGTTTATTATCCAATTCAAGTTAAATTTTCTGCATAGTTTGAAGTGGGGTTTGAAATGTAGATGTCCTCAATGCTTTTAATTTTGTTTCTTTATATTTAATGACTAATTTCTAGTTGTCAGCATATATTTGGGTCTTGCTTTTCCATATAGACTGAAAATATCTGTCTTTTATTTGAAGTGTTTAGAATATTTACAATGTTTGTGATAACAGATATATTTGGATTTAAATCTACCAACCTGCTTTTTAAAATTTTTTATCTAATCTATAATTTGTTTCCTCTTTCTCTCTCTTATTTTTTGGCTGGGGGGAGCTGGCTTCCTTTTAATTGAGTTTTTTAATTTAATAATTAATTTTTTCTCCTTTTTAGGCATATTAATAAAAGCATCTAATTATGTCTTAGTTAAAAAAATAGGATAGATTCTTATTTAATGTATATAAATAATTATATCACCATCAAGATAAGAATACTCAATGAGGGTTTCTGACCTCTGGAGAGGTTAAGCAAATATATCATTTGAGATGCTTCATTTCAGTTTACAAAGGCAGAGTCAGTTAAATTTTTTGTTACAGATATATTAAGAGGAAAGAAAAAGTTATTCCTTACATATCCTGAAAATAGAACCTTAAAACATAAATCATATTCCAAACAAAAATCATGTTACTCCTTATCAGTTCATTCAGCCTTTTTTTCCTTTGAATAAAAGAACTTACACAGTTATATTTCTCTGAAACTAGTGCTTCTAAGTGGAGTCTGAACTAGGTATTACTTATAACTTTTAGCCAAAGTAACCAACTTCTGTTTCACAGAGAAAACTGGTTAATGATGATGGTGATACTTATACACTATCATACAGAAGCCTTTTGTGGCAAATTTACACAGCTCATAAATATACATAACACAGTGTTCTACAGCCACACCCATCATTTTACTATTAGTTCTCAAAGAGGCAGAAGTGAAGATGCATAGAACTAAAGATAAAGTATTTCTGTAGCATAAAAAGCAAAAGTATGTAAAATTTAATTAGGCTTAGTAATCAATGTTGTAGCATTTTCTTACTGGGAAATAATCTAAGTATCTAATCAATATCCATTAACTCAATTTATTAACAGTCCAAGTTTGTAAGTTACGTAAAGTTCTCTGAAATTATCTTTCAGCTGACACACTACAAAATATAATTATTAGTGTAATAGTTTGATGGAATAATGATTTAATTTTGTATAAAAAATACATTTTTCATAACTGTAAATATTAAGTAGAAGCAATGCTAGCTTATTCAATAAAGAAACCTGTATAAATTTAGGGATATACACAAGTAGAATAAATTCTATGTGTATATTACACTGAACACTGAAAAATCAGAAACCACTCTTTCCACAGAGGTAGGAAATATGGACACATATCAGAGCTTATGAATTCAATTCTAAAATCCCATCCCTGGGTCAATAGTCAACCTAGATATACAAAACCCACACGTCTGTATCAAAGATCTATTCTCTTTTTAGTAGAGATACATTCTTGATTGATTTGAGCTCAAAAAAGGACAGAAAAGAAGAACAAACCAAACTACCTGTTGTCTCTTAACCAATAAAGCTAAGAGCTCTAAAAACCATTAATCTTTTATAGAGATCACCAAACAGACCGTGAAACCAAATCCCCAATGGAGGATAACCTATTGGTCATAAACAAACCAAACATTAAACCCAAAGCAGAAGAAACCAGCACCAAAATCAAGCCAGTAGTTGAAAAAAATCAAAACCAAAATTCTTGCCCTGGTATAGATGAGCAAGCAAGACTCAGAAGCACAATATCTTCCCCTCTTATCAACAGGTCATCAGTCAAGAAAAGAGCAAAAATACATTGTTACCTGGGTAGAGTAAATATTTTAATATTTTTAAAAGTATGCATCAGTTCTCCATTCTTGCTCCTTGGGAAGGAAACTCTCAGGGCAGTGATTAAGGTAACCTAAAAGTTCCTCTCAGCTGGACTGAACTTTAGAGAGGCAGATCCCTTCAGGACCACAGCCCTGGCTGCCCTTTTCTTAGACCATTTACTTTAGAAAATATGTAAATGAGAACTCTTTATCTGCCATTTTAAAATCCTCAGAATCCCCTTGACAGTTTTAGGACCCAAGAATGTCTTTCTCAATGACCTAGGAACAAATTCTTTGAAATGTAAACATGAAAGTAGATAGTCCCGCAATGGGAGGGTAGGAGAACATGAGCACCAGTTAGCAAGCATACATAGCCTAATCACAGAAAAAATCATTTACAGTCTCAGGAATAACTTCCATTAATTCACAAGTAACAACCCATTGATCAATCTTCTCCCTAATGTCCTCTAGTACTTTTCCACTAGTTTCTTCCAATGTTGAAAAAATCCTTCAATTTTCTTCAGCAGAGATGAATTCAAGGCTCTCTACCCTATTGAATTTACCTTGAATAAAGTCTTCTTTTACTGTTTAACTTTGTGCTGTGAAACTTTTTCTTTGACAGAAGTAAGCTAGTTATTCCTGAAGCTCTTATCACTTATTTCTAATCTCTCAATGATCACAGTCATTCACTGCCTGAAGTACAGTATCTTGCAGAAAGCAGAAATATGTCAGAGATTGGTTTCAACTATTAAGATAAAACAAGTATCAAGTGAGTGCAATAATACTGAATTAAGCTGGAAGCTCATTGGACAGATTCATTCAATAACATATTAAACAGATTGAAAAGATTTTATGGTATAAAAAAATTAATAATTAAAATGTTTGTCTTTTTTTGTTCAGATAATCATATTAATGTTAAATCCATGAATGAAGAAAGCATTTGTCTTCCTGTAGTCCCCTGATTGTATCAAGTTCTCTCAGCCTTTATGTATCTCTTTATGCCAATTTCTCAGTCGGAAATGTTTTCAATTCAACTCATTGTCTCTAACTTGACTTTTAAGGTTTCATTGTCAAAGGACTTTTAGATCACATATAGTTCTGTCTCCAGTAATTCAACTTGGAAATAATTAGAAAATGAAAACAGAATTTTGGAACATCAAAGAATTTAAAGCTGAGATGACAGATCAGGAGCAGAGGTAGAGATAAAAGGCCGATGAGACAAACCTAACCCCTCAGAATTATTTGCAGCATTCTCAAAGAGGAATTGAGATAAAAATTTTGAGACACTAAAAGATTGAAACTAAAATTATTTACCCTATTTTAATAGGCTTGAAGTACTTGCATAAAATTGTCACAAGTGTAGATAAGATTATAGTATAGTGTAGGGGCTGAGGGCAGGCAGCCCCAAAATGTGCCACTGTGACATGCAGATTATTTCAAGAGTTGAAAACAATCAAGGCTCAAGACTCAGAAGGAAACTGATCCCCTGCCCCACCTCAACTGGATGAAAGAATTTAGATAAAGGACCTGCTCCAGAAAGAGAGATGATCATAATATAACTGAGCTCATCATAATATAACCTTATATTTATGATAAATACACTGTAGATAAGTACTTTATGATATAATCTAGGGGTAGTAGAAAGGGAGGAATATGGCAAAGTCTGGCAAAATCCCTTTTATGTCCCACTGTCTGTGTGGCTCAGCAAACATTTGTTCTAACAAACATTTACTCTCTTTTTATATTCCTGTGAGTTGCTTCTCTTTTCCTTTGAAGTCTCAGGCCCCTTATACCTTCTTGGTTCACGATGATATACATACTGCATTCTCTCTGTCTTTGGAATCTATGTCTATGGATTCCCCACATATAAGTATTAAACTTTTTGTTTTTTTCTTCTGTTAATCTGTCTCATGTCAACTTGATTTTTAAATCAGCTAAAAGAACCTGAAGGGTAGAAGAAATTTCTTCCTCCTCAACAATAATAAAATTGAATGGGAAATGTGGATTAAGAATTTAAATTTCAACAAACGGATAAATAATTTGAATCTAAAAAAAGAATTCTCAATGCAATGAAGAGAAAAATGTTACAAACATCTTCTGAGAGTTTTAAAATAGCAATAAATTTTGAATAGAAGTTAATTGATTGCTATTAATGAATGAGCCTTGTAAACTACTGAGTTTAATGGGTATTTTATAATACACAAAATTATACCAAATTATATTCATAAATTTATTTTAATCCCTTTTTCTCATTAAGGTCTTAAGATCCTTAATCATGGTGAGACTGGGAAAAGACAGAGGCAGCCCCTGTCTAGTTAGAACATGATAAGGGGCCTTGGGAAAGAATAAAAGTAGGAAGCTTACTGAGGGCCTCAGGAATATACAAGAGGAGCCTGCAGTGGAATGCCTTAGTTTCTTTCTTTTTTTTTTTTTTGCTAGCAGTAAGTGATGCCGGGGTTCTTGTTCACGAAGCCGAAGAATGAGCTTAGCAAACACCCAAGGTACAGGCTTTTATTTAGAGATAAAGTGAAAGGACAGAGCTCCTGGCTCCTGCCAGGAGGGGACAAGAGAGTCCTGGTGTGGTGCGTTGTCTAGGGGTTTTTATAGGCAGTTGAGACACAAAGGGATGTACACCGGCTAAGTGGTCCCAAATACTTTTGAAGAAACACTAAGTTTCTTCTTAGTCTTCCTGGTTATTTACAAGAACTCTACTTATCTGATTTCCTCCCAGGAGAGCAGCTTCCTGGTCTGGGAGCATATCACTCAGGGCTGCCTGCTTTGCTCCAAAGGTGGGCTGAGTCATTGTCTTACTTTTTAACTAATTGGGTTTCAAGATGGAATCCTTCCTGCCTTTCATTAGGTTGTTTTGGGCTTGCTTGCCACATTGCCCAAGTTGCAACAAATCATTTGTTTAGGGCTGGAGGAAGAAAGGCAGCACTTGGGTAAAGTTAGAAAAATAAGCTGGCCCCCCAGCAGGCCAAAGCAAATGTCACAATGGTTATCCTGTTTTGTTTTTTCCAGAGGCCCTCACCCTTCTCTGTCTAAGCCCATGGTCCCTGTCTCATAAGGTTCACAGGAACATGCCAAATTTGGACATATAGACAACTTTCAGTAAGATTGGCCAAAACAAGGAACAGTATTCCAGCGGGAATGAACAGAAATTAGACAACCCGGGGCTAAGTCTGAGATACAGACCCCTGCACACAACCTAGACACCGGCACCCTTGCCCCCTCCCAGCAGGCACTGAGAGTTCTGTACCATCACTTTCTCTAAATAAAAGGCCTTTTTTTTCTTGCTTGCCTGCCTTGAGCATTTGCGAAGTTCATTTTTCGACTTCGTGAACGAGCACCCCCTGGTATCACCTTTCATGGGCTCGTCCAGGATATCCTTCGGAGGTGGGTATGAGCGTCCAGACTCTTCCTTTTCTTTCACTGCCCTCATAAGAAGACACCTGCTATCGTGCAAAAGCATCGGGCGCCCGTCAGCCATTTCAAAGGGAGCAGCCTGGCTGCGCATCTCAAGTCTGGAGCGTGAGGTTGCCCTGAGTCTCCCTCGGGAGCTGGGAATGTGGGCTGAGTGGGGGCCAGGATTACCTTTAGAAGCTCTCCTTGGATAAGAGGGACTGTTGGAAGCAGGCAGACAACTGTGAGAGCCATGGCCAAGGCCACACCTCGGTGTGTTCTCAAAGGTCTCCATCGGAACTCAGACCCAGACTGCTCAACTGGGTACTCATAAGGAGTCACTTCCCTTTTGTGTCAGTCTGCTTCTCCAGGCTTCCCTGGACCTTCTGAGGGGCAGTTCTCTCTCTCCTTTGTGATTCCTCCCCTCAGACCAGCCTCACGTGGGAATCCCAGGATCTGATGCTCACTGCCACAAGGTAGGCAGCAGATGCTCGATGCCCTTGATAACCAAGTCCCTAGACAATCTTACAATTAGATCTGTTCTTCCGTAAGGAGGGCAAATGATCAGAATCCTATACGTCCAGGCATTCTTCACACTCAGAGACAGGCCAGGCACGGGTAGGTCCTGCGGGCTCACCCCCACACAGAAGGTGTCAACAGTGGTCTCAAACCCCTCGATCACATCTTTCCCCCACCATCCTGGATCCCCAGAGAGGGGCCCAGAGACCCCTACAACTGCCAGACCCACACCCCAAGCCCTTGAATGCACCCTATGCAGGAGACCAATGCTTTCCTCCATACTGCCTCTCCAGCAGGTAGCTAATGGAGAATGGGGACTGGTGAGGGTACATGTCCCCGTCTCCCTTCAGGACCTGAGACAGATAAAGGCTGATCTTGTTAGGTTTTTAGATAACCCTGATAAATACCTGGAGGTCTTCCCGAGCCTGACTCAGTCCCTTGAGTTAACCTGGAGGGATGTTATGCTCCTGTTGAACCAAACCGTGACAGGAGGGGAGAAGGACAGAGTGATTAAGAGTGCACAGGAATAGGGAGATGCATGGTATGCAGTAAATGCCCAGGGCAAGTCAGAAGAGGAACTGGCTAGACACCCTATGAGGTGTCAGGCTGTACCCCTGAGTGACTGTAAGTGGTCCCCAGACATAAGATGACACAGATAATTGGGATAGAAATCACTTCATCACATGCATCGTCCTGAGGAGCGCATGCGCTAAGCCCTTGAATTATTCCAAGCTGTCTGAGGTAATTCAGGGAGACAAGGAAAGCCCTTCAGCCTTTCTGGAAAGGCTGTGGGAAGCATTAAAGAAACATACACCCATAGTCCCAGAGTCAGTGGAGGGCCAAATCATTCTTACAGACAAATTTATTACCCAGTTGGCCCCAGATATCAGGAGGAAGTTACAGAAATTGGCATTTGGCTTTGAACAGGATTTAGAAAGCCTCCTGAAAATTGCTACTTCAGTCTTTTATAACACAATGAAGAGGAGAGAAAGGACACAGGAGAGACAGGTGAAAAGCAGAGGCTCTTGCTGTGACCCTATAGGGGGTAAGCCTAGAGGCTCCAGGAACTGGAAAGAGAGGGGGTCCAGGGGCCTGCTTCCTCTGTAACAAGGATGGTCACTTCAGGTGGGAAAGCCTGGATGGTGCCAGAGCCTGGCCACCTAAGCCATGCTCTCTTTGTAAGGGGAATCACTGGAAGCGGAATTGGCCAGAGGTGCAGGCAACTGGGGTCAGGGTCCAGAAACCAGGATCAAGACTGAGGGGGCCCGGGGCTGCCCACTTTGGCTCCTGTCACTATCACAGCGCAGGAGCCCCAGATAATCCTAACTGTGGGAGGCCAAACTACTGATTTCCTTTGGCTATGGGAGCCACATATTCTGTCCTGTCAATCCTGGACCTTCCTCCTCCCGGTTGATAACCATCAGAGGTTTATCTGGGAAGCCGATGACCAGATTTTTTACATAACCCTTAAGTTCTAACTGGGACTCAATGTTGTTTTCACATGCCTTCCTAGTCATTCCAGAAAGCCCAACTCCCCTCCTTAGGAGGGATACACTCTCCAAAGTCCAAGTGTCAGTGCACATGAACCTAGAACGTCCAGAGGTTCTGTGTTGCCCTTTGACAGAGACGGACATCAATCCCGAGGTCTGGGCCACAGGGGGAAAGACTGGAAGAGCATCTCAGCCCAGCCAGTACACATTACTCTTAAAAATTCTAACCACTTTCCCCACCAGAGATAGTACCCACTTAGGCCCAAAGCCTGAAAAGGACTCGTGGCAATCATTGAAAATTTAAAGAGACTAGGCTCCCTGACTCCTTGTAACAGCCTTTGAAATACACCAGTTTTGGGGGTACAGAAGCCTCATGGAGAGTGGCACCTAGTTAGTACAGGATCTCCACCTTATCAACGAGGCAGTTATTCCCCTACATCCTGTAATGCCTAATCCTTATACCCTGCTCTCTCAGATCCCTGAGGAGGCAGCCTGATTCACAGTGTTAGGCTTAAAGGATGCCTTCTTTTGCATCCCAGTGTCCCAAGAATTGCAGTCCTTGTTTGCCTTTGAAGATCCATCCAACTCCTCTACTCAGCTGACATGGACAGTACTGTCCCAGGGTTTCCAAGACAGCCCCCACTTGTTCAGACAGGTGCTGACCAAGGATTTGGCCTCTTTCCAGCTGCCAGGGTGGGAAGTAGTTATTCAATATGTAGATGACATTCTTCTCTGCTGAAACTAGAGAGGAGTGTGATCAGGCTACCCAGGACCTCCTCAGTTATCTTGCTGAGCGTGGCTACAGAGTGTCTGTCTAAGGCACAAGTCAGCCAACAAAAGGTCAGGTACCTAGGACTTGAACTCTCCCATGGACTCTGTGCTGTAGGGGAAGAGAGGGTGAAACCAATCCTTCAACACCCTATTCCTAGCACAATTAGACAAAGCTGGGGTTTCCTTGGCATAACTGGCTATTGTAGGATCTGGATTCCCCAATATAGGGAGCTAGCCAGAGCTTTATACCAGCTATTAAAAGAAGTATGGGCAACAGACCCTATAATGGGAGCCAGAGGCTATTCAAACCTTTAAAGCCTTCAGAATCCTGCTCTTAGCCACCCTGTGGGTAGTTGGTTTGATCTTCTTGTCACCAAGAGGTCAGGAATAGCTCTGGGAGTCCTGACTCAACCCCAGGGAGAGATGCAACAGCCCATGGCATACTTCAGTAAGGAGTGAGACACCGTAGCTGAAGGATGGCCACACTGTTCCCGAGCAGTGGCGTTGCTGGTACCAGAGGCCACCAGACTTATCATGGGCTGAGACCTGGCAGTTCACACCCCACACGGTGTTTCCAGCATCCTGAATACCGAAGGTGGGCTGTGGTTGTCAGAGAGCCGACTCCTCAGGCACCAATTCCCTTCTTCCTGAAGGACCCGTAGTCCAGTTATGGACAAGTTCTGTCTTAAATCCAGCTACTTTCCTTCCAGACCTGTGGGAGGGAGCCCCACAGCATAACTGTCAGTAGGTATTGGCTCTAAACTACTCTGCTCATGAGGATTTGAAGGACACCCTTCTCCCACATCCAGACTTAGCTATGTTTATGGATGGGAGTTCATTCATGGAAGGAGGGAAGCACAGAACAAGGCATGCTATGGTCTCTCCTTTTAATGTTTTAGAGAGTCAGCCTCTCCTGCCCAGCATGAGCATGCAATTAGCTGAGCTCCTCACCAGAGCACTGGAGTGAGGAGCAGCTAAAGGAGTCAGCATACACAGCGACTCCGCACATGCGTGCTTGGTCCTCCACGCACATGCTGCTAGCTTGAAAGAAAGGAACTTCACTACTTCAGAGGGAAGCCCTGTAAAATACCACCAGGAGACAGAACACTTATTAAAAGCTGTCAACAAGCCCAAGGATGTAGCAGTTATCCATTGAAAGGGACACCAAGAAGGTGCCAATGAAATAGAAGAAGGAAACAGAAGGGCCGATCAACGAGCCAAGTGGTCAGCCTGATGGCCAGGGGATCCTGAGGTGCAGGCCCCTCTCTTGTGGACTGGAACCCCCATGATGTGAGGCCCCACTCTAGCCCAGAGGAGCTACAGGAGGCTGTGTCTCAGGCAAGCATCCTTCTCTCCTCTGGGGGGCTCCAAACTGAGGAAGACAAAGTCATCCTACCCCCGGGAGCCCAGTGGAAGGTCCTCAAAACACTGTATCAGACTTCCCACTTGGAAATTGAGACTACTTATCAGTTAGCCAAGGGACTTTTTACAGGCAAGGGAGTATTGAAGACAATAATGCCAATTGTTAAGAGATGTGAGCTATGCCAGCGAAATAACCCCCTCAACCGTAAGAATGCCCCTCCAAGATTACAGCAGTGGGGAGATATCCTGGGGAAGACTGGCAGATAGACTTTACTCATATGCCAAAACACAAGGGACTACAGTACCTCCTTATACAGGTAGACACCTTTACTGGGTTGGGGGAAGCCTTCCGCTGTAGGACCGAGCAGGCTAAAGAAGTTGTCAAGTCACTGGTTCAAGAAATGACTCCTCGTTTCAGTTTGCCACAAGGAATGCAAAGTGACAACAGATCCGCCCTTAGGGCGGCAGTGGCACAGGGAGTCTCTTGGACTCTAGGCACTAAATATCAACACTGTGCTTGGAGACCCCAATCCTCAGGGAAAGTTGTCCTCGCCCGCGAGGACCTATTAAGACGTGGGAGACCTCGGGGGAGCCGCGACCACCTATGAAATGGGATGAGAGGAAAAACGACACGAAGAGCCTGCAAGGTTGTGTCAAGCTCTCATTTATTAGCAGAAAAGGCAGGGAATATATAGCATTTGAAGGGGCGTGGTAGGGAGTAGCTTCTTTTGGTTGGTTGCCCATTATGATAATGAGGTAGCTTACAAAGTCCAATCACACACCGAGTTGTGCACATGCTCAGTAGTCTTTGACGTAAGCAACGGACCTAGTTGAGGACTTAGCGGGAAGCTGTGGCGAGAAACTGGCCAAGAAGAAGTAAACAACAAGATGGAGTCTTTAAAACAAAATGGCGGGTGCTTTTCCACTGGCAAAGGTCAGGTACTTTTCCACTGCCTAACTTCCTTGTTCTTGTGGTTAGTATAGAAGATGGCTGAGCTCTCACAAGATGGTGTCACAGATGACAACGGCTCCTGACAGTTCCCCCTTCTTTATTATATATGGCAGGTGCTGTTGCCATAATAGAGGACTGTGCCTGTCTTAGGTTGACTCACAACAAGAGAATCCTTACCCGTCATGGGCGCACAGGTAGCATGACCTGCTTCCTGTCTTAGGTTGGTATCCTCTTTTGCGTGTCTTACCCGTTTTTGACTATCCAGCCTCCGTATATGGGGGATGTAAGCTAGACCAATGCCTGTCTTAGGCCACTAGACATTGCCTTTGTGGCTGCAAAAGGCATGTTCAGGTGTTACCCGTCATTGGC
>JAVSCE010009778.1:0-312330 GCA_032199065.1 Smutsia gigantea
TAAATTAAAAATAGAATATACATGTGAACACAAGAAAGAATTTGGGAGAATTTTTCTTGTAATTCATACTTTAAATATAAACACTATTAATGTTTTAGTCGATCACCATTCAGATACATTTATATATGTTTTTGCTTGTCCTATTTTCCAACAAATACTCATGCATTTATTCACAAATACATTAAGAATATTTTATATGCATTGATATTGTAGTTTCTAATTGAATACAAATATTATTGAAAATTAGAAGAAATGGAAGAAAAATATAATAAATTGAATTACTATAAATCCTTGCTCTCAGACACAACTTGTAAAAATATTTTAAGATATAGCTATATATTTTATTTTGGTGTAATTAATAATAAAAACATATTCCATGTCAGTAAGTGTGGAGAGACATAAGTAGCATAGTAATCAAAAGCATTGTCTCTCCAGTCAGATTCCCCGGCTTTCTGACCCAGGAAACCCCTTAGTTATTGTGGAATACAGGACAAACTGCTTAACTCTGTTGGACCTTATTTCTGCACTGGGAAATAAGAGCTACCCAAATAGCTGTTGTAAAACAACTAGCGCATAGTATTTTATGTAACATAATATAACAAAATTTTACCATTGTATTTATACTATCATTGTATAGTTTGTCAAGTGAGTACTTATATCAGATACTATTAAACCAAATCTCTTCTGATGCATTTTCATAGAATTTCCAAATTTTTACTATTTCAAAGAATGTCTGCAATGAAAATATTTATAAATTTATGAAATTATTTTCTTAGGATAATCGCACAAAATGGAAAGTCAACAATTATTAATTTAAAAGAATTTTAGAAGAATTTTTTCTCTTTAAAATCTCTTTAATTACATATGTGTGTAAAGAAAACTATGAACAAACACAAAAAGCATCACTCTTCTTTCTATTTCTGTGATATCACTTGTAGATTTCTCTTTCATATCGGATTTACTTTTCTTTTCATTTCTGAATTTTATTTAGTTGATTCCTTTCTATTTTTTACTTGGTGAACCTGGCTAAAAACTTGTTTTATTTTCTTTTCAAAAAAGCAGTTCTTTTTTTCACTGATGTTTTCTGTTGTCTTTTTAGTCTCTGCATGATTTATTCAACTCTGATTTTTCTTCTTTCCTTTCTTCTACTAACTTAGGGCCTAGTTTGTTCTTCTATTCTATTTCCTTTGAGTGTAAAGTTAGGTTGTCTGAGATTTTTCTTACTTCTTTTTTTTTTTTTTTTTTATTATCATGTTTACATTACAATATTTTAATGTTACGATTATTAAACTACCCCTTCATCAGGTCCCCCACCAACCCCATTACAGTCACTGTCCATCAGCGTAGTGAGATGCTATGGAATCACTACTTGTCTTCTCTGAGTTGTACTGCCCTCGCCGTGACCCCCCAACATTATGTCAACTAATTGTAATGCCCCTTTTTCCCTCTTATCCCTCCCTTCCTGCCATTTTCCCCAGTCTCTTTCCCTTTGGTAACTATTAGTCCATCCTTGGGTTCTGTGAGTCTGCTGCTGTTTTGTTCCTTCAGTAATTTTTCTTTGTTCTTATACTCCACATATGAGTGAAATCATTTGATACCTGTCTTTTTCGGCTTGGCTTATTTCACTGAACATAATACCCTCTAGCTCCATCCATGTTGTTGCAAATGGTAGGATTTGTTTTCTTCTTATGGCTGCATAATATTCCATTGTGTATATGTACCACATCTTCTTTTGTCATTCTGATGGACACTTAGATTGCTTCCATTTCTTGGCTATTGTAAATAGTGCTGCGATAAACATAGGGGTGCATCTGTCTTTTTCAAACTGGGCTGCTGCATTCTTAGGGTAAATTCACAGGAGTGGAATTCCTGGGTCAAATGGTATTTCTATTTTGAGTTTTTTGAGGAACCTCCATACTGCTTTCCACAATGGTTGAACTAATTTGCAGTCCCACCAGCAGTGTAGGAGGGTTCCCTTTTCTCCACATCCTCGCCAACATTTGTTGTTGTTTGTCTTTTGGATGTTGGCCATCCTCACTGGTGTGAGTGATATCTCATTGTGGTTTAAATCTGCATTTCTCTGATGATTGTGATGTGGAGCATCTTTCATATGCCTGTTAGCCATCTGAATTTCTTCTTTGGAGGAGTGTCTATTCATGTCTCTGCCCACTTCTTGTTGGTTATTGCTTTCTGTTCAAGGTGCATGAGTTCTTTATATATTTTGGATGTCAACCCTTTATCGAATCGTTTTATGAATATATTCTCCATACTGTGGGATGTCTTTTGTTCTGATGGTGTCCTTTGCTGTACAGAAGCTTTTCAGTGACATAGTCCCATGTTGTTTGCTTTTGTTTCCCTTGCCCGGAGATATGTTCATGAAGAAGTTGCTCATGTTTATGTCCTAGAGATTTTTGCCTATGTTTTTTTCTAAGAGTTTTATGGTTTCATGACTTACATTCAGGTCTTTGATCCACCTTGAGTTTACCTTTGTGTATGGGGCTAGACAGTAGTCCAGTTTCATTCTCTTACATGTAGCTGTCCAGTTTTCCAGCACCAGCTGCTGAAGAGGCTGTCATCTCCCCATTGTATGTCAAAGCACTTTTATCAAATATTAATTGAGTATATGTTTGGGTTAATGTTTGGATTTTCTATTCTGTTCACTGGTCTGTGGGTCTGTTTTTGTGCCAATACAAATTGTCTTGATTACTGTGGCTTTGTGGTAGGAAGCTTGAAGTCAGGAATTTTAATTCCCCCTGTTTGATTCCTCCTTCTCAGGATTGCTTTGGCTATTCGGGGTCTTTGTGGTTCCATATGAATTTTTAAATTATTTGTTCCAGTTCATTGAAGCTGTTGGTAGTTTGATAGGGATTGCATTGAATCTGGGTGCTTTAGGTAGTATAGCATTTTGACAATATTTATTCTTCCTATCCAAGAGCATGGGCTGCATTTCCATTTGTTACTGTCCTCTTTAATTTCTCTTAGGAATGTCTTGTAGTTTTCCAGGTACAGGTCTTTCACTTCCTTGGTTAGGTTTATTCCTAGGTATTTTATTCTTTTTGATGCAATTGTGAATGGAATTGTTTTCCTGATTTCTCTTTCTGTTAGTTCATCATTAGTGTATAGGAAAGCAACAGATTTCTGTGTGTTAATTTTGTATCCCGCAACTTTTGCTGAATTCAGATATTAGATCTAGTAGTTCTGGAGTGGATTCTTTAGGATTTTTTATGTATACTCTCATGTCATCTGCAAACAGGGACAGTTTGACTTCTTATTTTACCAATCTGGATGCCTTGTATGTGTTGTTGTCTGATTGCTGTGGCTGAGACCACTCCAGTACTATGTTGAATAACAGTGGAGAGAGTGGGCATCCTTGTCTTGTTCCGATCTTGAATGAAAAGCTTTCAGCGTCTCACCATTAAGTATGATGTTAAGCTGTAGGTTTGTCATATATAGCCTTTATGATGTTGAGGTACTTGCCCTCTATACCCATTTTGTTGAGAGTTTTAATCAGGAATGGATGCTGAATTTTGTAAATGCTTTTTCAGCATCTATGGAGATGATCATGTGGTTTTTGTTCTTCTTTTTGTTGATATGGTGGATGATGTTGATGGATTTTCGAATGTTGTACCATCCTTGCATCCCTGGGATGAATCCCACTTGATCATGGTGTATGATCCTCTTGATGTATTTTTGAATTCGGTTTGCTAATATTTTGTTTAGTATTTTTGCATCTACGTTCATCAGGGATATTGGTCTGTAATTTTCTTTTTTGGTGAGGTCTTTGCCAGGTTTTGGTATTAGAGTGATGCTGGCTTCATAGAATGAGTTTGGAAGTATTCCGTCCTCTTCTATTTTGGAAAACTTTAAGGAGAATCAGTGTTATTTCTTCTGTATATGTCTGGTAGAATTCAGAGGTGAATCCATCAGGCCCAGGGGTTTTGTTCTTGGGTAGTTTTTTGATTACCAATTCAATTTCGTCGCTGGTGATTGGTCTGTTTAGTTTCCTGTTTCTTACAACTAGTCAGTCTTGGAAGGTTTGTATTTTTCTAAGAAGTTGTCCATTTCTTCTATGTTTTCAACATTAGCATATAGAGAATTATATAATATTCTCTTATGATTCTTTGTATTTCTATTGGGGTCATTCGTGATTTTTCTCTCATTTCAGCTGTTTATGTATTGTAGATTCTCTTTTCTCTTAAGTGAGTCTGGCTAGGGGTTTATCTATTTTGTTTATTTTTTCAAAGAACCAGCTCTTGGTTTTATTGATTTTTTTTTTTTTTTTTTTCTTCTCAATTTTATTTATTTCTTCTCTAATCTTTTTTATGTCCCTCCTTCTGGTGACTTTGGGCCTCATTTGTTCTTCTTTTTCCAATTTCAGTATTTGTGTCTTTAGACTATTCATTTGGGAATGTTCTTCCTTCTTTAAATAGGCCTGGATTGCAATATACTTTCCTCTTAGAACTGCCTTTGCTGCGTCCCACAGAAGTTTTGGCTTTGTGTTGTTGTTGTCATTAGTCCATATATTTTTTGATTACTGTTTTGATTTGGTCATTAACCCATTGATTAATTAGGAGAATGTTGTTAAGTCTCCATGTATTTGTGAGCCTTTTGGTTTCTTTCTAAAATTTATTTCTGGATTTTTATACCTTGGTGATCTGAGAAGTTGGTTGGTAGGATTTCAATATTTTTGAATTTACTGAGGTTCTTTGTGGCCTAGTATGTGGTGTATTCTGGAAAATGTTCCATGTGCACTTGAGAAGAATGTGTATCCTGCTGCTTTTGGGTGCAGAGTTCTGTAGATGTCTGTTAGGTCCATCTGTTCTAGTGTGTTGTTCAGTGCCTCTGTGTCTTTACTTATTTTCTGTCTGGTTGATCTGTCCTCTGGAGTGAGTGGTGTGTTGAAGTCTCCTAAGATAAATGCATTGCTGTCTATTTCCTCATTTAATTCTGTTAGTATTTGTCTCACATATGCTGGTGCTCCTGTGTTGTGTGCATATATATTTATAATGGTTATATCTTCTTGTTGGACTGACCCCTTTATCATTATGTAATGTCCTTTTTATCTTTTGCTACTTTCTTCGTTTTGAAGTCTATTTTGTCTGATACAAGTACTGCAACACCGGCTTTTTCTCTTTGTTGTTTGCATGAAATATCTTTTTCCATCCCTTCACTTTTAGTCTGTGTATATCTTTGGATTTGAGGTGAGTTTCTTGTAGGCAGCATATAGATGGGTCTTGCTTTTTTATCATTCTGTTACTCTGTGTCTTTTGATTGGTGCATTCAGTCCATTTACATTTAGGGTGATTATTGATAGGTATGTACTTATTGCCATTGCTGGCTTTAGATTCGTGGTTACAAAGGGTTCAAGGAGTTCCTTTCTTTACTATCTAACAATCTAACTTAACTTTCCTGTTAAGTTATTAATACAGTCTGATGTTTTCTTTATTTCTCTCCACTTCTTATTCCTCCTCCTCCATTCTTTATATGCTAGGTGTTTTATTCTTTGCCTTTGTAGTTATTTGGATGGTGTGCTTTCTTTGCTATGATTTTATTTTCTCTGAGTGAAATCTTTTTAGCCTTGGTGTGCTTCCATCTAGAGCAGTCCATTTAAGATATCCTGTGGTGTTGGTTTAAAGGAGGCAAACTCTCCTCTTTCGTTTATCTGAAATTGTTGGAAATCCACTCCATCATATTTAAATGATAATTGTGCTGGATCTAGTATTCTTGGTTCGAGGCCTTCAGTTTCTGCGTTAAATATATCATGCCATTCTCTTCTGGCCTGTAACGTTTCTGCTGAGAATCTGATGATAGTCTGATGGGTTATCCTTTGTAGGTGACCTTTTTTCTCTCTCTAGCTGACTTTAATACACTGTCTTTATCTTTGATCTTTGACATCTTAATTATTATGTGTCTTGGTGTTGTCTTCCTTGGGTCCCTTGTGTTGGGAGAGCTATGAGCTTCGGTGGACTGCGAGACTACTTCCTTCCCCAGCGAGGGAAAGTTTTCAGCAATTATTTCTTCAAAGACACTTTCTATCCCTTTTTCTCTCTCTTTTTCCTCTGGTACTCTTATAATGTGAATATTGTTCTGTTTGGATTGGTCACACAGTTCTCTTAATATTCTTTTCATTCCTAGAAATCCTTTTATCTCTCTCTGCCTCAGCTTCTCTGTATTCCTGTTCTCTGATTTCTATTCCATTAACAGTCTCTTGCATCTCATCCAGTCTGCTGTTAAGCCCATCGATCACTTGTCTGATTTCTGCATTGTCTTTCCTCACTTCCCTCACTTCCTCCCTCAGCTCTTGCACATTTCTCTGTAGGTCCATCAGCATGGTTATGACTTTTATTCTGAATTCTTTTTCAGGAAGGCTGTGCATTTCCATCCCTTCAGACTACCTCTCTGGGGTTGTCTGGTTGATTTTGGTCTGAACCATATTCCTCTGTCTTTTCATGGCTATGTAATTGGTTACTGTTAGTTGCCACGTATGTCAGCTGGGCTCTTTAAGACTTTAAAAAGAGAAGAAAAAAAGAGAGAAAAAAAAAGAAAAAAAGAAAGAAAGAAAAAAAGAAAAAAGAAAGAAAAGAAAAAACAAAAACAAAACAAAACAAAAAAAACAAAAAAAATGCCCAGCAGACATAGATTCTGTGAAATGCTCTAGGTGGCGCAGAAGCTGCCCCAGTGCATTCACAGGGCTGTAACTGTGCGGCTCTGCAGGGCCCTTTATCGCTCTGGCAGGGGTGGGAACGACTAGGAGGCTGTTGATCTCAGTGAGAAGTGTTAAGTATGGCTACGCTTCCTCAGTCGCGAGCTAAGGCGTCTGAAACTACCCAGGACTCCCAGCCTGCTGGGCTGAGTGTGCTGGGGCGATCCGGCTCCTCCGCTGGGCTCCTGTCTCTTTAAGACCGCTGAAGAAAGCGCGCGCTTTTTTTTTTTCCTTCCCGGTAGCCGGCTGCAAGCACCCTGGCGCGTTCCCCGCCCAGATCCCACCCCTCTGCATCTCCAGTCTCAGCTGCACTGCGCAATGCGGGCCAGCGCTCCCCGCGCAGACCACCGGGGCCGGCCACCTCGCGGGGTGCACCTCCACCCCCTCCCGGCTCCGAATACCCTCCTCCCGCAGGTGCGCTGGGGTGGGGGAGGGCTCGGGTCCCGCCGGGTAGCGGCCCCGCACCTCACCCGCCTCCCGGGGCGCCGAGTCCTCCCAGGCGCAGCCGCACGCTGTGCGCCCCCCCCACCCCGTGCACTCCCGCCTCTCCCCCAGGAACAGATGCACTTTCTGTGCCTTCGCCGATAAATACAGTGTTGGGAGGAGACCCCCGCCGCCCCGCCCACACCGCCACTCTCCCTGAAGTCCTCCCTACGAACTATTTTTATCTGACTTACTTAACCCTCACAGATATTCTCTAGGGAGGTAATTTACAGGTGAAGAAATGGAGGCTCATGGTAATAAACGATTTGCCCAAGGTAATAGACAAGGAAGTGACAAGGTTGAGCCTGAGTTCCTTTTATCTCTAAGCCTAAAATCTTTGTCCTACATGGCTACTGGCCTGTCATGGAGGGGCACCAAATCTTCTGTGCTTGTGATGGACTGCTTGGACGTAGGTTTGGGAGGAGAGGGAGTGTATAGGGGTCATTGACCAGCCAACTTCACCCTAACATGGCACATCCATGAACAAACAGACGTTTCTCTCTCTGCCTTTACTCCCTTGGGGATCTTATTTGATTATAGCATTAAATACCATCTGTATGACAGTGACCCCCAAATGTGTATTTCCAGTGTGGAGCTCTCTCCTTAGAACATCCTATACTGAGTTCTTGGTATTTCTTCCTAAGCCTGTTCTCCCTTCAGCCTTTGCCATCTCAGTTGGCTATTAGCTCATCCTTTTAGTTCTTCAGGCCCAAATCTTCAATCCTTTCTCTCTCTCTTTCACACCCCTCATTCACAGGGAATATGACCAAGGCCATATTGCAACTTCCTGCCAGGTTCGGAATTAAAATCCAGGCGTGTGTTGTTCTAAAACACATTTAGATGATTTGTTTTTTATTCTAATCCCATTAGCCTGAATTCTGACCTGACGTTTGGAATTTGTACCCATTGAGGAGACCATGAACTGTGTCAGTGATTAGGGATGAGACTACATTCTTAATACATTTATTTCTACCGATTTCTAAGATCATAAAAATTGAAAGTCTGAGTTGCATTTATTGGAAACATTTAATCTTAGCTGAGGAGATCAGTGGGCCCAGGTTTTGAAAACACACAGTCCTCCCTAGATCACTTCTTCCATATTGTGTGCATGTGGGTAGAGGGAAGAAAGGAGGAGGCAGAGGAGCCTCTTGCTCCGCTGCTGATTCTCTCCTTCATGAAAGTGCAGGGTCGGAATGGGTATTCTCTGACAGAGAAGCCGCTGATTTTGAGGATTTAAACAGGAGCTGAGGCGAAGCTGTGGATCCTCCTCAACGCACAAAGGAAAGCAAGCTCTTAAGTGAACCCTGATGAAAAAGTTAAATTATTGATCAGAAAGGGGATGTAACTTGTCAGGAAGCATTTATATTAATTTTGGCATATACATTTGAATTTGTGTGTCTGTGTATATGTGCATGGAAAGTTGTCATACTCAGAAACCTAAAGTTGGGCAGTCTATGTACTATTTCATGTATAATTCAGTTGTCAACTGGGACCTCCCTGGCCCTAGGAAAGTTAGATAAACTTGAATCTTCAATTTTACAGCCGCCTAGAGGTTGCCTGGGCCGGAGAGGATCCTTAGAATGTGAGCTTTTCTAGCTAACATTGGAAAAGTCCTGCATAAACTGTAACAAATTGGTTACCCTAAGCTTGAATCAGTCAAGAGTTTTAACCACAATTGTGGTTCCTATATGCAGGCTTTCCCAATTCCGCCCCACTTTACCTGCACGTAAAGTTCAGTTCCTTTACAGATTTCTGCAAAAGATTTTACTTCACATTATCCATTTAATGAAGTGAAGTAGCTCTCTTGAAGACTTAAGTGGGCACATAGGCTGCTGAACAGCTTTTAACTATCTCTTTTGCTTCTTAGCATCCCTCTTTTTCTTTCTCTTCCCTTCAATGGGTGTTGCAATCAGCAAATTTGTTCTCTTGTCTATCCAGAGTATTTCTCCCTCTCAAGATCCTTGATGGCAGAGGTTCCACATTTGAGTCCATGGGGCTATACCAAGAAATTTTGTCAACAGAAGACAAAATCTTAACCTAGCTACTTAGAGAATAAAATTGTGTATATTACATTATATAATGAAAATATTTTATACAATCATGGATGAAAATGTTTGATCTGGTTTGAGAATTACCCAGCTACCTTCCTTTCCTCTCTTTCCCAAGATCTTGTAAGATGCAGCTCCACCCCAATTATACAATGCAGTTTCCCCCCTTTTCTCCTGGAGCTTACCAGAAGGTTAAACTGAGGGTAGAGCTTATCTTCTTGTTTTAGGGACATCATGGAATTTTCCTCATGCATATGTGGCTGGATGCATTAACAAACCCCTCAGGATACTGGCTTTGCAAGGGGAATTGTGTGTGCATCTTAAAAACCAAGTGATGCATCTTTCCTAATGGAAAGCATTAAAGATTCAAGTCTGACTCTAGACGAGAGTCCATAATAATGAGAAAGTTGTCAAAGCCATTCATTAGGAAAGAGCTAGAGAGAGAACAGGTCAGATAGATGAGTCTCTGGGTGATCTAGGGCCTCTGAGGAAGGATTCTTTCTATTCCTCTCGGAACTGACGCATCTGAGCAAGAGTGAGAACCTGCTCGGGGTGCAGGTCACAAGTCTCACCTGCCTTTCAGTTCCTCTTACTCAGCATGTCTGGGCTCTGGGAGAGTCAAGACGTGTTATTTATAGGGAAGTTAACCAGGAGAAGAGGGAAGCACTGGAAGCACATGTGGGAGATAGAAAGTGGGTCAAGAGAGTATAAAATGTATAGAAGCTTCCAGAAGTCTCTATGTCCTCACATGCTTTGTTGACCAGAGAATAATAACAGTGATAATTGCTAGCATTTATTTCATGCTTACATATGCCAGACACAGTGTTTAACGCACATGTGAAAAGGTGATCAACTTTATTAAGGCACCAGGAAGATGCAAATTGAAACTACAATGTGGTAAAGCTACAAACCCACTAGAATGGCTAAAATGAAAGTGGCAGAAAATACCAAGTGTTGAGGATGTGGGGCAACTGAACTCTCATTCACTGCTAATAGGGATTTAAATTGGAACAACCACTTTGGAAAACTAGAGTATCTACTAAAGCTGATACCCTCTGACTGAGAAATTCCACTTGACCCAGAAATTGTATACATACGTTTACCATAAGATACGTCCAAGAATTTCAAAGCAGCACAACTTGTAGTAGTCAAGTGTTTCAACAACTGGAAATGAAATCTCCATCAAGAGTAGACTGGATAAATAAATCATTGAATATTCACAAAATTATACAGCAGCCACAACGAATGAACACCAGCTACATGCAACACTGGATGAATCTCATTTACTCCTCACAGCAACTCTAAGAGGCAGTTCTTATTATTACTCCCATTTTGTAGATGAGGAAATTGAGCACAGAGAGGGTACATTATTGCCTAAGAATACAAAGCTAGGAAGTGGAGTAACTGAGATTCAAACCCTAGCAGTTGAGTTCCAGCCCTTACCCATGATGTACCACAACCCCGAGCCCCTAGCCATAAAGGCAGCAGGTGTTTACTGTATGTGCTGCTTTGACGTAACATACCCTGAGGCACAGGGTGGAGTTGGTGCAGGGCTGCCTTGCAAAAGGTGTCTACCAGCTAACTTTGATTACCATGTGCCAGGCTGTGTACAGGTGCTTCACCCAGAGTATAATGTTTATTCCTCACAGTGACCCTTTATAGTGGGTACTATTATTGTGCCCATTTTTGCAAATGGGGAAACAGATACAGGGAGGTCAAGTAATTGACTAGGGTCATATCACTAGTATGTGATGGAGCCAGGATTCAAAGCCAAGTCTCTGTGCTCCAGAGTCTGTGCCCTTCACCATACTGCCACGTACCTCTCCTCAGTACACCCACAGGGACAAAGTCTTAACAGAAACCACTGCTCCTGTCATAGAGCTTGAGTTCTTTAAACCATATCAATTGCCAAAAACAATGAGAATTTGAGACCAAACCTCTGAGGTTTCGTGAGGTTAACTGGCTTCTGAGCAAAGTATCTGCCGTCGGTTAGGTTGTCTTCACCCATTTTCAGGGGAAGAAGCAGCTGCATTTTCATAGCCTTGACCACAACTTCTTGTGATTTCTGCAGCTTTTGAAGCTATGCCAAAGTTTTCCCAGACAGGCTGTGAGCATAACCCCCTTCTTAGAGCCAGAGGCGAGAGGACCTGCACTGGGAAGAAAAGGAGCGTTACTTAGCAGATGGCAGTGGTGTGTGGGAGTTCCCCAGGGTTCTCTAATGAGAGAAGGAGGTCTGAACACTGGCAACCTCTAGCCACTGGCCAGTGCAAGAAACAGATGCTGGACCTTCCTGCATTGCCAAGAGCAGAAGACTTTGGGGACTCAAGATTCTTTTGCTTGAATGTGTTGATGGAGAAATGAGAAGGTAGGAGAGATGGGGCATTTTCACCTTTCCTCCTGAGTATAGCATTTCATCATCTCCAGCTGAATTATTACAGTAGCCTCCTGCCTGGTCTCTCTAACTCCAGCCTTTCATCTCCTGATTGACCTTATCATGACCCATAGGTAGTAAGTTCATACCAAAAGCTCTGGCCACTTCCACAAGTGCACTGTGCTGTTGCATGTTGCCATATCTTTGCAAACGCTGAATTCTCCCACTGACCGTGGCGGGGGCTTACTTATCTTTGAAGGCCCAGTTCAAAGCTCTACCCTTGGTGTTGCCCTCCTGACCACCTCCCTGGGGAGAATTCATTGTTCCTTCCTCAGCACTCCCAAAACATTTCTTTTTTCTTTTTAACACATAACATCCTTGCTCTAACAATGTGCTGTAATTATTTGCCATCCTGTGTCTAGAGTAGACTGAGCTTCTTATGGGCAGGAGCTGTGGAGTATTCATCCTCATATCCCTAGCATCCAGCCGCACCCAGCTTGTCTAGGTGCTGAGTGAACATTTATTAGACAAAATCCAAAAGCACAAAGGCTGGAGGTGTAAGATCATAGTGTCTTTGCAACCCAACATGGCCACTGAAAAAAGATACTCTCCTCAGGCCAGCTTTCCCTGTGTTGTCTGTCACATTGCTATCTCATTCACATATGCCCCTTCTTGCCATTTCAATGCTAGTATCAGAAATTCTAGCCTTAGGGTTAGGCCATGAGTTGCTCTCTCTGATCTTGGCTTTCTCACTCAAGTGGCTGGTAGGGAGGTGATAGAGTCATCAGTGAGGTGGTGTAATATGTAATGGGTTATTGGTGGGTAGGGAACAAATTATTTGTTCTCTGTGGCTCCCAGCTTCCATGGTGGGTTAGCAGATATCAAAAGCTTTAACAAGCAAACTTTTAAAAAATAAATTTTATTTTTAGAACAGTTAACTAAAGTTTATGAGTTATTCAGATGTCCTTAGTTTTTACCTACTGTCCTTTTCTGTTCTAGGATCCCATCCAGGATAACAGTCTACACTTAGTCAGCACGTTGCTTAGGCTCCTCTCTGCTGTAACAGTTTCTCTGACTTCCCCTGGTTTGGATGGCCTTAACAGTACTGAGTACTGACCATGTATACTGTATTGGAATTTGATGTTTTTCTCATGATTAGACTGGGGCTATGGGTTTGGCGGAGGGAGATCACAGAGGCAAAGTGTCATTTTCATCATGTCGTATCAAGAGTATAAGCAAACTTTTAAAAAATGTGAGTGTATAATCACCCTTCCCTCTCCCCAAATTTGTATTCCTTTCTATATTTTCTATCTCTATTAATGGCATCATCACATACACAATTTTGAAGGCTCAAAATTGCATCCATTCTTACTTCTCCATCCTCCATCCAAATGGCATCAATTACTAAGATGCTACTGCTCCAGTAACTTTGTATTTTTCCTTGACTCTCATTCACATTGCTTCTGGTTAACTCTACTGGTTTTTCCATAAACTAATATCATAGTCCCATAACTAGTGTCCCAGATTCCACTTCCTTACCTCTGCATTTCATTCTTCCTAGTACTGTTAGTTAACTATTGCTTTAACATCAGCTTCATCTTCAGAAATCTCAGAATGGTTCTCCATCACATGCAGAATATTTTTCTTGGTTTGGAAGTCAAAGCTCTTCTGGTGCTAGTTCCAAAATAGCCTCTTTTATCATGGTAAGTATTAGTTCCTTTACTCTACATTTAATGCTTTTTTTGGAACTTACTTATGTCAAAAAAAAATAGGTGTTTTCTTAAAGTAATTTCCCCTGCAGAAGAAGAGTAAATGAAATGGTATGTGCGTGTATGTGTGTGTGTGTGTGTGTGTGTGTGTGTGTGTGTGAGATATGCATAAGTCATTGGGGATGTGTACCTCTCTAGGTCATGTCTTTATCCAGTACAAAGGGCTACCCATGGCTTAAAGTCTGGTGCAAATAGGAACAGTCCACTTGCTGCATAGTTAGAAAAGATGAGAGGGAAAAAGAAGGTTAGGAGAAAATATACTTGTCTAGAAGTGTGTGGGGATGTTCAGCAAAATCTCCACTCATTTTCCTTTTTTAGTGGCTTAAGACAACAGCATCTATTATCTCACATTTTCTGTGGGTCAGGAATCCTGGCACAGCTTAGCCGACTTTTCTGGCTCAGGGTTTCTCACAAGGCTGCAATAAAGATATTAGCTGCTCCATTTCATTTTTTGCACTTTAAACACAAACACTTTCTAAAATTTACTGCCAGTCCTCAACCACTTCAAACTTCTATGAGGCAGAGGGCTTTGTCCCATGCCAGGAATGGCATTTTAAATGTAAATTGAATTCTTCTTGCATGGATAGCCAGTTGTCTGTGTCACAGGATGTGAAATGAGTCCATTGCGCTGGACTGCATAATATGGCTGTCTCAAATTTTAATGAGCAAAAGAAATTCATGTCTATCCACAATTTTCATTATTAAAGTTTAAAAGTGCCTAAGGAATTTGTGAAAGTCCCTTAGGCAGCCTGCTGAGGAATGCATAAGCAGTCCAGACCAGGACCATTTCTACACCCAACACTAAATGAAGAGAAGGGCTTACAGAGATGGGGAAGCAAGAGTGGAGAGAACAGGAACCAGGGGTCCGTGAGGGCTTGCAGGCAAGAATTTGGGTATGTCATTAGATTAATTAATCGTGAAGATTAGTGCTTTCCTTGCATACTTAGGAATAGTGAGCTGTTAGCAACTCATTGAAGCTGTATCATTGGAGAAGGCGGAGACTATAGAAATAGTCACAACTGATTTGGACACTTTCATTTCCTGAGCTCCTAAATAATGAAACTATTTGCTGAGATTGGGAAAAGAATTGTTCTTCATATCACCTGATAAAAGCTGCCACTAACCAAACCACTGGAGTTTTCTTTGCATTCTTTGGGAATCCTATTTACCCATGGCCTAGAATGCTTCAATCTTGCACAACTCTTGATAACTCTGTGTTGCCAGCAGCAGAAGTAAAGACCATTTATTAAGGCTTTAGGTGGCAAGGTGAAGATTATGACAGACCAAGACAGTTGGTCAGAAGTAGGAGAACACATGATACAATTCCACTATATCCACGCAGACTTAGACTTTATGTTGTCATCTTCATTTGACTCTCAGGAAATACACAGCACGATCCATCCATGTATGTTAGCCAGGTACCTCCACCAGGCTCCCACTTTTAATCTCATGAATGAATAGCTAAGAATATTTTGAAATACTCCTTTTAGGGTATTATCCATGCCTTAATTAGTACAGGTAGGCAATATTTGATTTAATAAAAAGTCAGCAATGTTGCTACTACCCTATTTTATTTTTTATTTCTCCTCCTTCCCCCATTCCTGGAGGAGGATTATTTTTCTTAAATGCTGACATAATTTTAGATTTTCACCTTATGGTTCATTCCTCACTAAAAGTCATTTCCCTCAGTTTTCAAAGTCATAACTATCTTTAGAGGGTCAGCAGCTAGGACCAAATCATATCAGGGTCATCTCTGGCTGCCGTTAACCCCTCTAACATGTCCATCTGCTTTTCTAATGAGGCCAGGGACCCGAGGACTCTCCAAAGCTTCAGGGTTGGTCCAATGGGAAGACAAGAGAGTTGGGGTGCTTTTGAATTTGCTTTTTTGTTTCCTTCTAACATTCAGCCTGGTCAGCTTATGAAAAATCATATCTCCATGACTTCCTCCTTCTGGCTCCCTTCCCATGTCATTATTACAGAGGCTGTACCCTTTCTGTTTAATCTATCTGGGAAACAAACTGAGAATGTCCCTCTCTACATCCCTAATATCTGACGCAGTTGGTCCAGTCTTGAATCCCTAGGTGTCAGAGAAATGTGTGCTTAACTGAATGAACGGTTGAATTCTGATAAACTTCCCTCCATTTCTGTAACAGGGTATTACATTTATCAGAGCAAAAATTTTAAATGGATTCAAATATAAAACTTCTTTCTTCTTTCCTAAGTCATCTGGGCACTTCACCAATCCCTCCTCAGTTTGCCAGAAAAAGAAAAAAACCTCAAATTTGTTGTATCCCCTTCCCTTTAAGTCAAGGTGGGAGCCCATCTCCATTTCCTCCTCTGTGTAGTTCCTGGCTGTTGCTCTCCAGTCTTTTATTCCCAAGTGTCTAAGATTAACTTTTATTTCAGAAATTGTTGTCTTCACCATGCGTAAGTCTGATGAGCTATTTACAGGGACCTTCGTCTGGAAGCCTTACCCTCCTGTTCTCTGCTTTATAGGGCTTTTGCCGTTCACACTGACATCTCTAATTGCTTGTTTTAACATTTCTTGTTCTCCTGACATGGAGGAAGTACTCATGAACAGCTGTTGAATATGTTAAATAAATAAATGAAGGGGGTTGTGAGCTTTCAGTGACCCCTCTCCAGTCACTGGCCCAATCTGCTCTAGAGCAAGGATTCAGTACAATATTTGATGAATCTATCATAGGACATATTAATAAGTGGATCAAAATTTTACTGGTCCTTCAATGGCCACTTCAAGCTCAACCCCCCCTGGAGCTTTTCTGACAACTCCAGCCAATCACTGTCTTTCCCTTCTTAACCACCCTGTGTTTATTCAGTGTTTTTATAATTATTACAATGCAGTTTATTTTGTATTACACATTAATATTTGTCTGTTTGCCTCTTCTCCCCTTGATTGCAAGCTCCACCAAGGTGCTAATTAAAAAAAATTTTTTTTATTAAGGTATTATTGATATATATACACTCTTATGAAGGTTTCACATGAAAAAACAATGTGGTTATTACATTTACCCATTTTATCAAGTCCCCACTCATACTCCAATTCAGTCACTGTCCATCAGTGTAGTAAGATGCCACAGATTCACTATTTGCCTTCTCTGTGCTACACTGTTTTTCATGTGATTCCCCACACAAGGTGCTAATTTTTGTGGGGTTTGAAGCCTCTACAGTTTTGGAAGTCCTTTATTACAAATACAAATTAGAATCAAAGTGACTTTTTTAAGGGTGTGTTTTAACAAATTATAACTTTAAAAAAGCTGGAGAATACTACACACATCACAAAGTCAAAATAACAAGTTTTTATTCATTTTTGCCAGAAAGAGAAAAGGGACTCTGAGGTTTGTCATTGCTGTGGCACTCCATCCCCTATGCCTGTTCCTCTGCTGCCAGTGATTTATATTTGTTCAATTTGCAGAACTGAACTTCCTTCTGCTAGGACATCAGACTCAGCTCAGCAATTAAAAGACTAATCATAATGCTCTTCCAGGGCATAGGTAGTTGCTATGACCCTAAGAATATCTATTATATACATATCTATACATATAGTTATATAATAAAAATCTCATTATTTTGATTCATTAACTGCCTGCCACATTTCTGTAATAATTTTCTCCTACACATTTGTCTGCATAATGTTTGATTATGTCCCTTCATATAACAGTTATTTGTGGTATCATTTTCTAGAGTGAGTGGAAAGATAGTTCAGTCTTTTCTCTCACATGGTTGATGTAAATTGGTGTTTTTATTATTGATAGTGGCATGTGTATCTGTGTGTCACCTCACACACAGACATACTCATTCTTTGTAGTACTGCTAACCTTTGAGCCCTGTAAACACAGGGATTCTATTTTGTGAAACTTTCATCAAGAAAAGGAAAAAAACATAGGACACCCATAATTGTGTACAGTGTATTATCAAGTACTTTTCTAACAAGACAATTTTGGTTTTGCTTGGGTATTGACAAGAACCACACTCTTGGTTTATAATTGTATGTGCCTGGTGATTGGAAGAATTTTTCACAGACTAGCTCTGGCTCCACCCCTTTTAAACCATAGGTCTTCTCTACCACATGCATTTGGTTCCAGAGCCATATGACATTTTCATATTATGAACCGATCCCTGATCCTGGGTGTTCACATCTTCTATTCCTTAAATTAGGTCTCATGGCCACCAGACTCAGCAAGTGTCTCACTCATGTCTCCTCTTGACAAGTGTTTCTCTGTGGGTCTCCTGACAGTTAATCACTGGCAGCATAGTCCTGTTGGCAGTTCTTGGATTTGCATTTTTAGGAAATCCAAAACAGAATAAAATCTGCATTTAGATTTTCTTCCAACCCGTCACAGTCTATATTGACTAATCCTCAGGATATGAAGTAAGATACATCTTTTCTCTACAAGCAAAACAGTGGGTTTTCAATGTGGTGCTGACAGTCTGTGTCCCTAGGCTCTGTAAGAGCATTATAATTAGTCTTTTAATTGCTGAGCTGAGTCTGATGTCCTAGCAGGAGAGAGTCCAGTTCTACAAATTGAGTAAATAGAAATCACTGGTAGTAGAGGGGCAGGCATAGAGATGAAATGCCACAGAGAGCTAGCTGGGGAACCGGGGGTTGTCATTTTGCTAAGACACCAGGCAGAAGTCAAACAGACCTAACTCCTGCCACTTGCTGCCGGTGTGACTTTGAGCAGTTCACTTACGCATTCAGCCTCAGTTCCTCATTTGAGATGAAGAGCATAACCCCATGGAGTTACGGAGTTGTGAAGATCCATGTAGGTAAGCAATTCAGAAATGTTAGGTGTCTTTTCTTCTAACATTTCTCTCTCTTCTAGGTCTATCTAGATATCAAGATATCTGATATCTTTGGTTGTTTAAACGTTTTCCCAGAATCCACCTTCTTTAGCTGTTTTTCAAAAACAACTCTTTTTGACAGCAGGGTCCAGAGCTTAGTCATTTCCTGCCCATAATGCCTAAAAGAGCATTTTGCATATAATAATCCTTTCCATTCATTTAGCAATTAACTGTTTACAAAGTCTTTTTCTGTGCTGTATTACCCAGTCTTTGAAATGACTCTCCAATGGTGGGGTCACCTGAACTCACCAGCTCTGCCTTTCTGTTGCCTGTCACCAAGCTGGTGCCCAGCAAGGCCACCACCCTAGCCATTCCTCTCCTGCAGATGCCTAGCTGTCCCTCCTTGTCACTAACATCTCGCCATTGGGGTGACCTCTTCAGAGAGGCCTCTGGCTCATCCCCTTAGTCATTCTGCAACATACATCCTATTTTACCATTTCATAGTACTTTTTGCATCTGATATTTTACTTCGGTTTTTTTTTTCATCCAACTTCTCATGCTGGAATTCAGGCTTTGGGAGAGAAATGTTCTCTCTGTCTCCTTAGGGTGCACATTTTCAGTAGAGGCAATATTATCCCAGGGGTCAAAAACTGGTTCATGAGGTGGCAAAAGATTTCACTCTTTTTATGTATAAAGAACAGATTTATATGTGTTCTATCTGTATGTGTATATATATACATATATAATTATAGTATATAGATATATATATATACTATGCATATCTATATAGTGTATAGTATATAGATATATAGTATATACATAGCATTAAAATTTGGGAGGCATAATTAGGACAAAAGTGTCTAAAAGGCTCCTTTGGGGCACAATAATGAAAAAATGTTTGAGAACACTGCTTCACAGTATAGAACAATGCTGAGCACATAAGTAATATTTTTTGAATGACTGAATCATGTCCTTTAAAAGCTACAGAAGCTGAGGTGAAATAGCTAGCCTCAGGACATAAGGCTGATAAATAATAGAATTATCTCCAAGCTAAGTGTCCTGGGTCTCATACTTTTTATTCTAAGCCACCCAATAAATGCTCAATATATGCTTTTTGAGTTAACTTGAGCATAGTAAACATTCCTGCAAGAGGAAGCAAAGCAAACTGGTTCAGGCACACTGTCTCCTTGCTCTATCTAACCTCACATGGTGGAAGGGCACCAGGAGCTGCCTGGGGTCTCTTTTATAAGGGCACAAATCCCATTCATGAGGGCTCTACCCTTATGATCTAATCACCTCACAAAGGCCCCATCTCCTAATACCATCACATTGGGGGTTAGTGAGTTTTGGATTTTGAATAATGATGCAAACATTCAATCTCTATCACTGGGCCACTATTTGGAGGTGATGTGGTGGAGAAAAAAGACAGGACTGAAGGATGGTGACTATAGTAATAAGAATGATAACGTTCATTTATTAAGCCCTTGGTTTATGTTATTATCTTATTTAATCTTCAACAATTCTATGCAGCAGTTGCTCCTATTTTATAGATGTGGGAACTGCAGCACAAAGAGTTTAAGTAGCAAACTCCATACAGAAAGTGAGTTCAGACCTGGGGTCATCTTGTAGTAGTATGAAAAATCACTGCCTACATGTATTGAGCAATTACTATGTACTAAGTATTTTATACACATTGATCTTTAAGGTGCTTTACAGTGGTGAGTCCCTGATTTCTGGGTATCTGCCTCCTAAGTTTTTGCCCATGACACTCCTCTCTGGGTCCCTGGGCCAGGATTGCTGAGGCAGGTTGGGTGGCTTGGGGTCCTCCAGGCAACTGGCCCACTTACCTACTCTGAAGTCTGAAGAAGGCTCTGTCTTCACACTCTGCACTGCTTATTGACCCAATTATCTGCTCACACCTGAGAAAGAACAGGCCCTGGCCGTGTCTCTTACCTAGTCCAAGTGTGAGGTTCCTTAGGGGTCAGGCCGTTTAAGAATGGAGAAGTCTGCATCCTTCCTGTTATCCTTTTAGCTTGAAGTATAGTGTAAGTTAACAAAAAGCTTCCCAAACTCGACCTATGTTTTCATTCTACCATTTGTCTTCAGTGGGATATCCATTTTCAGATGGGTGGCATTTTCGTTTTTGTGTCTGTTTTCCCTGTGTTTGCCTGCCTGCCCATCTAGCTGGCACTGAGAACAAATCAGGCTTCCATCATTGTGTAGCAGCTGCAGATGGACCTGAGGAAGCAGCGGGCCTGGTCACTAGCTGCAGCTCTCAGAGGTGCCAGCAAGGCCTCTGGAGAGGTAGGATTGGACGCCAGTCTTATGTCTGAAGCTGAGGTGCTGTGTGACTTTATTTTTCTCCCTGTAGTAATATGCATTTTAATCCTTAACTTTCTACATCTTCTACTGTTCTGTTTACTTCAAGAATAGCACACAGTTCTGCCTACATTTATAGGCTGTCTCATACTTCTGAGTAACCCTTAAACCAACCAAGCATGGCTCGGCTGCAGTCATAAAGCAGCTTGATTTTTGATTTCTAATTTCTCTTTAAAATGTCTCTGTGGGGCACATTGTTTCCCTGCCCATGGGTGAACTCAGGCACCAGGACATTAATGGAGCCACTTGGGTGTCAAAATACAGTCTCAGTACAGTTGCTAAAATTTTCTGTCTGAGGTGATAATCACAATTTTTAAAGTTGTGACTTCTCTCCTTTTTTAGCTTGGGCCTGCTGCAAGTAGGAAGCCCTCCGTAGGGGAATGAAAGCACGCTCCCCTTCTTTCTTTCCTATTGTCTTCACCTTGGGTCCATTGCCAGCCTCTATAGCCGTGCCCCCAGTTGGACAACTGTTTTCTGACTGCTCTGGGATTAGAGCATGAAGGAGGGAGGACAGGCAAAGAGAGTAAGAAAGTTGCCACTTGTCTGATGCTGCTGGGAGTACTCTGGTACTTCCTTTGGTGGGGCACTTTCAAGGGTCTTTCAAAACTTACCCTCTACACAGGGCATCTGCCCCCTGCCGTTCTCTTAGTGGGGCTCGATGCTTCTCTCTTTTGGCTGGTTTGTTCTCTTTCCTTGGTGCTTAGGAACCTAACAATACCTGCAGCTTCCCTTTGCTGAGGTCCCTTTGTCCCACTCTATTTCTCTCTCAGAAAGTCCCCAGAATGACCAGACACACGCTTCTTGAGTGGTCCACATCTGCTCCATAGAAAACACTCACACATTTTTTACTATGATAAATCCTGGGTGAAGAGGAACAAAATGCTTTGTTCCCAAACAATTCCTTTGCTCTGCTGTTTGCTGACCAGTCTGCCCATCTCTTGCCCCTTAGCACTTCCAGGTAGGATTCTGTCACAAGCCCACTGTGCCACCTTATATATTAAACTAACCTAGGGGTCCCCTCAGAGTCACTCTTTGCTGAAGGTTAGGAGGTAGGCCTCAGAACCCAGCTGCCTTTGAAGAAATCCTCCCTAATCACCTACTCCTGACCCTTTTATACACTCAGTGTGCAGAAGGCTTAAGAGTGGAGGCGGTTTTCTGTGCAAATTCCCAGTCTGGTTCCTTGATTTGATGTTTTCTATCTATTGTGCCTCAGCTAAAATGTTTATTTTCACATCTGTAATAAGCTACCACTTTTTAAATTCAATTAGGATTAAGCTCCTTCTAGACCAGTGCTGTCCAACAGAAATAAAATGCAAGCCACATATGTAATTGGACATTTTCTTGGACTCGGTTGACAAAAGAAACAGTGAAATCAATTTCAATAATAATCTTATTAACCCAATATTTCAAAATGTTGTAATTTCAATATGAAATAAATATTAAAAATTATTAATGAGATATTTTACATTCTAGTTTGGCATTAAGTCTTTGCAGTCTGGAGTTTCCCCACATTCCAATTCGAGCCAGCCACATACCAAGTACTCAGTGGTGACAAGTGTCTAGTGGCTACTGTAATGGATGGCCTGGCAGTGGACTGGGAGCTCTCTCTGTAGGCAAGATTGGTGTTCTTTTGGTCCTGGCTATATATCACAGTGCTTGGAGTATAGTAAGCATTTGATATTTGTGGAATTGAACTGAATGAACTTGAAATAGAATGAAGAAATTGTCGAGGGAATTGTTCAGCAGCTTCCCATAGCACTCACAGTCTAAGTACTTTAATTCTGCACACATTTAGTTTGCCCACATAATCTGTAATTCACTTATTCCAAAGGCATTTAAACTCCATGATGGTGGGGGTGTCTTTGTCTTGTCCCCACAATTTATCATAGTTTCAAGTGTTATGATGTGGGGATTCATGCTATCAACAAATATTTACTTAGTGTCCATGCGAGGTTGGATATTTTAGGTGCTGGGGATCCTATGCTGAACACTGCAGACAAGTCTCTGTCTTCGTGGAGCTTATTTACAGACAATAAAAAATAGCAGGGGCTATGAAGGAAGTCACTGGGGTGAGGTGACAGGGTGTGACTGGGGGAGGAGCAAGGCCACAGGGAGGGGTAGCCAGGCCTTCCAGAGCTAGGGTAAGGGCAATTGACTGGGTCTTGCTACAGTCCTACAATCTTTCTCCTTTTCAGCCACATTGGCCTTTCATTTCTCTAACACCCAAATTCATTTCTTTGAACTTTCTATTTCCTTTGCCTGTGTCGCTGTCTTCCTGGTTGGTGCCCCTTGTGTCTCAACCAATCTCCTCAATGTGAACTTCCCTGACCATCCTATCTCTAAGGCTCATTTCCTTAGACGCTTTCCATCACATAGCCACATTTTGTTTATTATCACAATCTGAAATGATCTTATTTATTCATCTGTTGTCTTCCACACCATAAGGAAAGCTCTAAGAAATTAGTAACTCTGTCTTGAGTTCCTCCTACCTTCCAATGTAGAAAAGTGCCTCTATGGCAGATGTATGACCCATAACTAGTGATCAATAGGCATTTATTGATTGAATGAATGAAAATCAAGAGGAGATGTCTTTGAGAGATGTCTCAACATTTGAATGAAGCTACAGTCTAAATGAAGTCTGGGAAGCACTATTTTTATCTGCTTTCTCTGAGAAGGAAGATAGAATTTAATGCATATAAAAGCCATGACCTTGTGCTGTCTTGGGTTGTCATTCTGGCTCCTTCGGGTGATGGACCATGCTACTGCGCAAACAGGCATAAACTTTTGCATATAACTTAGGGGGTCGGGGGAGGCGGTGAATGGGCTTCCTGAAGCGGTAAACGGACCTCAAGTTAAAAATTCCTCTAGAAATGAGAACCCTTACAGCAACGCGGGGAAACAAATGTTAAATGAGACAATGCATGAAATATCTTAAAAGAACTAGGACAGGTGCCTGGAGAAGGATGTCTTTGGGAAGAGAGGGTGTCAGAAAAATCCCTGAAATTCAAATCCTTTGCCACCAAGCACCGCTGCCGGCGGTTGCTATGGACGCTCGCCTTCTCCAATCATAGAGCATCTTGCTAGGCTGTGTTGCGCTCTGTGGTTACTGTGGCAACGGCTGGCAACAGCTCCGGGACCCAGGCAGCTCTGCAGGAGTGAGGCTGGCCTGGAGCTGGGTGAGGAGCCCCTCGGCTGCGCGTGAGTTAGACTTGGGTCTTGGCGGGGAAACGCGGCCCAGAATTGTCATGGGATCGGGGGTGCACTGGTGTTGGAGGTGTTCACAGTGATCATTGTGAGGAGCCTGGGACTGGCCCGGTCATCCCCTCCTCTCATTCCTGCCGTAGGTCCCAAGGGATCCCCAGACTTTCCAGACCCATCCCTCCCCTGGCCCCTTCTTCTCACCCCCATTAAAATAGCGAACCTCCTATTTCTGTCTTGGGATTCCCCAGACAAACGGGTAGTGAGAGGCAGGCGTTGGCCCGAAGGACAGAAGACCTGGGTGTTCACTTTGCTTCTCACCTCTAATTAGCCATGAGGCCTTGAACAAATCATTTTTGGTATTTCCCCACCAGGAAAATGGGTGCCACACCCCCACTCTTTCCCTCTGCTCCCTCCCCTGTTCCTTCTCAGAATTGCCGCGCGGATCAAATGAATGACCAGTATATCCTCAGATATACTTTCGCTATATGGTCTCATTTCACAGCCACAAGGGTCCTGTGAAGCGACGGTAACAATTAACCTGCCTTTTCAGTTGAACAGTCTGGGCTCAGAAAGTGCCCAGGACCAAGGCTGACGGGGGGGCAGTTGATGTGACTCGTACCCACCACCTATGCTGTTACCTGGGGTCCTGTCCCCTGTGCGCTCTCACCTGTTTTCCTTGGCTTTGTTTCCTGCTCCTGTCTCTGTTGGGTTTTGTCTTTTTCAGTCCATAATACTTCAGTCAGTACACATTACTTCAAGATGGCTCTTCCCCACTCTCCTTTTCCTTACTCCTTAAAGCAACTGAAACACTACTTCACATCTAGTACTAGCCCAGCTGTTTTGCTGGGAAAAAAAGTATTGTTGACAGGATCCGTGCCCTCAGTTAGCTAATACAGTGAAATCATGTTTTACTGTGTTAGGTTCAGACGTCAGTGCTGAGTTGAACGCAGTCAGAAATATTCCTGGAAAAATCTCTTAAGTAATCTGGGAGCAACCCAATTCAGAAATCAAACCATTGAAAAGCTTTAATTTGGGGAATATTTAAATACATTTCAGGAAATTCTAATCTATAGACTATTCCTATTTGTCACCATAAATTAGTAGGATAAATTTATCAGTTGCATTAAGTCTTTGTTCTTCTAAAGTTTGCCATGATCCTCATTTTATACTAGAATCTCTTCTTTGAGAATGTTGATAAGGCTGTCACCATCCGAGTGGTTACCTGGACATCACTCTTCTTGGTGGGCTGATAAATCCTTGGAATCATTCATGCATACCTGCCATGGGCCCCAGTCTTCATGGGACCAACGGTTGTTGGATGAAACTGACCCTCTCATTTTCAGGACTACCATCTCACTTCATTCTACAGCCCACTGATTGGGAGGGCAAAGACAATCACCCAACTACTTTAAAGGTTATTTTCTGTCTTTTGATTTAGCTAAATAGTATGATTATAGTTGAAATCCCATCATCCCCATTGATGTAACTCATTTGGGGTCTTACTGTAGAGATTGTACTTGCCCTACATGGGCATTGATACTTGATATTTATCATTTTTTTTAAACTTTGTGTTCTGATGGGAAAATAATGGTTATTATCATTTTGTTATAATTTACATTTGTCAAATTACTGTAGTGAGATTGAGCTGTTATGATTATTGATTATTGATAATTGATCTTCTGTGGATTGCCTCTCTTTATCTTTGCCTAATTTAAATTTGACTGTCCTTTTTGTATTGATTTATAATACTGTACATGCTGTGGTTATTGACACTTTGTATGCTGTGTTGACATATAACTTAAATTAGTATTTTCTCTCCATATGCTGTTAGGTAATTTTTTAGGTCAGATGATGTATAATTTACATGCTATAAAATCCATCCGTTTTAGGTGTAGAGTTCTGTGAGTTTTGAAAAATGGATAGTCAAGTAACCACATTTATGTGTAGACTGAGTCCATTAGCTCAAAATGTTCCCTTGTACCCGGTTGTAGTCAATCCCCTTTCCTTACCGCCAGCCCCTGGCAACCAATTATCCAATTTCTGTTTCTGCATTTTGCAGAATGTCATATAAATGGAAACATAAAATACATAGCACTTTTTTTCCTGGATTCCTTTATTTAACACATTGCTTTTGAGATTCATCCATGTTACATGGAACAGTAGTTTATTTCTTATTATTTCTGAGTATTACTCAATTGAATGGATATATACCATCAGTTAATGGGCATTTGGGTTGCTTCTAGTATTTGATGATTAGGAATAAATAAAGTTGCTATAAACATTCACATACAGATTTTTGTACCAACATAGTTTTTTGATAAATACCTGAAAGTGGGATTGTTAGGTTTATGGTAAATGTATGTTTAACCTTATAAGAATACCACCACACTGATTTCCAAAGTGACTGTACCATTTTGCATTTCCACCAGCATGAGAGTTTCACTTGTTCCATGCCCTTGCCAGCAGGTTGCAATTTTGCTAATTTTAGTTACTTTGTAGGTGTTTAATGGTCCTATCACAAAATGCTTGTATTGCAATTTAATTTGAAAAACTACACAGTCAGTCTTTAATTTCTTTGAGGATTTAAAGTGCTTTAGATCTCTGATTTTTTTTAAGGGTCATATTTATCCCTTGCAGTGGTAGGGGGAAAAGGTGGGCTTTTAAAAAATGTTCTGTGCTTCACTGAAAATCTTGTCAAAAAGTATATGATATTGTTAAACTGGTAATCTTCATCTTCAAATGAATACCAAAAGGTCAACTTGGTTGACTTTAAAGAAAAATTAGTGTGAAATGACTAAGAAAGGAATCACTTGTAATTTCACTGGCAGTTCATAAATCTCCTGCATTTTATTTTTAAATGGCATCTCCTTGCTTTAATAGGATATCTAAAATGTCCTGAATGTAAGATTGCTCTAATAACATCTGAGTGCATCTGAGTCTGTTTTTAGTTCTTTATACTACGATTATAAGCTCAAGCTAAATAACTTTGCCTAATTCTATGTTCTGTTCAACTATATTGTTGATGCTTGATTTTATTATAAAAAATCCACCCAAGTGTGCAACGATGGCTTTAAAAAATCCCTAATTAAAATAAATTTCAAGGTTAAGCTATTTTTATTCATGCCTGAAAACAATTACCAATACTTGAGACTTTTAAAATAATAACAGTGTGGTAAGCATATTTCAAAACCAGGAAGGCAGAAATTTGTATTTATGAGAGCCAAAATTTAGTCTTGCAATACTTTGGAATGCCCCTAGTAATTAACTATAGGTGACGTGCATTATATGAAACCTCAGAGATTTTAGTGGGAGGTGGAAAAAAGAGTCCTTATGTCTTTCACTTCTGATATAATTCTTGTCACTCTCAGAGGGAATTAAAATGTAATAAAGAAGCATAACAGGGATTGTAATCTAAGAATACTAATTAATAACTGGAGCTCTACCAGAATGAAATTGTGTGATAAATGATAGGCTGTCCATTGCTAAATCATGAACTATTCCAGAGAGGGAAAAAGCAACATACTCTTCCACAGTATGGCTCCTTATGTTAAAACTGTGACTGGTAGGGAACTTTTGTACTTGTTAATCATTTGTGTTTTTATATTGCTGTTTGCAGTTACAATTAAACAGATGGTTCCTAAAAAGATAGTGTGTTCTTAGCAATTAAAACCATGGCAAGCAGCTTTTCCTCTTCCCCAACATACAATTAAACTGAATAGAATCTCACACCCTGTGGGCTCTTCAGCAGAAAGGTTCTGTACAGATTCAAGCAGATTAGTATTCTGTTCCCCAGCCCTGTCATCTTGACCCCTTCAAACTGAGAGTTTTGCAGCTGGCAGAGAACTTCCAAATGTGGGTTTTAGGAAGTACTTGCCCCTTCTCTGCCTTCTCCCCAGCTCCTGTTCTTGCCATATGTAGATTAATAGAGTACATTTTTAAATTGGGTCTTTGGAACAGTCTCTAACAACCATTGGATGTATCTAATATAGCTTTCTAAATTCTGGTTGATCACGTAGCCCATGAAATTTCTCAAGGGAACCGGAAAATCAGTCTTTTTTTTTTCTTTTTCATGACACCTGTTGTTGACATGTTTGCTTTGTGGAAAAAAGTCTTTCAGAGTTTTTATCTAAAGAATATGGAATTTACTTTGGGTTCTAGGGAAATCAAATTATTACCTTATTTTTGATTCCTGTTACAGTGAATAAACTTTAGATTTTTCAACAAAGACTCAGCACCCAGTGAATATTTCACTAGTTGAAATATGGCTTTGTGGCTAGTGGTTCCTCCTTTGAAACAGACCACAGCAGTCTTAGTGGGTCTCCCCAGAGAAGTAGAGTTAGAGCATGTGGTGGACTGTTCACTGATGAAACCTTGGAAATAAGTGTTTTGTTTGCATGAGCATAAATAGGCCCGAGTATACTATTGATGATTTTAGGTACAGGCTTTTGTGCCCACAAGTAAGCAGTTATTTGCTGGTGTAATTTACCATCTGCACCTTATTATGAGGGTGCAGCTGGCTAATTATGCCCAGTGCCATAGGGCAGGTTAAACATCTCATCTGCATAAGAAGTGGATTTGCAGCAAAGAATACTGACCTTTACAAATGAGTCCCTAAATTCAACCAGTTCAGCTTGAGGTCAACACTTTTGTTTTGTTTTGTTGAGAAGTAAAATTTATATACGGATAATAGTATTTCTATTTGTAAAGTAATTAGTATAGAATCATAGGACAGACATATATTGAGTCAGAGACAAATAAGATCCCTACTGAGTTCAAATTATTTTGGTTCCTCAGTTTGGAAAGTGGCACATCAGTATGAATGTACATGTATTCATGAACTTGCATGAATGACAACTTGGAGCATCACTGAGACTTCAAATGGAGTAAATTTGTGTACTGACCATTTCAAAATTACTTTTAGCAATAGTCGTACATTATTCTTGTGACTCAATGGACAGATCATTTAGAGAACAGCAGAATACTGGCAAGCAGAAACTTAAATTTCAGTGTAGGTTAAATTCATTGTCAATGCTAATTGATTAAGTGTGAAGGAAGTCTGCTAGAGTGAATCTTCCCACATTTGTTTGTCAAAAATTACTTTTAAATTGTCCTTACTCTTGAAAGTTATCTTTGTTGTTATAGAATTAAAAGATAGCAGTTTTTTTCTTCCAGCACATCTGAATGCATCATTCTACCATCTTCTGGTTTCTACTATCTTGGGAAATTAGCTCTCAGTCTAACCATGTCTCCTTTGAAGATACTCCTCCTTTTTTATTGGCTCTTTTAATGACTTTTCTCTTTATTTTTAGTTTTCTTCAACCTTTCTAAGATGATTCTAGGTATGGATGTTTTTCCCTAGCTAATAGTTAGGGATTTGTCAGACTTCTTGAATCTATATATTGGGCTTTTTCAACAATTTGGTAAAATTCTCAGCTATTATTTTTTAGATATTGCCTCTGACTCATCTCTCTCCTGTCATTCAAGGCTCCAATGATGTCAGATCTGTTTTCCATGTCTCTTAACTTCACTTGCATATTTTCTATTTTTTGTCACTCGTGCTTTTTCTTGTATTCTCTTCAGCTATTTCAAATATGAATTTACTTATCCAAGACATTTCTAAATTGAGTTACTGTATCTTTCACTGCTTGATGTTCTATTTGGGACTTTTTCAAATCTGTTATGCCACTTTTCCCTACAACATTGTGCTTTTAAAAATCTTCAACGCTGAACACCCTTAAAGTCACCAGTTATTAACATTCTGTCACATTTGCTTTGCTTCATCTTCTTTTCTCTTGAACCATTTGAAAGTAAGTTTATGACTTACAGAAGGGAGATGCCACAACCACTGCTCCTTAATAGATGTTAGCAGGTATTTTCTAAGAATAAGAACATTGTTTTACATAACCACAATACTGTTATCACAGTCCATAAACTTAAAATCAATACAGTATTATCTAATATACACTCTATATTCATATTTCACCAATTATTCAATAATGTCTTTTATAGTTTTTAAAAATTAGATCCAGAATCCAGTCAAGGACCATGTACAGCATTGAGCTGTTAAGCTTTTTAGCCTCCTGTTGTGTAGAACAGTTCCCTTGACATTTTGGGGGTTTTTACTGGTTATTGTTTTTTGGGACATTATTTTTGAAGAGTCCAGCTGTTTTACAGAATTACAGTATCTTTTTAAAAAAAAAGATTCCTGTGCCCTGAAGATATCTTTAGACTTGTCTGTTAGTACTTCAAACATAGTAAACATAGTATTTTATAGTTTCTGTCTAATGAGTTCCTGTACGAATGGTCTTCTGCTATCTTTAGTTTCTGCTAACTTTGTTCACATGTCTTGTTTTCTTGCTTGCTCATTTCTGTTCTTCATTGTCCTTGAAATATTATTTGTAGGGATTTTATTTTTTGAGGTCTGGTATCACTTTTTGATGATGATGCCTTCCTCCACAGGAGATTTATATTTGCTTCTGCTAGACACCTCAGGATCTACTAATCTAGGTACACCCAAACCTAGCTCATGGTTTGAGGTTCTCTGGACATTTTAAGTGATATGACCTGGGCTGCAAATTTGAGTCAGAAGTGACACCAACTTTTGGGAGATTTTTTTCCCTTCTCTTTCTTTTTCTTCTCTTTCTCTGCATAGCACCTTAACAAGTTTTACTATGGCTTTCTAGGGATTGTGATGGAGTAGCCAGTAGTAGTAGCTTTTGAGTCCCATCCTGAAGTGAAAAAGATCTCTCATTATACTTCCCATCTTGAGCAGACTCTAATCATTCATTGACTTCTGTCTCATTGCCCAGCAAGGCCACCAAATAAAGCCCAAATTTGTCCAGATGAGCGAATGCCCTGGGAAAAGTGACTATCGAGTTCTAGGGCTTTGCTTACTTCTCGAGTGTTTGATTTCCTTTAGGCTTTGGTTTGGTAACTGCATACTATCTCGACAGCTCTTTAATACCTTTAAGGAGACTAAATTTTTTTTCACTTAGAGCTTTTACTTGTGCTTATATGAATGGTTAGTTCAACTGTTACCTGCCATTACTGGAAAGGGAATCCCTCTTTAATTTTAGGAGAAACTTATTGTTGTTCTTATTAGAGAGAGAGACTGCATACAGATATTTTTGATACTTTTAGTGGGAATTGATCTGGCTAAGCCCTGTGAGAGCAACACATTAAGAATCTGCTAGTCAATATTTACCATTGTGATAACTGAAAGAAGAGAAATGGCCCTATTACATGCCAGGCAGCTCAAGTATAGTTTTATGGTATGTAACCAATCTTTGTCCTTGGTTTTCATTATGAATTCTGTTATGACAGCCATCCAGTATGAATTAAAAGGATTACATCTGGCATTTTAATAAAAGGTAGACATGCAGCATTTAACAAGGAGCTGCTAGTGAAGGTGTATGAGACAGTGGTCAGCATTGAGAGCTCTTGGGCGAGCAGGGCCAATCTAGTTTGCTGTGCACCTGGTACTGGGAATTGCTAAATGACCAGTGGAGACGGATGAAAGTGCCGGTTCCTTTTTTCACTGATGTCAGTTGGAGCCATGGAAGGGTCAGTGAGTAAATGCAGATTTGCTCTTATGTGTATGGCGGACTTTATTAAAGGGATAATAAACATCTTTCTATGAAAGGAAGTCTGGTTCCTGGCATTATTTTTGTCAGAAGGATTTGGTTAACAGATAATAGCAATCACTTTTAAATAAGGTTTGCAAATAACTCTGAGTTGTTAGTATGTGGAGAAAATTGCATGTAAAATATATTAGTTTTCTGTAAAGGATTTTCTCTGTAATGATCTATAGACTTTCATCTTTAAAGTATGAAAATGAGATATTTTCAGTTATCTCTTTTGGGCTCATACATTCTGGATGACCCAGAATTTTTGGTCCATGTGAGCTTATGCAGAGACCTTGCTATGTGCTAGTGATAGTCAAATGTGGGCTTGGTAGAGTGGAATAATTTGTGTATGGAATTACCTAATCCAAATATCTGATAATTTTCCATAATTTCCAGATTTCATTTTGGATGGTACATAAACTCCTAATAAACTCCAGGAGTAAATTTCAGGTAAATGTAAGATTCCTAAAATATAACAATTATCATTAGAGCATGCTACATTTCAAGTGACAGATACTTCCAACTTCAATACAGCTTAATTAAAATAAGGACTTTATTTGCCCATTTAGTTAGGGTACGAGGAGGGTTCATAGGATCAAAAGATGAGCTTCAGATACCAGAGTCTCAAAGTTTAGAACTGCTCTCAATACCACTATTATTCACGCATACTCATCTTCCCTCCTGTCATCCATACACTTTGCTCACGTTTCTGCTTTTTAACCTTGGGCTTTTTCTGCAGAAAGCTCTCTCTCTTTGGTGGGGAAGATGGCTGCCGCTAGCTTTAAATTCATTTTTAGCTCAGCAAGTCCAGAGAGAGAGCCTTTCTCACTGTCCAGCTATTGTTCAAGGGAAGGATTCTGACTGGCATTTTAGAGACACTTGCTGTTACCCAAGACCAATCAGAGCATAAAGAACAGGTATACTATGATTGGCCAGGTCTGCCTCCCCCTTCTGCTCAGGGCAGTGGGCTCTTACTTCTTACAGGGAGAAGAATAGGAAGGCAAAATTATACTGAACAACCAAAAGAACTCTACAAGGGTAGATTGTTAAAAAGGGATAAAAGCTGTTAAAGGGTATTCCTGAGTATGCAATCTTGAGTCCAATAGATTTTATTATTCTTGAGATAAATAGATTTGAGAAAATGATCTACTAAACTCATCATAGGCAAATAAGATATTTTCGCATGTTAGAAAATTCCATAGATTAGAAGAATTGATATAACACAAGGAGGAAAGGACAAATGAATTGTTTTAAGTGGTAGGGAAATAAATTAATAACCAAATAATTTCCTTTGCTTAAATTTCTTCCACAAAGGAGTCACTAAGAAATGATAGACTTCAGCTTTTTAAGAAAATTATTTTTATTTTTGCTAACCAGCAGGAGTAAGCCATTGTTACATCTTTTGCTGATATTAAAATATGAATAACCCCTCATTGATTTGATGGTTGGATCCAAAATAAGGAACTTTTAGTTATCAATGAATGGTAATTTTAATATTTCTTCTTCACTGCAGCAGATTTATAAATAAATATGCATTTGTTTAGGAATTTACTGCAATGAAAATAATATGAATTGCCTAGCATTCGTAAGAGGCTTATAAAATAGATTATCTTGAGTGATGTGTGTGTGTGAGTCAAAGCAAATTCTCCAAGTGAACATTCATCATGTGTGATAGCTGTAGAAGCCAAAGGTATTCTTACTATGTGTTTCTGCAAGCCTACCAGTCTTTATACTCGGCTGGAAACAGAATCAATGGCATATGAAGTAGAAGTTATTATATTTTAGCAAGACAAATATTGATTTTTTTTTCTGGAAAAATAACAATATTTAATAAGAGGTTCAGGATTCTGAAGGGATCAGGTAGGAGGAAAAAAGTAAATACTTCAATCTTTGTTGCATAGATGTACTTTACCAAATAGCTGTAAATTACAGATAGCTTAAAAGGAGGGGAGAAAAAAAGGTTGGAGGTCCTTTAAATCTGGAAAACAAAACATTAAAGCAATCAGTCTGCCATTAGAGTTTCTGAAATCCTTACCCAGTGCAGTGTTATGATCTTAAAGTTATAAAAATAACTCTGTTGGCCAGTACTTGTCAAATTCCTTTTTCATGAACCTCTTTGAAGATGAAGCACTTTTGTAGGAATATTTGTTGTAAAGCATTAGAATAGCTATAAATGTCAAAAGACTTAAAAATGGCCACAGTTAAAGATCTGATGAGAGTTCATATATACATACAAAAAAACTGATGTAATTGACAAATAAATTTGTTTTTATGACCCACATTTTAAAATCATGACTTATAACATTATACCAGGACATACCAGATTTTTCAGAATTTCATATATTTTTGAACACTTGTATTAACATAACACTTAGTCAACATTTATATTTATGTCTATAGGAATACAATGTAAAGTAAGCTTAGTTTTATTTCTTATTTGGCAATGCTTTCCATATAATTTATTTAACATTAAATAAGCCTAATTAGTGTAGCATCTTTATTTTGGTAAGGACAGAGAATAAATCTTTTGAGATGTTCCAGGAATCCTCCAGAAATTCTGTTAGTTTGAGGTCAAAAAGACTTCATTTAGAGTTTGAATTTTGGGAGTTAGTCAAGAATAACTTAAGGTTTGGACACTTGGCTAAACAGGATCACAGAATGTTATGAAACAGTTCTTAATTATCTACATAACCAAAGTGACAAAAAGATTTCAAGGACAAATACAGAAGAGTACATACCTACAAAAGCCTTAGCTCTTTTTCAGTTGAGAAGACTCAGCTTTTCTAAGTAATCAGAGATCTGATAAAGACAAAACACAGAATTTTTGCATCCTAGGCAAATAACATTAAAAGTAAAGAAACTTTGTTTATAATTTCTTATTAAGAACAAACCAATAATCTAAGAAAAGTTTGTCTTTATAACAGAAAGAAAAACTAAATTCTAATTTTGCACTAGAGTACTTTTGATAACAAAACTCATTTTTAAATAAATGTGTTTTAATCTTAGCCAGTTTGATTACACATAAATTTCCTTTCCCAAAATTCCTTCTCCACAAACCTTCTACAACTTTCTTTCTTTTTTTTTTAAATTAAGGTATCATTGATGTACAATCTTATGCTCAAGTTTCACGTGAGGAACATTGTGCTTACTACATTACCCCCTATTATCAAGTCCCCACCACATACCCCATTACAGTCACTGTCCATCAGCATAATAAGATGCTATAGAGTCACTACTTGTCTTCTCTGTGCTATACTTCCTTCCCTGTGCCCCCCCCTCTATATTATGTTCACTAATCATAATACCCCTTAATCCCCTTATCCCTCCCCAGCCTCTTCCCCTTTGGTAACCGTTAGTCCATTCTTGGGTTCTGTGAGTCTGCTGTTGTTTTGTTCCTTCAGTTTTTGCTTTGTGTTATACTCCACAGATGAGTGAAATCATTTGCTTTGTGTTATACTCCGCAGATGAGTGAAATCATTTGTCTTTCTCTGCCTGACTTATTTCACTGAGCATAACACCCTCTAGCTCCATCCATGTGGTTGCAAATGGTAGGATTTCTTTTCTTCTTATGGCTGAATAATATTCCATTGTGTATATGTACCACATCTTCTTTATCCATTCATCTACTGATGGACACTTAGGTTGCTTCCATTTCTTGGCTATTGTAAATAGTGCTGCGATAAACATAGGGGTGCATATGTCCTTTTGAATCTGTGATCCTGTTTTCTTCAGATAAATTCCTAGGAATGGAATTCCTGCGTCAAATGGTGTTTCTATTTTTATTTTTTTGAGGAACCTCCATACTGCTTTCCACAATGCTTGAGCTAATTTATATTCCCACCAGCAGTGTAGGAGGGTTCCCCTTTCTCCACATCCTCACCAATATTTGTTGTTGCTTGTCTTTTGGATGTTGGCCATCCTAACTGGTGTGAGGTGATATCTCATTGTGGTTTTAATTTGCATTTCTCTGATGATTAGCGATGTGGAGCATCTTTTCAGTGCCTGTTCGTTATCTTAATTTCTTCTCTGGAGAAGTGTCTGTTCATATCCTCTGCCCACTTTTTAATTGGGTTATTTGCTTTTTGGGTGTTGAGGTGCGTGAGTTCTTTACTTATTTTGGATGTCAACCCCTTATCGGATATGTCATTTATGAATGTATTCTCCCATACTGTAGGATACCTTTTTGTTCTACTGACGGTGTCCTTTGCTGTACAGAAGCTTTTAGTTTGATGTAGCCCCATTTATTAATTTTTGCTTTTGTTTCCCTTGCCTGAGGAGATATGATCATGAAAAAGTTGCTCATGCTTATATTCAAGAGAGTTTTGCCTATGTTTTCTTCTAAGAGTTTTATGATTTCATGTCTTACATTCAGTTCTTTGATCCATTTCAAGTTTACTTTTGTGTATGGAGTTAGACAATAATCCAGTTTCATTCTCTTACATGTAACTGTCCAGTTTTTCCAACACCAGCTGTTGAAGAGGCTGTCATTTCCCCATTGTATATCCATGGCTCCTTTATCATATATTAATTGGCCATATATGTGTGGGTTTATATCTGGTCTCTATTCTATTCCATTGATCTATGGGTCTGTTCTTGTGCAAGTACCAAATTGTCTTGATTACTGTGGCTTTGTAGTAGAGCTTGATCTTGGGGAGCATAATCCCCCCCACTTTATTCTTCCTTCTCAGGATTGCTTTGGCTATTCGGGGTCTTTTGTGGTTCCATAAGAATTTTAGAACTATTTGTCCTAGTTCATTGAAGAATGCTATCGGTATTTTGATAGGGATTGCATTGAATCTGTAGATTGCTTTAGGCAGGATGGCCATTTTGACAATATTAATTTTTCCTACCCAAGAGCATGGGATGAGTTTCCATTTGTTTGTGTCCTCTTTAATTTCTCTTAGGACTGTCTTGTAGTTTTCAGGATATAGGTCTTTCACTTCCTTGGTTAGGTTTATTCCTAGGTATTTTATTCTTTTTTATGTAATTCTGAATGGAATTGTTTTCCTGATTTCTTTCTGCTAGTTCGTCGTTTGTATATAGGAATGCAACGGATTTCTGTGTATTAATTTTGTATCCTGCTACTTTGATGAATTCAGATATTAGTTCTAGTAGTTTTGGAGTGGATTCTTTAGGGTTTTTTATGTACAATATCATGTCATTTGCAAACAGGGACAGTTTAGCTTCTTTCTTACCAATCTGGATGCCTTTTATTTCTTTGTGTTGTCTGATTGCCATGGCTAGGACCTCCAGTACTATATTGAATAAAAGTGGGGACAGTGGGCATCCTTGTCTTGTTCCCGATCTTAGAGAAAAAGCTTTCATCTTTTCACTGTTAAGTATGATGTTGGCTGTGGATTTGTAGTATATGGCCTTTAGTATGTTGAAGTACTTTGCCCTCTATACCCATTTTGTTGAGTTTTTATCATGTATGGGTGTTGAATTTTGTCAAATGCTATTTCATCGTCTATGGAGATGATTGAGTGATTTTTGTCCTTCTTTTTCTTGATGTAGTGGATGATGTTAATGGATTTTCAAATGTTGTGTCATCCTTGCATCCCTGGGATAAATCCCACTTGATCATGATGTATGACCTCTTGGTGTATTTTTGAATTTGGTTTGCTAATATTTTGTTGAGTATTTTTGCTTCTATGTTCATCAGGGATATTGGTCTGTAATTTTCTTTTTTGTGGTGTCTTTGTCTGGTTTTTTTATTAGAGTGGTGCCGGCTTCGTAGAATGAGTTTGGAAGTATTCCCTCCTCTTCTGCTTTTTGGAAAACTTTAAAGAGAATGGGTATTTGGAGAAAAAGGGAACCCTTGTTGGTGGGAATGTAAAATGGTGCAGCCATTATGGAAAATAATATGGAGGTTCCTTAAAAAGTTACAAAGAGTAATACCATATTACCAGTAATTCCATTTCTCAGTATTTACCCAAAGAAAACAAAACCACTAATTTGAAAATATATATGCAGTCCTGTATTATACTGTAGCATTATTTACAATAGCCAAGATATAGAAACAACCTAAGTGGCCATCAATAGATGAATGGATACAGAAGATGTGGTAATATATGAAATGGAACATTTGCCATAAAAAAGAATGAAATCTCGGCATTCGTGACACCCTGTATAGACCTAAAAGTATTATTCTAAGTGACATAAAGCGGAGAAAGACAAATACCATGTGATTTCACTTACACATGGAATCTTAAAAACAAAATAGATGAACAAGTAAAACATAAATAGACTCATAGACACAGAGAACAGATTGGTAGTTAACATAGGGAAGAGGGTGAGAAATGGGTAAATAGGTAAAAGGGGAAAAAAAGTTAGTGAGAATGGTATCTTGATTTGGATGATGGTTATATGAGTGTATATATGTTAGAATTCATTGAGCTGTACAATAAGATTTGTGTGTTTTATTGTATGTACCTCAATTTAAAAAAAGAGATAGGTGAAGTGGCTAAAGTGGTCCAAACTTGCACTTATAAAATAAGTAAGGCATGGGAATGAAAAGTGCAGCATAGGGGATATAGTCAATAATATTGTATAACTTCCTGTAGTGATGGATGGTAACTGCACTCATCATGGTGAGCGTTTTGTAATGTACTTAATTGTCCAGCCACTGCATTGTGTACCTGAAACTAATATAATATTTTCTATCAACTATATTTAAACTAAAAATAAAACCTTCCATTTTGTATAGCTCCTTGGACTTGCTTTTTATTTGTTAGATAGGATGCTGCCTGATTGATGGACCGTTGAAAAAAGCCAATTTGATCTTTAAATTTACTCAGTTGAATTTTGTTTTATAACATTATCTTCTTCCTATATGGCCTGTAGTTGGCTGTTGACTTTTCCCCTGCCTATGTCTGGTATGGAAGCTTCTACAGTTTCAACAAGCATCCAACCTCTGACATATTCCTTTGGATAAGCAGTTGTTTTTGTAATCTGAGGCCTACAAAAATTAGTTTTCACTGTACATCTTGTTGTTGTCATTTATAATAAGAAATAATGTATTTGGTCTTCATCCCGGTTTCTGACACAGAGCTCCTATATCCCTTAGACTTTCCTAAGTGTGAGAGCAATAGAAGTGTCTTTTGTTACTTCAGTGAGGTGACTTCTGTACCCCACCTCAAGGGGGGGCTGGTTCCCAGGGGGAACCAACCGTGTGATTAGAGGGTTGGAACTTTCAACTCCACTCCTGACCTCCAGGAGGGGGAGAGGAGCCGGAGGTTGAGTCAGTTGCCAATGGCCAATGATTTAATCAATTGTGCCAATGTAATGAAGCTTCCGTGAGAAAACCCAAAAGGACAGGGTTCAGAGAGCTTCCATGTTGGTGAACACATGGACATTTGGGGAGAAGGCACTCCTGGAGAGGGCCTGGAAGCTCTGCACCCATTCCAACATACCTGGCCCTATGTGTCTATCCCGTCTGGCTGTTCCTGAGATACACTTTTACAATCAACCAGGGATCTAGTAAGTAACATGTTTCTCTGAGTTCTGGGAACTGTTCTAGCAAATTAATCCAACCCGAGGAGGGAGTCTTGGGGACCTCTTATTTATAGCCAGTTCATCAGAAATACAGGTAACCACCTAGGCTTGTTATTGCTGTTGGGGAGAAAGAAATTTCCTTCACCCTTCAAGGTTCTTCTAGCTGGTCTAAGAATCAAATTGAAATGAGATCAACAGTATAAAAAAACACAAAGTTTAGTTACATTCGAATGGAGGCCCAATAATATAATTGAGACCAAAAGAAATGACCAAGACACGCAGCTTTTATGCATTTTAGACAAAGAAACATAAATCTGTGAGGAATTGACAGGACAAAGAAAACACTTGGGAACTTCAGTTAGTAAGGAATTCTAAACAGCCTTTGGGCTGGGGGTAACAAAATTGGTTTATGTAGGCTTCTCCACTCTAAAGTCCTTGTCTCTAGTGATAAGGATGCTTTCTATGTTCCCAGTGTATGGAGGGTAACTTTCACATGGGAGATTTATTTCCTTGTTTCAAGGAGATGGGAACAGAAGGGGATCAGAGAGACCCTCCTGCTTCTGCTGTTTCTCTGTTTTAATTCAAAGTAATCTATATGCCAAAGTGGCCTATTTAGGGGCAGCCTGCCCTTGGTCTCTACATTGGTTTCTGGGAGGAGGGTAGGGTGGGGATGATTGTCCAAGACTGAATCATCAACCTGTAGGATCCAGTGCTGTCTCTGGGTTGACAGTGTCAGAACTGAGTTGTTCTAGGACACCCAATGTCCTGGGGATTGTTTGTTGGTGCGGGGAAGCCCCCCACCACGTGCACACACTGGAATGGAATTGGCAACTAGAACATAATACCTCTTCTTTTCCTTTTCTCCAGCATGGGTCAAATAAGAGGATTCTTTCTGAAACTGGTCTCTTTTTACCTATCTCAGATACACATCCTGCAGAGACAGATTATTTTCAGGAAGTATTTCAAGGGGAAGAGAGCAGAGGCCAATGTGAGACCTATGGATTCTGAAGTAATCTGATTTAAAAGAGGTCAAACAAATAAAAAACCAAGGAGTGCACCAGCTTCAGAAACAGTAGGAAAACAGAGGATGAAGTAGTATTTTAAAAATGAAAATTAATCCCTTTATTCTGAGTGCCTGGAGAACTCCTCACTGACAACAAAAGTCGTGTTGCATTTACTTAAGCATTTTCTCTAATCTTTTCCTTTGACATTTTCCTGTTAAAATGGTGTTTTGGGCATAAAGAAATACTGACTGACATCCCAGAATATAATTGCCCCTGCCCCCACCATAACAGCAGCAGGAGCTGAAGGTGTGCAGACAGTTGCATATGCTCTTTTTCACTTCCAGGAAGCAAGGCTTCAATTCAATTTCTATCTTCTCAGTTTTTTTTTTAACCAAACTTTTTGCTGATAATAACAGTAAGAACAATTAGATGACAGGTACTGTGCAAGGTGAAGTACTTCACAAATGTTCTTTCATTGAACCCCCGTAATAAACATAAGTGGATGTGGTAGCTGACTTCCAGGATGGCTCCCAGTGCTCAGGGTATTCATGATGGCCTTGTGGGACCTCTGCCACCCTGAATAGTGTTGATCTGTGTGACCAGAGATGGTGAGTAAATGGTGGTGTGTGACCTTGGGTCACAAAGGGGACTGCGGCTTCTCCCATGGTTTCTTGGACTGCTTGCTCTGGACGTAACCAGTCATGTCACGAGGATAGTACCTTCTGAGAGAAAAGAATTTTTTTTTTTCAAAACTGTAGGAAAGCATTTTTATGAATCAATCTACATATTTATTTAATGTGTTAAAGGCATGTGAGCTACTGCAATGCATAAATAAACATGAAATACAGTGTTTGGCATTGAAGTTCCCTGAGATTTGTTTTCATCTTATAAGTTGCTCACTGGGTAGAAAAGATTTTAAATTATCCTGAGATTTAAACTGGGAGCACGTATGTCAGTTTTTGTTTGGCTTTTCAGCAAAGGAGGGACTTGGGCATGGAAAAAGAAGGCAGAAGAAAAAAATACAAGGACGTTAAGTCTTTGAGACATTTGGAATGAAAAGAAAGCAAGGGAAGATGGATAGAGCTGAGGGATGGGCTATGATTATGGTGATCATGATAGTTATTTATGTGACATGTACACATCCCCACCGCATCTGGGGGCATTCACTAATTTAATAATATACATTATGAAATTCTGTCTTACCAGGCAGTAACCCACTCTAAATTTGAACTCTTAGACTCAGCTCCCTAGAGGTGACAGAACTTAACTCCCTGCAGAAAATTAATTTTGTGCTTAAGAGTATTTATTCTAAGACATTAAAAAAAAAAGAATCCAATGGTGCAAATCTATAAAGGCAGAGCTTTAATGTAAACTCCATCCTGTCAGTTTCTCCTTCCTAAAAGTTAGCTGAGAAATACATTTTTCTGTCTTTTCTCTGAAAGAAGATATTGTGTCATAGAAACTTAGGTTAAGTTTACTTAACCTAAACTCTGTTACATAGAAATACTAGAAAGAGCTGAAGGTTGACATTTAAATTAAGGAAAACTGAACAAAAGAAGGAAACATGTCCTCTTAGAAATATTTTAGCCCTGTAAAAATTCTCCTTTAATGAGTGCAATTTAATATTCAATTGAATTCAACAAATGTTAGCTGTGCCAATCACACATGATCCCTATAGTCAAGAAGCTTACATTCTGGAGGTAGAGACAGGCCTGTAAGCAAACAACTGCAATGCAATATATTGCATTCAATAATAGAGGCACATGTAAAGGACTGAGTGATTGGCACTCTGTGTGCATTAAGGAAAGCCTTGCTTCTAGGGACCCTTGCAATGGGTTTTGTAGGATGAATAGAAGTTTGATAGACAGATAGGGGTAGGGATCTGAGAAGAAAGGATGAGCCTATGCAATGGTATAAAGGTATGAAATAGCCTGGCACATTTAGGAATTATGGAAAGTAATTTGTATGGGTTAATTCATCTAACACATTTATTCAATAAGCATATGTTATGAGGCAGTATACTGGGCTCCTGGTATCCCACAAGCACATCATTATTTCTGCCCCCCATCTTTTGTGTCTCAAAGATGGAACCTATAGTGAGTGAAAAGACAAAGTTTCTGTCCTCAAGAAACACAGTCTAGAGGCAGAGGGTGATGAATAAATTGCCATGATAGGGTTGAGTGTGAGATCATTAAAAAGGGGTCAGCTTCAGAGAATCAGAGAAGACTTTCTGAAAAAGGTGTCATCTGAGCCCAGAAAGACAAATGGAAGTTAGCTGGGGAGGAGTGGGGAAGAAAAGCATTCCAGGCATTCTGCTCGAGTCTGGGGGTGCATGAGCACTTGTGAGATTACTGAACTGCAAGCTGACCATAAAGTGCAAGCAGGGCAGGTTCCTGGGATGCATGTCATGCTGAGGTGCATACAGAATATTCTGGACTAAAGGATTTTAGGCGGGGAAATGACATGACTGAAATTTCCCTATAGAAAGGTCGCTGTGACTGCAGGGTAGAGAATGACTAGGGTGTGGGGGTTTGTGAGAGTGGGATGCAATTCTGGAGTCAGGAAGATGAGTTAAGAAGTTGTGGTCACCCAGGCAAGAAATGAGAGTGACATTAATGAAGGAGTGCAGCAGGTCTGAAAAGGATTAGATGGATTTCTGAGATATCAAGGGGATAGAGTCAAAAGTTATAGGCAGAATAGTGTCATGATTTAGAGTGTGGACTTTGGAAATGGAGTGACTGGTTCTCCCAGCTCTACGCTATAAGTGTGGGACCTGGGGCAGGGTACTTACCTTCTCTGTGCCTCTGTTTCCTTATCTGGGATATAGGGAGAATAGTAGTACGAACATCTAGGGTTGTTGTGGTAACTAAGTTAATATGTATAATGCTGGGAACACTGGCACATAGTAAGTGTTCAGCAAATATTTAGTTATATGATACACTGGAGGAGAGAAGTCATAGATAACACCTGAATTTGGGGTGTGGACAATTGTGTGAATGAGGATTCCTTTCACAGAGGAATATAGGAGAGAGCAGGTCTGGGGTGCAAGCTGGGCTTGAGGTGTCTATCGACACCCAAGTGGAGATACCTGATAGGCAGTGGGGTCAATGGAGTAGAAATTAAAAGGCATCTGGGTGGGATAAAGCCTATAGAACTGCAGGAGGGCATGGGCAGCGATGTGAGAAATAGAGGGAAGGCCTGGAGTAGCTGCTGGGAAGAGAACTGATGTGGAACCAGGTTGGGAGGTATAGGGGGGCCCAGTGGAGGGTGGAGACTGAATTTGGGGTGACATGATCTGAGTTGTGTGGTTTCCTCTAACAGTCCTAACAGCCTGGGTGTGGGAGCAAAGAACAGCTGGATTGAACCAGTATTGGAGGCTTACTGGCTGTGAGGGCATGACTTGGAATCAGGACGTTGACAATATGGCTAAGAGGCTGGGGGCAGGATGAACAGTGAGGCCTGGAGGGAGGAGCAAAGACAGGAGAGGGCTGAGGAGCTAAGGAGAGGTTAGCAGATGAAAGGGCATAAAGAGGCTGATGCCAGGCATAGTGGAAGTCCTAGAGGAGGAGAGTTCTAGGAAGTGCTGTTTATGAACATATAGAGCCTGAAAGCCACCACTCCAGGGAGTGAGCTATTGAAACTATTTTACTAAGATACAGAGCAGTATCGGGTAATGATAAGGTCTGGAAGGGCATCTGGGAATGCAGATTGAAGTATAGTGGAGGTGAGAGGGTTTTGAGTGGGTTTTCAGCTCGGTGGAAGCTGCAGTCACCCTGGATAATGGAGGAAGGCCAGTGACCCAGATGGCAGAATCCTCAGTGGGTCAGTGACGATGTGAATATCCAGAGAGGTGAAGGCAGGGCAGTGAGCAGTAGAAGCAGGTGGCATGAGCTGCGTGGAATAGTGTGGGGGATGCTGTAAGTAGACAGGCACCAGTCAGGGAGTGTGAGCTTTATTCCAGAGGGAGCGGGGAGCAGGAAGGATAAAGATGAAATTTATATATTTTAAAGATGTTCTTTGGTAAGAATCTGAAAGACTGGAGGCAGACAACACAGCGGGGAGACTATTGTGGTGGTCTGGGGAAAGGCTATCAGAGATTGGGGATATGGATAGATACTGAAGAGGACAACACGAGAGGATCTAGTGACTGGTCGGGGACAGGACCTACTGAACAGGAGGAGTTGAGGATAATTCTCCAAGTGCATACATGCAGACTGTACAGGGGAAAAGGGTGGAAAGAAATATAAAGCTCTTTAATTATAATTCTAGGAGCTTGTGAACTTAAAAAAACTTACTCTAGATGGAAAATGAATATTTTTGGATATACCTAGCTAGTACAGTGAATGCCCTATTAAAAGTATTGTTATCCAGATCACTTTAACTTGAAAAGTTCTTTGGTTCATGGCCCATTTTACCGTATTTTGACCTGAGGGAGGTCTTCAAAAGCAAGATTTTAAGGTACGCTATGGATTATGTGAATCAAGGCATTCCTGGGACATTAATGCATTTGGCCTATTTGGATGAATTCAGTCCTGTGTTAGATACTGGAGCAGTGGGCTAGGGGGATGTCATTTTAAATCCACTTCTGAATATTGACTCTGTCTAACTGACTGATAGATGGTTCATTGGAAATTCACATGCATCCATTATATACAAGACACTATACATTACAGCCTCTATTTCAAGGAACTTACAGTCTATTAAGATTAGAATAAGCACACACATAATTGCAAAGTCGAACAGTTTAGTTGTCATAAAAGAGGGGAAAAGTAAGGTACTGGAAGGCCAAAGAGGCTGAGCAATCATTTCCAGCTGGTAGGATCAGAGATTGCTTTGATAAGAAAATGACAGTTGAATTAGGAAGGGATCCATGCAGAGGTAAAGAAAGGACATTGCAGTTAAAAGGAATAGTGAGCAGATTTTTAGGGAAAAATACTTTAACCCTTGTAGATACAGAGCTACAAAAGTATTATCCAAAAACTACAGACTGGAATTGTAACAGTGTAAGTGATCAGAAACAAACAAAAGAGGCCAAGATTTTTAAAGTATTTAAGAAATCAGAGAATAATGGGTTTTAATTTAAAAATGAATCATCAGATTTTAACAAGATAACTGCTTTGTATTTTGGCTTGGTAAAAGGAGGACATTCTATTTTGTTGAAATAGAATGGTCTCTTTAAGTTATAGCGTAGCTTATGAGTACAACTTTTCATACTTGGGGTAAATCCTTCTGCAGAAAATACCTATGCATCAAAAGATATGCACAGTTTTTTTTAATTGCCAAAATGAAGTTACTGATTTATATTCCACCTGTAGCATATGAGAATGACCACTTTCACAACATCCTCATCGAGTTTCGCTAGTCTTTCTCTCTTTTTCTTGAAAATTAATATATTTTATTTAAAAATAACTATAGATTCACAGGAAGTGGCAAAAAAGTAGAGGTCTCATATAGCCTTAACCTCCTATTTCCCCCAGTGGTTACATCTTTATAACTGTGGCATGTCAAAACCAGAAAACTGTCACTGGTACCATGTATGTGTATAGTTATATGTCAGTTTATTGCATGCGTAGATTTGCGTAACTTTCACCACAGGCAAGAGACAGAAAATTCCTTTATTTGGTTCAGTGATTTATAGCTAATAAGAAGTGAAAATCTTGCTGTTAACAAAATTTTTCTTATGTTCTTGCCGCAACTCTATAAGCCTCAAGATTTTGCCTGTTATTTTATTTCTTCTTTATGTGTCTGTTCTATTACTACAAACACTTCCTTTATATTCATCCCCCACCCCTGCAGTTCATAACCCCTGGAAACCAATTATTTGTTCTTCATCAATACAATTTTGTCATTTGAGAATATTATATACATGGAACCACACAGTATGTGACCCTTGAGATTGTCTTTTATCACTTCTTTTTGTCCCTGAGATACATCCAAGTTGTTGCGTTATCAACAGTTTGTTCCTTTTTATTGCTGAGTAACATCCAAGGAATATTTCACCATTCACCCACTGAGGGACATTTTTGTTGTTAAAGTGGCTATGAATAATCATCATGCAGGTTTTTATGTAGACATAAGTTTTCTCTGGGATAAAATGCCCAAGAATATGATTGTTGGGGTCATATGACAAGTGTATATTTAGTTTTCCAAGAAACTGTCAATCTATATTCCCAGGTGGCTATACTGTTTTATATTTCCATCAGCAATAAGAAAACCAGTTTCTCTATGTATCCTTGCCAGTATTTGATATTATCACTATGTTTTTAAATTCCTAGAACGTTGAATTAGATATGCACATATTACCCATTTCAAAATATCTCAATGTTAACCTTAAGTTTATAACATGTAAACCAAGTTTTACAAAATTTAGATCAACACATTATCATTAATTTTAAGAATTGCTTGCTGGATGTTTTTGTCAAGTTAGAGGTCTGATTATATTAAGAAAAATTTGATACTACTAATACAATTTTGATCCATATAACTTTTAAGAGGATAGAAATTCAATGATATAGTTTTAACACCCTTATTGAGGTATAATTGATATACAAAAACTACACATGTTGTATACAATTTGATGAGTTTGGACGTATTTATATACTCAGATTACCATCACAACTATCACTTCTGGAAGTTTCCTTGTATCCCACATTTAACATGAGATATACGCTTTTACCCTTTTAACAAATTTTTGAGGGCACAATACCATATTGTTAATTATAGGCACCATGTTGTACAGAAGATCTCTAGAACTTATTCATTTTGCATACAGTTTTTATTTTAGCTGGCTTGGTAGATGTGTGGTATTAATTTATATTTCCCTGATGGCTAGCTATGTTGAGTATCTTTTTATATACCTTTGCCATTGGTATGTATTCATTGGTTTGGTGAAATGTCTCCATGTCCTTTATCCATTTTCTAATTGGATTGTGTGTTAGCCAGAATAACATCACCTCACCCCCAAATATGTCCAAGTCCTAATTCCGAAACCTATGGATATATTAATGAGGAAGGAGAATTTAGGTTGCAAATGGAATTAACGTTGCTAATCAGGTGACTTTAAGAAAGTGAAATTGTCCTGGTGGCTCCAATGTAGTAAAAAACAGTTCCTTAAAGGTGTAAAGGGGAGGCAGAAGAGGAGGTCAGAGTGATGTGGTGTGAGAAAGACTCAACCTGCTATTGTTGTTTGTGAAGATAGAGGGAGGAGGCCACAAGACCAGGAAACAGATTCTCCCCTAGAGCCTCTGGAAAAGAAATACAACCTTGCAGACACCTTTAGGCCAGTGAGACCTATGTCAGACTTATGACTTTCAGAATTTTAAAATAATAAATATGCGTTGTTTCAAGCCACAAGGCTATGGTAATTTGTTGTAGCAGCAAGAAGAAACTAATACAGATTTTTTTAACTGTTTGGTTTTGAGAGATCCTTATACACTCTAGATATGAGTCCTTTGTCAGAAATGAGGTTTACAAACATTTTCCTCCAGTTACTAGTCTTTTCCAGTGCAAAAGTTTTCAATTTTGATGAAGTCCTTTTCATTGAATTTTTTTTTCTTTTCTGGATTTTGATTTTGGTGTCTAAGAACCCCTCACCAATCCAGAGATCTAGAAAATTTTCTTCTACGTTTTTTTCTAAAAGTTTTCTAGGTTTATATTTTACATTTAAATCTATGATCCATGTTGAATTGATTTTTGTATAACATGTGAGATTTGGGTTGAGGCTTATTTTTTTGCTTGTAGATCTCTATTTGCTCCCACACCATTTGTCTGAAGGCCATTTTTTTCTTCCACTGAATTGCTTTTGCACCTCTGTCAAATCAATTTTGAATATTTGTGTAGGTCTTTTCTGGCCCTCTATTCTATTCCATTCTTCTATGCCTATCCCTTTACCAATACCACAGTCTTTTTTTTTTTTTTTTGCTGTGTTTTCTGAAAATTTATTTAAACAAAGTACTGGAGTGACCAACATCCTCTTTGCAGTAAAGGGCTCTTAATTTAGTTGTTTTTATGCCACAAAAAGTACATTAAAGGCAAGTGAGACTTTGCCCAAAGCAGGTTGCAGATCCTGGAGCTGTCCATCACCGAAGGGTCTGTTCGCTTACATTTACTGAATAGCATTCCTATTCTTTTTTTTTTGGATTTTTAAAAATAATTTATTTCGGTATCAATTATCTACAGTTACATGTGCAATATTATGGTTATTAAACTACCCCCTTCATCAGGTCCCCCCCACCAACCCCATTACAGTCACTGTCCATCAGCGTAGTGAGATGCTATAGAATCACTACTTGTCTTCTCTGAGTTGTACAGCCCTTCCCGTGCCCCCCCCAACATTACGTCTGCTAATTATAATGCCCCTTATCCCTCCCTTCCCACTCATCTTCCCCAGTCCCTTTCCCTTTGGTAACTATTAGTCCGTTCTTGGGTTCTGTGAGTCTGCTGCTGTTATGTTCCTTCAGTTTTCTTCTTTGTTCTTATACTCCACATATGAGTGAAATCATTTGATACTTGTCTTTTTTGGCTTGGCTTATTTCACTGAGCATAATACCCTCTAGCTACATCCATGTTGTTGCAAATGGTAGGATTTGTTTTCTTCTTATGGCTGATTAATATTCCATTGTGTATATGTACCACATCTTCTTTATCCATTCATCTACTGATGGACACTTAGGTTGCTTCCATTTCTTGGCTATTGTAAATAGTGCTGTGATAAACATAGGGGTGCATATGTCTTTTTCAAATTGGGCTGCTGCATTCTTAGGGTAAATTCCCAGGAGTGGAATTCCTGGGTCAAATGGTATTTCTATTTTGAGGAACCTCCATACTGCTTTCCACAATGGTTGAACTAATTTGCATTCCGACCAGCAGTGTAGGAGGGTTCCCTTTTCTCCACATCCTCGCCAACATTTGTTGTTGTTTGTGTTTTGGATGTTGGCCATCCTCACTGTTGTGAGGTGATATCTCACTGTGGTTTTAATCTGCATTTCTCTGATGATTAGCGATGTGGAGCATCTTTTCGTGTGCCTGTTGGCCATCTGAATTTCTTCTTTAGAGAAGTGTCTATTCATGTCCTCTGCCCATATTTTAATTGGCTTATTTGCTTTTTGTTTGTTGAAGGTGCATGAGCTCTTTATGTAATTTGGATGTCAACCCCTTCTCAGATATGTCATTTATGAATATATTCTTCCATACTGTAGGATTTCTTTTTGTTCTACTGATGGTATCCTTTGCTGTACAGAAACTTTTCAGCTTGATATAGTCCCACTTGTTCATTTTTGCTTTTGTTTCCCTTCCCTGGGGAGATATGTTCATGAAGAAGTCACTCATGTTTATGTCCAAGAGATTTCTGCCTATGTTTTTTTCTAAGACTTTTATGGTTTCATGACTTAACATTCAGGTCTTTGATCCACCTTGAGTTTACCTTTGTGTATGGGGTTAGACAGTAGTCCAGTTTCATTCTCTTACATGTAGCTGTCCATTTTTTCCAACACCAGCTGCTGAAGAGGCTGTCATCTCCCCATTGTATATCCAAGGCTCCTTTATCAAATATTAATTGACTGTATATGTTTGGGTTAATGTTTGGATTTTCTATTCTGTTCCACTGGTCTGTGGGTCTGTTTTTGTGCCAATACCAAATTGTCTTGATTACTGTGGCTTTGTAGTAGAGCTTGAAGTCAGGGAGCGTAATTCCCCCTGTTTTATTCCTCCTTCTCAGGATTGCTTTGGCTATTCGGGGTCTTTTGTGGTTCCATATGAATTTTAGAATTATTTGTTCCAGTTCATTGAAGAAAGCTGTTGGTAGTTTGATAGGGATTGCATTGAATCTGTAGATTGCTTTAGGTAGCATAGCCATTTTGACAATATTTATTCTTCCTAGCCAAGAGCATGGATGCATTTCCATTTGTTAGTGTCCTCTTTAATTTCTCTTAGGAGTGTCTTGTAGTTTTCAGAGTACAGGTCTTTCACTTCCTTCGTTAGGTTTATTCCTAGGTATTTTATTCTTTTTGATGCAATTGTGAATGGAATTGTTTTTCTGATTTCTCTTTCTGTTAGTTCATCATTAGTGTATAGGAAAGCAACAGATTTCTGGGTGTTAATTTTGTATCCTGCAACTTTGCTGAATTCAGATATTAGTTCTAGTAGTTTTGGAATGGAATCTTTAGGGTTTTTTATGTACAGTATCATGTCATCTGCAAATAGTGACAATTTGACTTCTTCTTTACCAATCTGGATGCCTTGTATTTCTTTGTTTTGTCTGATTGCCGTGTCTAGGACCTCCAGTACTATGTTGAATAACAGTGGAGAGAGTTGGCATACCTGTCTTGTTCCTGATCTTAGATGAAAAGCTTTCAGCTTCTCGCTGTTAAGTATGATGTTAGCTGTGGGTTTGTCATATATGGTCTGTATGATGTTGAGGTACTTGCCCTCTATACCCATTTTGTTGAGAGTTTTAATCATGAATGGATGCTGAATTTTGTCAAATGCTTTTTCAGCTTCTATGGAGATGATCATGTGGTGTTTGTTCTTCTTTTTGTTGATGTGGTGGATGATGTTGATGGATTTTCGAATGTTGTACCATCCTTGCATCCCTGGGATGAATCCCAGTTGATCATGGTGTATGATCCTCTTGATGTATTTTTGAATTCGGTTTGCTAATATTTTGTTGAGTATTTTTGCATCTACGTTCATCACGGTTATTGATCTGTAATTTTCTTTTTTGGTGAGGTCTTTGCCCGGTTTTGGTATTAGAGTGATGCTGGCTTCATAGAATGAGTTTGGAAGTATTCCCTCCTCTTCTATTTTTTGGAAAAGTTTAAGGAGAATCGGTGTTATTTTTTCTCTATATGTCTGTTATAATTCATAGGTGAATCCTTCAGGTCCAGGGGTTTTGTTCTTGGGTAGTTTTTTGATTACCCCAATACCACAGTCTTGATTACTGTAGCCATATAACAGACCTTGAAATCAGAATAATTCTTCCCACTTTTTTCTTCTTTGTCAGATTGTTTTAGCTATTCTAGGGCTTGTATCTTTTCATATAAACTTTAAGATAAACTCACCTATGTCTTAAAAAGCCCTACTTTTCTGCTTTTTGATAGGAATTGCATTAAACCTGTGTATTAATTTGAGGACAATTTGCATCATTACTATGTTGCATCTTCCAGTCTAGGAATACACGTCTCCTTTTATTTAGATATTCTTTGATTTTTTAAAAATTAGTACCTTGTCATTTTTAGCATAGAAGTCCTGTACATGTTTTGTTCAACTCACACTTATTTCTTCTTTGAAGGAATGGAAAGTATAAATGGTATCATATTTTGAATTTTGGTTTCCACATCTTCATTACTAGTATATAGAAATGTGAGTGATATTTGTATGTTTATTCATATATTGCTATATTCACTTGTTCTAGGTTTGTTGTAGATTCGTTGGGAATAGCTATGTACACAGTCATGTTATCTGCAAATAAGGACAGTTTTATTTCTTGTTTTCTGCTCTGTATGCCTTTTCTTCCCCCCATGCCTCTTTAGTCCTATAGCACTAGAAATTCCAATACTATCTCTAATAGCCATAGTAAGAGTGGATAACTTTGCCTTGTTCCCAGTCTTAGGGGGAAAGCATTCTGTCTTTTACCATTTAGTGTGATGTTAGCTATAAGTTTTTTGTATATTTTCGTTATTATGTTCCCTGTATTCTTAGTTTCCTGGGGGTTTATATCATGAATAATGTTGAATTTTCTCATATGCTTTTTCTGTATGAATTGATATGGTCATATGGTGTTTCTTCTTCAGCTGTTAATATGATGGATTATATTGATTGATATTTAAATATTGAACTAACCTTATATCCCCAGAATTAGCCCACTTGGTCCTGTTGTATAATTTGTTATACACATTGCTAAATAATTGAAGATTTTGGTAATATTTTGTTAAAATTTTTTTCATTTATATTCTTGAAGGATATTGGTTTTGTAGTTTACTTGTACTTTCCTTTTTTTATTGAGCATTTACCCTTTTTTCTATCAAAAATTTTTATTGACGTATCATTGATGTACAATCTTATATTGGTTTCAAGTATACAACACAGTGGTCCAACAGCTACCCATATTATTAAATCCTCATCTCAACTGCTGTGGTTGCTATCTGTCAACATAGGAGGATGTTACAGAATCATTGACTATATTCTCCATGCTACTACCATCCCCATGTCCACCTTATATTATGCTTAAGAATTTTTGTGCCTTTGTATCCCCCTCACCCTTGCCATCTACCCACTCTATACCCTCCCTCATGGTAACCACCAGTCACTTCTCAGTGTCTGTGAGTCTACTGATGTTTTGTTCATTCTGTTTTGCTTTGTATTTATATTCCACAAATAAGTGAATTATATGGTATTTGTCTTTCTCTGCCTGGATTATTTCACTGAGCATAATACCCTCTAGATCCATCCACGCTGTTGCAAGTGGCAGGATTTCTTTTCTTTTTATGGCTGAATAATATTCCATTGTGTATATGCACCACATCTTCTTTATCCATTCATCTACTGATGGACACATAGGTTGCTTCCATTTCTTGGCTATTGTAAATAGTGCTGCAATAAACATAGGGGTGCATCTGTCCTTTTCAAATTGGGCTGCTGCATTCTTAGGGTAAATTCCTAGGAGTGGAATTCCTGGGTCAAATGGTATTTCTATTTTTAGTTTCTTGAGGAACCTCCATACTGCTTTCCATAGTGGCTGCACTAATTTACATCCCCACCAACAGTGTAAGAGGGTTCCCATTTCTCCACATCCTTGCCAACATTTGTTATTTCTTGTCTTTTGGATAACGGCCATTCTGATTGGTGTGAGGTGATATCTATTGTGGTTTTGATTTGCATTTTCCTGATGATTAGTGATGGGGAGCATATTTTCATGTGCCTGTTGGCCATATGTATTTCTTCTTTGTAGAAATGTCTGTTCAGGTCCTCTGCCCATTTTAGTCGTCTTTTTTTTTCTTTTTTTGGTGTTGAGGTGTATGAGCTCTTTATGTATTTTGGACATTAACCCCTTATCAGATCAATTATTTACAAATATATTCTCCCATACTGCAGGTTGCCTTTTTGTTCTTCTGATGGTGTCCTTTGCTGTTCTGAAGCTTTTTAGTTTGATATAGTCCCACTTGCTCATTTTTTATTTTGTTTCCACTGCCTGAGGAGATGTGTCCAGGAAAAAATTGCTCATACTTATGTTCAAGAGATTTTTGCCTATGTTTTCTTCTACGAGTTTTATAGTTTCATGTCTTACATTCAGGTCTTTGATCTATTTCAAGTTTACGTTTGCATATGGAGTTAGGCAGTAATCCAGTTTCATTCTCTTGTGTGTAGCTGTCTAGTTTTCCCAACACCAGTTATTGAAGAGGTTTTCTTTTCCCCAGCATATATTCATGGCTCCTTTACCATATATTAATTGACCATATATGTGTGTGTTTATATCTTGGCTCTCTATTCTGTTCCATTAATCTATGGGTTGTTCTTGTGCCATTACCATACTATTTTGATTACTGTAGCTTTGTAGTAGAGCTTGAAGTCAGGGAGCATAATTCCCCCAGCATTGTTCTTCTTTCCCAGGACTGCTTTGGCTATTCAGGGTCTTTTGTGGTTCCATATGAATTTTAGGATTATTTGCTTTAATTCATTGAAAAATGCTGTTGATATTTTCATAGGGATTGCATTGAATCTGTAAACTGTTTTGGGCAGGATGACCATTTTGACAATATTAATTCTTCCTTTCTATGAGCACAGGATAGATTTCCATTTATTTGTGTCTTCTCTAATTTCTCTCAAGAGTGTCTTATAGTTTTCAGAGTACAGTTCTTTCACCTCCTTGGTTTAGATTTATTCCTAGGTATTTTATTCTTTTTGATGCAATTGTAAATGGAGTTGTTTTCCTGATTTCTCTTTCTGCTAATTCATTGTTAGTATATAGGAATGCAACAGATTTCTGTGTATTAATTTTGTGTCCTGCAACTTTGCTGAATCAAGTTATTAGTTTTAGTAGTTTTTTGGTGGTGTCTTTAAGGTTTTCTATATATAAAATCATGTCATCTGCAAATAATGACAGTTTCACTTCTTCCTTATCAATTTGGATGCCTTTTATTTCTTTTTCTTGTCTGCTTGCGATAGCTAGGACCTCCAGCACTATGTTGAATAAAAGTAGTGAGAATGGACATTGTTGTCTTGTACCTGATCTTAGAGGAAAAGCTTTCAGCTTTTCTTCATTTGAGTATGATGTGGGTTTGGTGTATATGGCCTTCATTATCTTGAGGTGTGTGCCCTTTACACTCATTTTGTTGAGAGTGTTTATCATGAATGGATGTTGAATTTTGTCAAGTGCTTTTTCAGCATCCTGTATCTTCTTGGTCTGGTTTTGTCTGAGGTTTCATAAAGTGAATTGCAATGTGTTCCCTTCTTTTCCATTATTTGGAAAGCTTGGTAGAATTGGTGTTAATTCTTGTTTAAATATTTATTAGATTTCTCTAGTGAAACCATCTGTACCTGGAGATTTCTTTTTTGGGTTTATAGAATTATGAATTAATTTTCTTAATAGAGTTATTCAAGTTATTTATTTCATATTAAATTGTGGTAATGTGTGTTCTTTGATGAAGAAGTTCGTCTAATTTTTCAAATTTATGAATGTGGAATTGTTTATAGTATTCCTTTATTATCCTTTTGATATTTGTATAGTTTCTAGTGATACTGTCTGTTAACTTCCTTACACTGGTAATTTCTGTCTTCTTTCTTTGCTAGAGGTTTGTCAATATCATTTATTTTTCCAAGGAACAAGATATTTCTTTCATTAATTTTCTCTTTTGTTTTCTCTTCTTCCAATTTCATCAATTTCTGCTCTTATCTTTATTATTTCCTTCTGTCTGTTTTTTTCCTGCTCTTCATTTTCTTTTTCTGGAGTTAGGAGCTTAGGCAATAGACTTCACTTTTATTGTTTTCCAATATAAGTATTTAGTGTTATAAACTTCTCTCTCAACATTGTTTTAGCTGCATCCCACAAATTTTGGAATGTTGTGTTTTCATTTTCATTAAGTTCAATGTATTTTTAAATCTCCGTTGAGACTTCCTCTTTGACATTATTTAGAAGTGTATTATTGGAGATTTTCCTCTTATCTTTCTGTTTCTAAAGGTTTCTAATTTGATTTCATTGTGGTCAACTAGCACCCTATGTATGATTCCACTTCCTGAAATTTTGTTTCATGGCCCAGAATATGGTCTATCTCAGTATATGTTCCCTGGACATATGAAAAGTATGTGTGTTCTGCTGTTGTTGAGTGGACTGTTCCATGAACGTTGGTTAAGTCCTGTTGATTGATTGTGTTGAGTTCCTCTATATCTTGTTGATTTTCTGTTTAATTTTCTATCAATTATTGAGAAAGGGATGCTGACATCTCCATCTAAATTGTGGATTTGTAAAATTCTCCTTTGAGTTCTATCAGGTTTTGCATTATGTATTTTGAAGCTTGGTTCAAATAACATATTTTCTAAGTTGTTTGGTGCACTTACAATTATGATTGCTGTGTCTCTGGATAGATGCACCCTTTTACATTATGTAATGTCCCTCTTTGTTTTCTGTCATTTTCTTTGGTTTGAAGTCAATGTATCTGATATTACTATGACCACTTTTTTCTTTTGATTAACATTGGTATGGTATACCTTTCCCATCTTTTTACTTACAATTTACCTATATATAGTTGAAATGATTCTCTTGTAGACAGCATATAGTTAAGTCATATGTTTTATCTACTCTGTCAATATCTGTATTTTGATTGATATATTTAAGCCATTTACATTTAATATAATTATTGATAAGGCTTCCATCTGCCATTCATTTTCTATTTAATGTTTATTCTCTCTCTTTTTTTGTTTCTCTGTCTCTTTTTTATTTTTGCCGCCATGTGGGTTTCTTTAACATTCTTTAGAACTCCATTTTGATTTATCCGTAGTGCTTTTTATACTGGTTGCTCTAGATATTGCATTACACACATACACACACACCTTATCATCGTCTACTTGTGTCAACATTATGCCACTTCAAGTGAAATATCAAAACCTTCCTTTATGTTATTTTACCCCCCTATTTATGATCAACTTAAAGACAATTTCCTCTACATATATTTAGAACCAATAAAGTGTTATAATTTTTGCTTCAACCATCAAATATAATTTAGAAAACTAAATTAGAAGGAAAGACTATTGAATTTATCCATACTTTTGCTTCTATTATTTTTTCTTCCTTCCTGATATTCTGGGATTCCATTTCAAAATTATTTCCTTTCTGGGTAGAGATTTTTCTTTGTTATTCTTTTAGGGTAGAACTTATGGTGACAAATTCTCTTAGTCTTCCTTCTCTGACAATGTCTTGATTTTCCCTTCATTCTTGAAGGATATTTTTGCTGGATATAGAATTCGGGGTTGATAGCTCTTTTCTTTCACTTCTGAAAAGTATTATGCCACTTTATTCTGGCCTTTATTTTCTGATGAAAAACGTACTGTCATTTGAATTGTTTTACCTCTATAGGTACGGCATCAATTTTCTCCTGCCCCTTTCAAGATTTCTTTCCTTTGATGTTGATTTTCAGAATTTTACTATGATGTGTTTTTGACATGGTTTTCTTTGGGTTTATTCAATTTGGGATTCATTGAGATTTTTGAATCTGTAGATTCATGTCTGTTGCCATATTTGGAACATTTTCAACACTATTTATTTGAATCCTTCTTCAGCCCCACCCTCTTACTCCTCTCTTTCTGGGACTCTGATGACATCTGTATCAGATCTTTCATCGTAATACCAGAGGTTCTAAAATTTTCATTTGAAAAAAGCAAATATATTTTGTATTTCTTTTCTGGGACTTTCTCTGTCCTTGATGAGACTTAACATTTTATCATTTGTTTCAACTGTAATTTTAATTGCTCATTGAAGCATTTTTATAAAGGCTTCTTTAAAATCTTTGTTAGATAATTCTAACATCTATGTCATCTTTGGTGTTGGTGTCTGTTGTCTGTCTTTTCTCGTTAAAGTTGATACTTTCCTGGTTCTTGAAATGATGAGTGATTTTTCTGTCGAAAATTAGATATTTTGGGTATTATGTTATGAGACCCTATATCTTATTTGGAGCTTCTGTTATAGCAGCTCTCATCCAACACTACTCCAGGGTGGGAAGGGAGGCACTATCTCATTCTTCCAGATGGAGATGGAGTTCCTGGTTCTGCATTCTACCTCTGTTGACTCATGGAGGTGGAGGGACTCTTTGTTCCTGCTGGGTTGAGGGGTGAGAGTTTAGGCTCCTTATTAGGCTTTTGCTGGTACTACCTTGGCTGGGAGGAGCAGGTGTGCTTTATTGAATTGCTTCCCACATGGCCTCCACCAATGTTGCAGTGTGGTGGTGGTGGTGGTGGGGGGCATATTCTTGTTCCTTATGGACAATGGTGAACATCTTGACTCTCCAGTAGGCCTCTTCCTTCACTACTCCAGTGGGGAGAGGGGAGGTCACCTCATTAACCCTGGGTGGAACGGAAGTTCAGGCTCCTCACATGGTCCTCACTGATGCCATGGTGCAGGTAGTGCAATGTGGGGGAGGGTTCTCATTATTGCCTAGCAGGGATGAAAATCTGCATTCCTCACTTGGCCTTCTCTGACACTATGTTGGCATCTTGGGGATTGGGGCAACCTGGTGAGAGTGGAATTCTAGGTCCCCACTTTGCTTTTGTTGATGAGACTTCAGTTTTCCCTCTTGTGTATGGCTAGAGTAGAGTGGTCTTGCTTAAAAGTTTTCTGTCTTCTTGGGCTGTCACTTTCCTGGTTTTCTGGCTAGGAAGAGCATATTTTGCTTGGGCTCCTTTTTTTCTGTTCCTATTGGCCTTCCCAGTTGTTGGCTTCTCCAGTGCCTATTCTGGGATGCAAAAGAAAACTAAGGGAAATCACCAATCTGTGATTCCTTGAGTTCTGAGGTTCCTAGTTGTTCTGCATTCTTTTCCCCACTTTTCAGTCTTATTTTGCTTATTGTGTATGTAATGGCCAAAGCTTCTATTTATATTTGGTGAAGAAATAAGGAAAAGTATGTATACTCTATTTTATCAGTAGTGGAAGTCCCTTGCCAGTTTTAAAAATTGGTTTAGCATAATTTTTAATAATGAAAATTTTAAAACATGCACAAAAGTAGAGAGAATAGTATAATCCATCCTCAACAGTTAAACCAATATTCTCCCATTCTTGTTTCTTCTGTCCTCCTTTCTTATACTCCCATACCCCCACACCCACTCTCATACGCCCACACACATTTTTTTCCTGGACTATTTTAAAGTAAATCTCAGATGTAATTTCTCTTTACCTATAAATGCTAAGTATCTCTAATAGGTAAGAACTTTCTCTTAAAAAATCATGCCCACAGCACCAATATCCTACAGAAAAATAATCATTTTATATCATCTATTATTAATTTACTTGAATCATGGTTCAAACAAGGTTCACCCTTACATTTGGTTGGTATAAGACTTTTAATTCATGGCTTTTCTTCCCCTCTTTCTCATTTTATTTATTTGTTGAATAAACTAGGTAATTTTCCTATACCATTTACCATATTCTGTATTTGGCTTAATTATATTCTTAGAGAACATGCATGTTCCTCTATTCCCTGTGTCTCCTGTATTCTGGCTAATAGGTCTAGAGCATTAATTAAATTTAGGTTTAGATTTTTGTTAATAGTTCTACATAGGTGGTACTGTGTAGTGCATCAAGTCAGGAGGCATATTATATATCTGGTTTTCACTCTTTTAGTGTTAACGCTAAGGTATTGTTAGCCTGATTGAACCATTACAGAGTTCTTCAGCAACATCTGTCCTAATGGTTTTAGTATTGATCCTTTCCTTCATTAGGAGCTGCAAAATAGTGATGATTTTTCTGTCATTTCTTCTGCATTCATTAGCTGGAATTCTTCTGTGAAGAATAATTTTTCCTCATGAAATATCTGGTTAACTTGCAGTACAATTTGTACCAAAAATATGCAGGATAAATGGTTGATTCTGCACTTAGATTACTTCCCAAATAATTAGTTTGGTGGCCTAGCAACTTCCAAAGGTGACCAATTATTTTTTTAGTATCATTTGAACTCAGATTTTTAGAGACTAATCCATTGCAGACTTTTTTTTCTCATGCTCAAATTATTCTGTTATCCTTGGTGAAGTCCGTCAAGTCGCTGTGGGTCCCTTGGATGCGACCCCCATAGCCTTTGATAATGTCCTTGTTTTATAGTGTGATGGAATATTCCCAAATCATCTTATACATTTCATGCCCCAGACCTCAAATTACCCATTTCTCCAAGGAGCTGTGATTCCTTCTGTGGGAAATGGTATCTAGAGACCACAGTATGTCCCTGGACTGTCATTGCTTACTGGGCTTTTATTGTTTCTGGAATCTTTCAGTAGGCAGGTTACTTAAAGGAAAAAATAATCATGAGCGCACTCAGATTTTCTATTTAAATTTAAGATTATAGGGTTTCTTAATATACAAACTTCTTTCATTTTATACTTTCAAAATGGTGAAATGCTCATCTCTTAACAATACTGATGTAACTGTTTGTTTCTAAAATATTATTACTAATATTATGACCAATAATAAGACTACTACTGTCCATTGAAGATATACATATATTGTGTTTTAAGGTCAGTTGGAATACTTGTTTTCTCTTTGTGGTTATGACAGCAGCTTGATGTACAAGATTCATTTGCTTTAGTTTGTTTTCAGTTTTTAAGAATTGATTTTTTAAATGTTTTAAAATTTGTTTTTAATGACTTTATTGAAATATAATTCACATACCATACAATCGCTCATTTAAAGTATATATACAATTCAGTAGGTTTTGACATATTCACAAATATGTCCAGTCATCACCTCAATGTTAGAACATTTTCATCATCTCAAAAAGAAATCCCACCATAAGCAACTTTTTGCTGACTGCATCTCCTCGGGCAAGGGAAACAAAATAAAAAATGAACAAATGGGACTACATCAAGCTAAAAAGCTTCTGTACAGCAAAGGACACCATCAGCAGAACAAAAAGGCATCCTACAGTATGGGAGAATGTATTTGTAAATGACATATCCGACAAGGGGTCAACATCCAAAATATATAAAGAACTCACACACCTCAAAACCCAAAAAGCAAATAACCCGATTAAAAAGTGGGCGGAGGATATGAAGAGACACTTCTCCAAAGAAGAAATTCAAATGGCCAGCAGACACATGAAAAGATGCTCCACATCACTAATTATCAGGGAAATGCAAATTAAAACCACAATGAGATATCACGTCACACCAGTTAGGATAGCCAACGTAGAAAAGACTAGAAAAAACAAATGCTGGCTAGGATGCGGAGAAAGGGGAACCCTCCTACACTGCTGGTGGGAATGTAAGCTAGTTCAACCATTGTGGACAGCAATATGGAGGTTCCTCAAAAAACTAAAAATAGAAATACCATTTGACCCGGGAATCCCACTCCTTGGAATTTACCTAAAGAAAACAAGGTCCCAGATACAAAAAGACATATGCACCCTTATGTTTATCACAGCACTATTTACAATAGCCAAGATACAGAAGCAACTTAAGTGTCCATCAGTAGATGAATGGATAAAGAATATGGGATACATAGACACAATGGAATATTATTCAGCCATAAGAAACAAATTCTACCATTTGCAACAACACGGATGGAGCTAGAGGGTATTATGCTCAGTGAAATAAGTCAGGCAGAGATAGACAAATACCAAATGATTTCCCTCATTTGTGGAGTATAACAACGAAGCAAAACTGAAGGAACAAAATAGCAGAAGACTCACAGACTCCAAGAAGGGACTAGTGGTACCAAAGGGGAGGGGTGTGGGAGGGCGGATGAGGAGGGAGGGAGAGGGGGATTGTGGGATATCATGATTAGTGCACATGGTGTGTGTGGGGTCACGGGGAAGACAGTGTAGCTCAGAGAAGACAAATAGGGACTCTGTGGCATCTTACTACACTGATGGACAGTGACTGCAATGGGGTATGGTGGGGGACTTGATAAATAGGGTGAATATAATAACTACATTGTTTTTCTTGTGAAACCTTCATAAGAGTGTATATCAATGATACCTTAATAAAAAAAAAAGAAAGAAATCCTACACCTCCCAATCCTTTCATTCCTGAACAAACACTAATTTACTTTCTGTCTAGAGATTTTCCTGTTCAGGACACTTCATGTGAATGTACTCATATGATATGTGGTCTCTATGTGAATGGACTCATATAATATGCAGTCTTTTGTGACCAACTTATTTTACTCAGCACAATGTTCTTGAGGTTTTTCCATGTCTCTATCATCCAAGGGTGTGCCTCAGCTTCACCAGTGGGTTCTGGGATTTTCACAAAGGTGTCTTATCTATGGATAGTTCCTGGTTGGTCATTTTGTGATGGAGACTGAAATTGGCAACCACCTATTCCACCATGTTGGTAACATCACTTCCAATGTTATTTTATATTGTAATAATTGTGTGTATTACATTTCATTTATTACCTTTCTCTATTTAGTATGTTTTTGCTTTTTCTAAAATTTATTTTGGTATTTAGGAAGTGTTATCTTTATATTCAGTAGTTTTCTTTGTATATAAACCCTTTAGAGTACCTACATTAATTATCTATTGCTGTATAACAGGTTACTACAAAACTAGTAACTTAAAATGATTAATACTTGTGGTTCATTAGCTGGGTGCCTTCTACTCAACATCTCTAATGCATCTCCAGTTAAGCTGCTGGCCAGGACTGCAGTCATCTCAAGGCTCAACTGTGGTTGGCAAATCTGCCTTCAGGCTTGTTCACATGGCTGTTGGTAGGCCTCAGGACATCCACATGCATGCCCTCTCACGTCATTGCTGGCTCGCCTTGGTTCCTCACCACAAGGGCCACTGTTCAGGTCTCATGAGAGTTCTCACAATGTGACAACTGGTGATCTGAGAAAGAAAGAGAGCCAGACAATGCTAAGATGGAAACAAGTCTCTTCATAACTAATCTCAGAAGTGACATCCATCACTTGTGCTATATTATATATATTATTATTTTTTTATTTTATTTTGCTATTATTAATATGCAATTACATGAACAACATTATGGTTACAGGACTCCCACTATTATCAAGTTCCCACCACATGCCCTATTGCAGTCACTGTCCATCAGCATGGTAGGATGTTATAGAATCACTACTTGTCTTCTCTGTGTTATACTGCCTTCCCCGTATCCCCCCACCCCAACCCACCCCGCTACATTAAGAGTGCTAATTGTAATAGCCCTTTTTCCCCCTTATCCCTCCCTTCCCACCCCTCTTCCCCAGTTCCTTTCCCTTTGGTAACTGTTAGTCCATTCTTGGGTTCTCTGAGTCTGCTGCTGTTTTGTTCCTTCAGTTTTTGCTTTGTTCTTATACTCCACAGATGAGTGAAATCATTTGGTACTTGTCTTTCTCTGCCTGGCTTATTTCACTGAGCATAATACCATCTAGCTCCATCCATGTTGTTGCAAATGGAAGGATTTGTTTTCTTCTTATGGCTGTATAATATTCCATTGTGTATATATACCACATCTTCTTTATCCGTTCATCTACTGATGGACACTTAGGTTGCTTCCATTTCTTGGCTATTGTAAGTAGTGCTGCAATAAACATAGGGGTGCATATGTCTTTTTCAAACTGGGCTGCTACATTCTTGGGTAAATTCCTAGAAGTGGAATTCCTGGGTCAAATGGTACCTCTATTTTGAGTTTTTTGAGGAACCTCCATACTGCTTTCCACAATGGTTGTACTAATTTACATTCCCACCAGCAGTGTAGGAGGGTTCCCTTTTCTCCACATCCTCACGAACATTTGTTGTTGTTTGTCTTTTGGATGGCAGCCATCCTAACTGGTGTGAGGTGATATCTCATTGTGGTTTTAATTTGCATTTCTCTGATGACTGGTGATGTGGAGCATCTTTTCATGTGCCTGTTGGCCATCTGAATTTCTTCTTTGGAGAAGTGTCTGTTCAGCTCCCCTTCCCATTTTTTATTGGATTATTTGCTTTTTGTTTGTTGAGGTGCATGAGCTCTTTATATAATTTGAATGTCAACCCCTTATCAGATATGTCATTTATGAATATATTCTTCCATACTGTAGGATTTCTATTTGTTCTACTGATGGTATCCTTTGCTGTACAGAAGCTTTTTAGTTTGATATAGACCCACTTGTTCATTTTTGCTTTTGTTTCCCTTGCCCGGGGAGATATGTTCATGAAGAAGTTGCTCATGTTTATGTCCAAGAGATTTTTGCCTTAATTTTTTTCTGAGAATTTTATGGTTTCCTGACTTACATTCAGGTCTTTGATCCATTTTGAGTTTACTTTTGTGTATGGGGTTAGACAGTAATCCAGTTTCATTCTCTTACATGTAGCTGTCCAGTTTTGCCAGCACCAGCTGTTGAAGAGGCTGTCATTTCCCCATCGTATATCCATAGCTCCTTTATCGTATATTAATTGACCATATATGGTTGGGTTTATATCTGGGCTCTCTATTCTATTCCACTGGTCTATGGGTCTGTTCTTGTGCCAGTACCAAATTGTCTTGATTACTGTGGCTTTGTAGTAGAGCTTGAAGTCAGGGAGCGTAATTCCCCCTGCTGTATTCTTCCTTCTCAGGATTGCTTTGGCTATTTGGGGTCTTTTATTGTTCCATATGAATTTTAGAACTATTTGCCCTAGTTCATTGAAAAATGCTGTAGGTATTTTGATAGTGATTGCATTGAATCTGCAGATGGCTTTAGGCAGGATGGCCATTTTGACAATATTAATTCTTCCTAGCCAAGATCATGGAACGAATTTCCATTTATTAGTGTACTCTTTAATTTCTCTTAAGAGTGTCTTGTAGTTTTCATGGTATAGGTCTTTCACCTCCTTGGTTAGGTTTATTCCTAGGTATTTTATTTGTTTGGATGCGATTGTGAATGGAATTGTTTTCCTGATTTCTCTTGCTGCTAGTTCATCATTAGTGTATAGGAATGCAACAGATTTCTGTGTATTAATTTTGTATCCCACAACTTTGCTGAATTCAAATATTAGATCTAGTAGTTTTAAAGTGGATTCTTTAGGGTTTTTTATGTGCAGTATCATGTCATCTACATACAGGGACAGTTTGAGTTCTTCCTTGCCAGTCTGGATGCCTTTTATTTCTTTGTGTTGTCTTAATGCCGTGGCTAGGACCTCCAGTACTATGTTGAATAAAAGTTGGGAGAATGGGCAACCTTGTCTTGTTCCTGATCTTAAAGAGAAAGCTTTCAGCTTCTCGCTGTTAAGTATAATGTTGGCTGTGGGTTTGTCATATATGGCCTTTATTATGTTGAGGTACTTGCCCTCTATAACCATTTTATTGAGAGTTTTTGTCATGAATGGATGTTGGATTTTGTTAAATGCTTTTCAGCATCTATGGGGATGGTCATGTGGTTTTTGTCCTTCTTTTTGTTGATGTAGTGGATGATGGATGTTGATGGATTTTCGAATGTTGTACCATCCTTGCATCTGTGGGATGAATCCCACTTGATCATGATGGATGATCTTTTTGATGTATTTTTGAATTTGGTTTGCTAATATTTTGTTGAGTATTTTTGCATCTGTGTTCATCAGGGATATTGGTCTGTAATTTTCTTTTTTTGTGGTCTTTGCCTGGTTTTGGTATTAGAGTGATCTTGGCCTCATAGAATGAATTTGGCAGTATTCCCTCCTCTTCTACTTTTTGGAAAACTTTAATGAGGATGGGTATTAGGTCTTCACTAAATGTTTGATAAAATTCAGCAGTGAAACCATCTGGTCCAGGAGTTTTGTTCCTAGGTAGTTTTTTGATTACCAATTCAATTTCTTTGCTGGTAATTGGTGTACTGAGATTTTCTGTTTCTTTCTGGGTCAGCTTTGGAAGGTTGTATTTTTCTAGAAAGTTGTCCGTTTCTTCTAGGTTATCCAGTTTGTTACTTATAATTTTTCATAGTATTCTCTCATAATTCTTTGTATTTCTGTGGTGTCCGTAGTTATTTTTCCTTTCTCATTTCAGATTCTGTTTATGTGTGTAGACTCTCTTTTTTTCTTGATAAGTCCAGCTAGGGGTTTATCTATTTTGTTTATTTTCTCAAAGAACCAGCTCCTGCTTTCTTTGATTCTTTCTACTGTTTTATTCTTTCAATTTTATTTATTTCTGCTTTAATCTTTATTATTTCCCTCCTTCTCCTGACTTTGGTGCTCATTTGTTCTTCCTTTTCTAGTTTCATTAATTGTGAGTTTAGACTGTTCATTTGGGATTGTTCTTCTTTCCTGAGGTAGGCCTGTATTGCAATATATTTCCCTCTTAGCACAGCCTTCATTGCATCCCACAGATTATGTGGTGTTGAATTATTGTTGTCATTTGTCTCCATATGTTGCTTGATCTCTGTTTTTATTTGATGATTGATCCATTGATTATTTAGGAGCATGTTGTGAAGCCTCCATGTGTTTGTGTGCTTTTTCATTTTCTTTGTGTAATTTATTTCTAGTTTCATAACCTTTGTGATCTGAGAAGCTGGTTGGTACAATTTCAGTCTTTTTGAATTTACTGAGGTTCTTTTTGTGGCCTAATATATGATCAATTCTTGAAAATGTTCCATGTGCACTTGAGAAGAATGTGTATCCTGTTGCTTTTGGATGGAGTGTTCTGTAGATGTCAGTTAGGTCCATCTGTTCTAATATGTGCTATATTATATTTGTTAGGATACGTAAGTCTAGCCCATTCTCAAGGAGACGGGATTACACAAATACATGCATGTTTGGAAACAGGTTTCACTGACTGCTGTCATAAGGGGCTTTCTAGTATAATTCCCTTAATCCTTTTTTATTTTATCTGGTTAAATGTTGATGCTACCTATTACTTATACAGTTGTTAATGATCTTATTATACTTTTGGCTACTTATTCTACTTACCCTTTTTTCCCTTGATTTTAAAATTGCATTCTTCCTACTTTGTCATAAAACATAATTAAATTCTATTCTTTTCCCCATGTACTCAACTTCGTTTTAATTTTAGCCCCACCATTACATGCATAATTGTTCATTGTAAGTCTTTTTGCTGAAGTTCCCCAGTCATCTTGTTGGATGAAGCCCACCCACTAGTAGATTCCTCAGGAAGGGAACATGTTTACAATATTCCCTGAGTTTTTGCATGTTACAAACTCTTTTTCTGTAGCTTGAACAGTTGAAGGAGAGCTTGGCTGCATATAAAATCCTTGGCTCATGCTTTTTAAAGTTTTTGGAAAATGTTGCTTCTCTGTTTTCCCATTTTACAGTTGCTGTTCCAAAGTCCAATGACATTTAATTGTCTTGCCCTTGAAAGTTATTTTTATCTTTTTATTTTACCTTTTTGCCTGTAGGTTATGAGGAGTCTTAAAAATTCTTTATAAAGTCTAGTAATTCTGCTTAAATATGACTTAGATTTGGTCATTCTGAGTAAATTTCCCTGGTATCTACTGGTCCTTTTTGATTATGTTTTATTTCTGGAAATTTTTCTTTGATGGTAGTTTTATATATTAGTTACACTCTAGTGTTTTACTTTTCTTCTCCTTGGGCTCCAATTATATAGCATGTTGGGCCTTCTTTGTCTTCTATTTCAATACTTGTTGTTTGATTTTTTTTTCCTTTAAAATTTTTTTGTATTTCCATGGTGTTTTACTGCTTTACCTCAGTGTACCTTATTACATCTTCATTCAAGTATATTTTCCTTTATGCCCATCTTTCCCCTCCATTTTGGTGTAGTGAAGCTTTACTGTCTTGTGAATTTTTTAATGATTTTAGGGTTTTTTAATTTTACATTGTAGTAAGCATTTTTAGTTTTTTTTTCCTTGGAGGGGAAGGGCACAGAACTGAATAAACTAGCCTATTACTGAAAATAGAAATCCCTACTTAGTCATAAATGGGCCCCTACAGTTGCTAGAAGTATAAGGAAGGATATACAAAGGGGTGATGTCATATTTATTTGATTTGGAGATATTGGGTGGCTGTTTAATGTCTTATTTATGACTGTAAACTTCAAAAGTTTTTCAAGAACTTCCTCTTTCCCATCTCATTTCATGCTGCCTTTTTTAAATCTGCCCAGCTGTGAAGGCCCGAAGCCTTATATTTTTTCTGTTTGAAGGGTGTCATGAAAGAGAATTTCAAACAAGCAGATAAAGTAGCAACCTGTGAAGTATATTTATTGAGCAGTGTTTATTTATTCACTGGAGAAGATAAGAGTGCCAAAATGTAGGGACTGCTTGTATTTCCATGTCTTCCCTGAGCTTAGTCCAGAATCACTTGGTTTGTCTAAAATGGATCCTATACTTTGGGGTAAGGCTCAATCTAGATTAGTTCCATGGAATAGACTCATTTAGTTAAGGCATTTGTTCTGAGCATTTGATGTATTTTTGAAGATCAGTATTTTCTAAACCTTCCTATATATGAAAAAGCTTTTTTTTTTAATGTGACCTGTTCAAGAATTAACTCTGTTTATTCTCAAACTTCTTTTTACTCCTAGGTGAGCAAAGGAAATAATTAAAAATGACAAGTAGAAGGCTTGAGGAGTCCATGGGGGCTGTTCAGATGGGGTTAGTCAGAACGCTTAAAGGATTCCAAAGCAAGGTTTTGCCACCCCTGAATCCAAAGGTGGTTACAGAAGAAGAAGTAAATCGAATGGTAATGTATCAGAGAATTTCACTGTAAAATGCTTAATGCAGGCTTCTTGGGAGAATGAAGCTGCTATTTGATATTCTCAAAATATCAGAGAATTACTGACTGATAATATTAATTTAATTAAAATAATAGCTTATTGCAAAGGATAGGCACCTTTTAAAGCATGAGAAGTTTTTGAAATTACATACATCAATGTAGAGGCTTGAATTGCTTAAATAATCAGTTGAAGTAAGACTATTCAAGCAAATTTTTAAGATTTTCTAAGTATTAGGTTAAACCTTATGTGACTGTCATTTGTGTGGTTCAAAAGCAAATATGAATTTCATAGCGTTTAACCTAAATAATCTATCACCTGATGATTGGCAAGAGTTATTTTTATTTGCAGATCATAGAGCATTAAAATAATGAATATATGATTTAGGAAAAATACATAATTTTGTCTGCCTTTTAAAATAAAAAGTATTAATTTCTTAACAAACTGTAATGATTTGGTGAGAACTTAATTGAAAACTACAGAAAATATCAATAATAATTTACAGTGTTAGAAACAGTATTCACTGCATTTTAAAAACTAGCCTAAAGTTATGTTCCAATTAGAAGAACAAAAATCTATTATTTTTCCCTTTTGCCATGGTTATGTTTCATACTTAAAGTAACTCCTGACTTTTGCTTTTAAGATTTCATTATTTAAATCACAACACAACTATTACTTCTTAACATTTTAATATTCTAATCTGGGTTCCAATAAAAAAGAATCTAACAAACCAAGTTGGAAGCTGGATTAGAAATAGTATCTTCATTTAAATGGAATAGAAATTAATTTTGTAGGGAATGAAGAGCATTGATTTTAACCCAAGGTGAAGGGAATGAAGAACATTGATTTTAACCCAAGGTGAAATGAACCAGCTAAATTCTGTATCTCTGAAGGTTTTTGACACATATTTAAGCATTATGTTGCTGTCAGTGATCATAATCTCCTTGCATATAAAGTAGGCCCTGGAACAATGTGAACATCCCAGAACAACAACAACTAAATAATAGTGATTGGTCCTGGGTGACTAACCCTTGTTGGGTTGTTTAAATGATAGGTTACATTTTTTTCTCTTAACATTAGAATGTATAGCATTTTTTGCTCTTATTTGGGTGTGTGAATATGACTGGCTGCCAGATCTGATGATTGGCTAAGTGCCCTTTTAAAACAAGATTTAAATGTGCACTTTGTCGTTTCTAAGAAGTTCAAACTCATTCCTAGGCAGTACATTCACACTTCCTAGATCCTTTACATTTTATGAGATTTTTCTTTAACTTGGTATAACATGATAATTAAACACTCAAAACTTTGCTGGCATGTTGTAACTTAAATTGAAGAAGAGAAGTATTTCAAATACCTTAGCTCCAGAGTCTGTAAATGATTTTGGAAACTTGTTTTATGCTCAGATGCTTCTTCTGAGCATAAATGTTAAACTCTTTGAATATGTTCCTGTGCAGTTTCTTGACTTCTCCCTCCCCCAGGTTCTTTTGCGTGATTCCCTCAAAATCATAATGAAACAGTGGCCACATGTCATTTCAAATTAGTGTGCAAAGAGCTCAGAAGTGCACAGGTACTTCTCTTATATTACTCAGTTACTTTAAATATTTTATGAGGGAATTTAGTGGCTTTCCAGAATTATCCTGAAAGCTGCAAACACAAATTATTAATTACTGGCACTTTTGAAAACACTTCAGTATAACCATTTATGAATCTTTGACTCCTGTTGTTTTAAATTCTAGCTGACACCTTCGGAGTTCCTGAAAGAGATGTCCCTCACCACAGAGCAGAGACTGGCTAATACCCGTTTGATGTGCCGACCACAGATCATTGAACTTTTAGATATGGAGGAAACAACACATCAAAAGGTAGCTGCTTGCTGTCATACTTGCATATAAAGTAGGCCCTGGAATAATGTGATCGTTCTAGACCAAGAGTAACTAAATAATAGTTATTTTTATTTATTTATTTATTTTTATTAAGGTATTATTGAAATACACTCTTATGAAGGTTTCACATGAAAAAACAATGTGGTTACTACATTTACCCATATTATCAAGTCCCCACCCATACCCCAATGCAGTCACTGTCCTCGGGTGTAGTGAGATGCCACAGATTCACTATGCCTTCTCTGTGCTACACTGTTTTCCCCATTATTTATTTATTTTTTATTGAAGTATAGTTGATATACAATCTTATATCAGTCTCAACTATCAACAGTTATCCATATTATTAAATTCTTACCCTCAGTAGTGCAGTTATTATCTGTCAACATAGGAAGATATTACAGAATCATTGGCTATACTCTCTGTGCTGTACCACCATCCTGGTGACCAACTTATATTATGATTGAGAATTTTTGTGCCTCTTTATCCCCCTCACCCTCCCCACCCACCCACCCATATTAGTTAGTTTTTTCTGGGCTAACTAATCTCTTATTGGGTTTGTTTTATACATTCTTTTTCTTTCTCTGTTGATCTTGATATCTTTGATTTGATATGGAGTGAACTGCAATTAATAAATACAAATAACTTTTGATAGTCACATTTCTTTCTTAGCTACTTCTGGAATAAATACAAATAACTTTTGATAGTTGCATTTCTTTCTTAGCTACTTCTGGACACTACTACTTACAGATTAGGAGTAATTCCAAGAATTATATTTGCTAAGTCAGGCTCATTTTGCCTTGTACATTCTATAGTAGGCTTTGATAAATGTACAATGACATGTAGCCACCATTACTGTATCATACAGAATAGTTTCACTGCCCTAAAATCACGTGCTTTACCTGTTCATCTCTCCCCCGCTTCTGCTGTCACTGACAATCACTAATGTTTTTGTTGTCTTTTTCATTTCACGTTTTCCAGGATGTCATATATCTAGGATCAGATATATGATTCTCAGAGTGGTTTCTTTCTGTTAGTGATACGCTTTTAAGGTTCTTTTCTATCTTAATTTTGTATATATTTCACTTGCTCCTCTGAATTTACTATTTCCAACAGAATGCTGCATAAAAGTTATGACTGAAGGTATCCCTGTCTCATTTCCTAAAGGAAAAGAAAAAAAATCTCATTATTTTGCCACTAAGTGTAATGTTTTCTTTGTGAAGAGCTAGATACTCTTTGTGAGATTAAGGAAGCTATCTGTTTTTCCTAGTTTGCTGGGAGGTTTTTACTGTGAAGAGGTATTTAATTTTATCAAATGTTTTCCTGTATCTATTGAAGTTACTGTAGTAATTTTCTCCTTTATTCTCTTGTGTCAAAAATACATTTATTTTTAAATAAAATTTTTATTGAATTTGTGTGTGTGTGTGTATTATGATCATATAGCTTGATGAATTTTAACAAAGTGACATACTCATATACTACCACTCAGATCAAGGAATGTAGATTATAACATTGTCCCCATCCTCAAAGCCTTCTTTTGCCTGTTTCCCAGTCATTAGCACTCCCTCTTCTCCAGAAGAACCACTAATCTTAGGTTAATTTTTCCTTTATTTGACATTTATTAAGTGGAATACTACAGGATGTGCTCTTTAGTTTCTGGATAATTTCATTCAGTATACTATGTTTTTGAGATTTATTTGTGTTACTGTGTTTAGCAGTAGTTCATTCATTTTTATGGCTCTGTATTATTCCATTGTATGCAAACCATGATTTGTTTATCCATTTTCCTGTTGATGAGCATTTGGTTTTTTGCATGTTTGGACTATTATAAATGATGCTGTTATAAACACTCTTGTACATATCTTTTAATGTACATGTTCACATTTCTATTGGTCATATACATAAAAGAGGAATTTCTGGGTTATAAACCATACATATATTTAGCTTTGGTAGATAATTACCAGTTTTCTAAAGTGTTTGTACCAATTTACACTCCCACTAGCTGTGTGAGAATTCCAGTTGCACTTACTGCTTCCTAAAACAATATTGTCAGTCTCTTTAATTTAAATCTTTCTATTGGGTCAGTAGTATTGTCATACTCTGATTTATTTTGCAATTTCTTGATTTCTAATGAGGTTGAGCACCTTTTCATATGTTTATTAGCTATTGGAATATCATCTTTTATAAATTGCATGTTTGTTTTTGCCTATTTCATATGGAGTTTTAAAAGTTCATATATTCTGAAGACTAGTCCTTTATCAATTTTATGTATACAAATAATTTTCCATTCCATGGCTTTCTTTTTCATTCCTTAAAGGGTATTTTTTGATGAGCTTAAGTTTTAAATTTCAATGCGATTTAATTCACCAATTTTTTCAGTTATATTTTGTATTTGCTTTGTCCCATTAAAGAAAATTCTGAATTTTTTAACATCATGAAGGTATTCTTCTTTGTTTCTTCTGAAAACTTTGTTGTTTTACCATGCATATTGATAGATTTGATACACCTGGAATGGTGTACAATAAGGGTTAAATTAATGTCCAGTTAACCCAGCACAGTTTATTGAAGAGAACATATCCCTTCCCCAATGCTTTTTAGTGTTACCTTTGTCATTAATCTAGTGTCCATATATTTAAGGACTTGTTTTTGGGCTTTCAAACCTGTTACATTTGTTTTTATGATAAATCTTGTGTTAACATTTCATTATTATTATTATTTTTTGATTATCATTAATGTACAGTCACTTGAACATTATGGTTACTAGACCCCCTATAATCAAGTCCCCCCCACATACCCCATTACAGTCACATTTTGTTATTTTAATTATTATGATAAATACAGTATATGATATGTAAGAATATGATAATAATAAATCTTGGTATCTGATAGAGCAATTCCTCCTGTCTTGTTCTTCAAATATATCTTGTCTATTCTTGGTCCTTTGCTTTTCTATGTAAATTTTATAATCACATTTTCAAAAAATTTCTGCTAGGATTTTAAAAATTGGATTGCATTGAATTTTTAGATCAAATGGGGAAGTATTTGACATACTTAAAATATTGAGTCTTTGAATTCATGAACATGGTATATTGTATTTATGTGGGTCTTTTTGAATTCCTTTCAATAATCTTTTGTAGTTTTTCTGGATAAAGGTCTTACACATCTTTCATAGGCTTTATTCCTATATATTTTATGTTTTGGGTGCTGGTTTAAATGATATTGTTTATAAATCTCATTTCCTGAACATTCATTGCTAGTACATAGAAATAGAATCGATTTTTGTATGTTGACCTTGTTCTCAGTGACCTAGATAAATCACTTATTGACCCTAATAGTTTATCTATAGGTTCTTTTCAATTTTATAAATAAACAATTTTTTCTTCTGGGGAAAATGACAATTTTGTTTCCTCTTGATCAATTTCTAATGTTAAAACAACTTTAAATTTCTGAGATAAATCCAACTTCGTCATGATGTATTATCCTTTTTATATATTGTGGATTACAGTTTGCTAATGTTTCTTTCCTTTTTTCAAATCTACAGTTCATGAGTAAGATTGGCCTAAGTATTCCTTTCTTCTACAGTCTTTCTTGGGTATATGAAAGCTATCTCAAGATCATCAGTTGAATTGGTAGATATTTAATATGTTGTTTTTCTTTGGGAGAGTTTCTATAATATTTGAATGTATCATATCTGAATGTTTGGTAGAATTTGCTCATAAAGTTATTTGGTCCAGGATTTTCTCTATGAGAGGTCTTTATTTACAGATTCAATTTCTCAAATAGTTATAGAACGACTTGTATTTCTTTTTGTTGTTGTTCTCAGTATCTTTAGTTTGTTCTTACAAATTTATAGGAAACATATTCCTTTGCTTTTCCTTGAATTTTATTTATTTATTTATTTATTTATTAAGGTATCATTGATATACACTTTTATGAAGGTTTCACATGACAAACATTGTGGTTACTACATTCACCCATATTATCAAGTCCTCCCCATACCCCACTGAAGTCACTGTCCATCAGTGTAGTAAGATGTCACAGAGTCACTACTTGTCTTCTCTGTGCTACACTGTCTTCCCCATGACCTCCCCACACACCATGTGTGCCAATCATAATACCCCTCAATCACCTTCTTCCTCCCTACCCACCCGCCCTCCCACAACCTTCCTCTTTGGTAACTGCTAGTCCATTATTAGGTTCTGTGAGTCTGCTGCTGTTTTGTTCCTTCAGTTTTGCTTCGTTGTTATACTCCACAAATGAGGGAAATCATTTGGTACTTGTCTTTCTCTCCCTGGCTTATTTCACTGAGCATAATATCCTCCAGCTCCATCCATGTTGTTGCAAATGGTAGGATTTGTTTCTTTCTTATGGCTGAATAGTATTCCATTGTGTATATGTACCACATCTTCTTTATCCATTCATCTACTGATGGGCAGAACTACTTGTATTTCTATTTCATCTAGTGCTAGTTTTGATAAATTTTATCTTTTAGGAATTTGTACTTTTTATCCAAATTTTCACATTTATCAACATAATATCCATTTATTATCTTTTTACTTAGTTCAGATTATGTAGTAATGACCCTGTTTTCATTCTTTATAATCATTCTCTGTGCATTCTGTCTTATTTTCTTGATCAGACTGTGTGTTTTATAAATTTTACCGGTCTTTTTAAAGACTCAACTTTTGGCTCTGTTGATTCTATAGTACAGTTACCTTATATATCATCAATGTCAGCTATTGTTTTTGTTATGTCATTTTTCTAGCTGTTTGGGTTTTTATATGTTTGTATTGTTTTTCTAAATTATTGAGATGGATGCTTACACCATCAGTTTTCAAACTGTGTGCCAAGGTGCCCCAGTGTAAAACTACGAACGTACAGAGGGCATCATGGGATATTCTGAATTTTTAGGAAAACATGGCATACTCAAAACGTTGAATTCTATACAAGTTACTAGCCTGATGTAATTCAAGCTTCGACATTAGATCATTAAATCTTGTTAGCTCTTCAGCACCCCCAAGCAGATATTTGTTATACAACTTTTCTTGTTATTCTCAGAGGGATATTAGTTTAAATTACCTTACACACCATTACTGGAAATGGAAGTTTTGGATTGGTGTGCTAATTAGCCTATATTTTTTAAAGCAAGGATCAAAACATTTTCTTTTGTATTGAAGAAGTTAGTGATAATAACTTTACTAATTGTAACAATTATTGTTTATAGTAATTACCCCTTTTTGAATGTTTCCTGTGTTGGTAGTATTAATATCCATCAGTCTGCGTAGTATTATCTTACCAGTCATTTCTTTCAGTGTATGACTCTATTATTAATTTACTCTTTCAACTACAGTTTTCAGGAATTGACGTGGATCAGGCATTATTCCAGCCCTTCCCATCAGAAATTGTATTTCAGAACTACACTCCCTGTGAAGTCTATGAAGTTCCACTGATTTTGAGGAACAATGACAAAGTGAGTATGTTCACTGGGATGGCTGTACCCTTTATGGATATTTAAGAAAGGTTTAAATACAATGGGATTCTGTAGGATCTTAGATAAATTCATTAATTTCATAGGCCTAGGAAAACAGGGGAACACACACCCTTTGACTCTAAGTTTAATGAAGACAAGGCTATATTGATTTTTTTTTGTTGCTATATGTTCAGCCCCAGGGCAATGCCGAACACTCCCAACATGTGCACTAACATTTCGTTGAATAAAGTATTGTCTACATAAATGTCATGAATTTCTCATGTGTGAACAGTTGGGCCAGGTTTTCATTTAAGACCGGACAATTACTATTTGTGTTTACATGCCTTGTATTCGAGCCACCATTTCCCCAATTGAAGGTATAAGCTCTGCTTATATGAATTATGATTGTTGAGCCAATTCATGTATATTCTACAACTGTATATATATGTTTAGAAACTGTATATATATATATTTTTTTAATGGAGATCCCTTTCCCCCTTTTCTGTCTTTTCCCTTCTATCTCAGAAAGCTTTCAGATTTTGTCCACAGATACTTTTGGACAGCTTCTCTCACTATCTCTACCTTTTCTTTAATTGTGGTTGTAATTGAAGATTTCTTCTCCATCCTTATGCATTTTTCTTCAGAGATAAATTAGGGTTTATTTCAAGAAAAAATATTAAATGCCTGAAGATATCCTTGATATTTAACAATAATGAAAGCAAGAGTAATATGGGATGTCAGCATGAAGCAGTTAAGTGTGAAAAGTAATCAGATGGGAAGGAAGGCATCTGAGCAATGTGAAATTGGGTATAAAGGCAAGAGGAACACTTACAGAGAATGTGGAGGCAAAAAATTCTAGCTATAAGAAAAAGGGGCAAATAAGTGAAGACTGTGCAAGGCAAACGGGAAGCTGTGAAGTTCTGTGCAGTATTATATTCAGTACAGTATTGTATTCAGCTCATTAAGGGAATCAGTGATGCTGTTTAGAGATCAGTGGGGGTGACTTAGTGACAGTAAAGTCAGACAATGGAGAAAATCGTGCATTAATTTTTTAATTTAATTTATTATTATTTTTTAAATTAAGGTATTATTGACATACACTCTTATGAAGGTTTCACATGAAAAAACAATGTGGTCACTACATTTACCCATATTATCAAGTCCCCACCCATACCCAATGCAGTCACTGTCCATCAGTGTAGTAAGATGCCACAGATTCACTATTTGCCTTCTCTGGGCTACACTGTTTTCCCCATGATTCCCCACACCATGTGTACTAAATATAATACCCCTCAATCCCCTTCTCCCTCCCTCCCCGCACCCCTCCCCTTTGGTAACCACTAGTTCCTTCTTGGAGTCTCTGAGTCTGCTGCTATTTTGTTCCTTCAGTTTTGCTTCGTTGTTATACTCCACAAATGAGGGAAATCATTTGGCACTTGTCTTTCTCCACCTGGCTTATTTCACTGAGCATAATATCCTTCAGCCCCATCCATGTTGTTGCAAATGGTAGGATTTGTTTCTTTCTTATCGCTGAATAGTATTCCATTGTATATATGTACCACATCTTCTTTATATATTCATCTACTGATGGACACTTCGGTTGCTTCTGTAGCTTGGCTATTGTAAATAGTGCTGCAATAAACATAGGGATGCATATGTCTTTTTGAATCTGAGAAGTTATATTCTTTGGGTAAATTCCAAGGAGTGGGATTCCCGGGTGAAATGGTATTTGTATTTGTAGTTTTTTGAGGGACCTCCATATTGCTTTCCACAATGGTTAAACTAGCTTACATTCCCACCAGCAGTGTAGGAGGGTTCCCCTTTCTCTGCATCCTCACTTGCATTTGTTTTTCTTAGTCTTTTGCATGCTGGCCATCCTTACTGGTGTGAGGTGGTATCTCATTGTGGTTTTAATTTGCATTTCCCTGATGATTAGTGATATAGAGCATCTTTTCATGTGTCTGTTGGCCATCTGAATTTCTTCTTTGGAGAACTGTCTCTTCATATCCTCTGCCCATTTTTTAATCGGGTTATTTGCTTTTTAGGTGTTGAGGCATCTAAGTTCTTTATATATTTTGGATGTTAACCCCTTGTCGGATATGTCATTTACAAATAAATCCTCCCATACTGTAGGATGCCTTTTTGTTCTGTTGATGGTGTCCTTTGCTGTACAGAAACTTTTTAGTTTGATGTAGTCCCATGAGTTCATTTTTGCTTTTGTTTCCCTTGCTCAAAGAGACACATTCAGGAAGAAGTTGCTCATGCTTATATTCAGGAGATTTTTGCGTATATTGTCTTCTAAGAGTTTTATGGTTTCATGACTTACATTAAGGTCTTTGATCCATTTCGAGTTTACTTTTGTGTGTGGGGTTAAACAATAATTCAGTTTCATTCTCTTGCATGTAGCTGTCCAGTTTTGCAACACCAGCTGTTGAAGAGGCTGTCATTTCCCCTTTGTATGTCCATGGCTCCTTTATCATATATTAATTGACCATATATGGTTGGGTTTATATCAGGGCTCTCTAGTCTGTTCCACTGTTCTATGGGTCTGTTCTTGTGCCAGTACCAAATTGTCTTGAGTACGGTGGCTTTGTAGTAGAGCTTGGAGTTGGGGAGCATAATCCCCCCCAGCTTTATTCTTCCTTCTCAGGATTGCTTTGGCTATTTGGGTCTTTTTTGGTTCCATATGAATTTTAGAACGATTTTCTCTAGTTTGTTGAAGAATGCTGTTGGTATTTTGATAGGGATTGCATTGAGTCTGTAGATTGTTTTAGGCAGGATAGCCATTTTGACAATATTAGTTCTTCCTATCCATGAGCACAGGATGTGTTTCCATTTATTGATATGTTCTTTAATTTCTCTAATGAGTGTCTTGTAGTTTTCAGAGTATAGGTCTTTCACTTCCTTGGTTAGGTTTATTCCAAGGTATTTTATTCTTTTTGATGCAACTGAGAATGGAATTGTTTTCCTGATTTCTCTCTCTGCTAGTTCATTGTTAGTGTATAGGAATGCCACAGATTTCTGTGTATTAATTTTGTATCCTGTAACTTTACTGAATTCAGATATTAGATCTAGTAGTTTTGGAGTGGATTCTTTAGGGTTTTTTATGTACAATATCATGTCATCTGCAAACAGGGACAGTTTAACTTCTTTCTTGCCAATCTGGATGCCTTTTATTTCTTTGTGTTGTCTGATTGCCGTGGCTAGGACCACCAGTACTATGTTGAATAGAAGTGGGGAGAGTGGGTATCCTTGTCTTGTTCCCGATCTTAAAGGAAAAGCTTTCAGATTCTTGATGTTAAGTATAATGTTGGCTGTGGGTTTGTCATATATGGCCTTTATTATGTTGAGGTACTTGCCCTCTATACCCATTTTGTTGAGAGTTTTTATCATGAATGGATGTTGAATTTTGTGAAATGCTTTTTCAGCATCTATGCAGATTATCATGTGGTTTTTGTCCTTCTTTTTGTTGATGTGGTGGATAATGTTGATGAATTTTCGAATGTTGTACCATCCTTGCATCCTTGGAATAAATCCTACTTGATCATGATGGAAGATCTTTTTGATGTATTTTTGAATTTGGTTTGCTAATATTTTGTTGAGTATTTTTTCATCTATGTTCATCAGGGATATTGGTGTGTAATTTTCTTTTTTTGTGGTGTCTTTGCCTGGGTTTGGTATTAGTGTGATGTTAGTCTCATAGAATGAGTTGGGAAGTATTCCCTCTTCTTCTACTCTTTGGAAAACACTAATGAGGATGGGTATTAGGTCTTCACTAAATATTTGATTAAATTCAGTGGTGAAGCCATCTGGTACAGGCGTTTTGTTCTTAGGTAGATTTTTCATTACCAGTTCAATTTTGTTGCTGGTAATTGGTCTGTTCAGATTTTCTGTTTCTTTCTGGGTCAGCCTTGGAAGTTTGTATTTTTCTAGAAAGTTGTCCATTTCTTCTAGGTTATCCAGTTTCTTAGCATATAATTTTTCATAGTATTCTCTAATAATTCTTTGGGTTTCTGTGGTTTCCATAGTGATTTTTCCTTTCTCATTTCTGATTCTGTTTATGTGAGTAGACTCTCTTTTTTTCTTGATAAGTCTGTCTAAGGGTTTATCTGTTTTGTTTATTTTCTTGAAGGAACAGCTCCTGCTTTCATTAATTCTTTCTATTGTTTTATTCTTCTCGATTTTATTTATTTCTGCTCTGATCTTTATTATGTCCCTCCTTCTACTGACTTTGGGCCTCATTTGTTCTTCCTTTTCTAGTTTCGTTAATTGTGAGTTTAGACTGCTCATACGGGATTGTTCTTCTTTCCTGAGGTAGGCTTGTATTGCAATATACTTTCCTCTTAACACGGCCTTCACTGTGTCCCACAGATTTTGCGGTGTTGAATCACTGTTGTCATTTGTCTCCATATATTGCTTGATCTGTTTTTATTTGGTCATTGATCCATTGGTTATTTAGGAGCATGTTGTGAAGCCTCCATGTATTTGTGGGATTTTTCATTTTCTTTGCGTAATTTTCTAGTTTCATACATTTGTGGTCTGAGAAACTGGTTGGTACAATTTCAATCTTTTTGAATTTACCGAGGCTCTTTTTGTGGCATAGTATGTGATCTATTTTTGAAAATGTTCCGTGTGCACTTGAGAAGAATGTGTATTCTGCTACTTTTAGGTGTAGAGTTCTGTAATGTCTGTTAGGTCCATCTGTTCTAATGTGTTGTTCAGTGTCTCTGTCTCCTTATTTATTTTCTTTCTGGTTGATCTGTCCTTCAGAGTGAGTGGAGTGTTGAAGTCTCCTAGAATGAATGCATTGTATTCTATTTCTCCTTTTAATTCTGTTAGTATTTGTTTCACATATGTAGGTGCTCCTGTGTTGGGCACATAGATATTTATAATGGTTATATCTTCTTGTTGGATTGACCCTTTTATTATTATGTAATGCCCTTCTTTGTCTCTTGTGACTTTCTTTGTTTTGAAGTCTATTTTGTCTGATACAAGTACTGGAACTCCTGCTTTTTTCTCATTATTAGTTGCATGAAATATCTTTTTCCATCCCTTCACTTTTAGTCTGTGTATGTCTTTGGTTTAAAGTGAGTCTTTTGTAGGCAGCATATAGATCGGTCTTGTTTTTTCATCCATTCATTGACTCTGTGTCTTTTTATTTATTTATTATGTTTTTTATTTTGCTATTATTAATATGCAATTACATGAGCAACATTATGGTTACAAGACTCCCCCTATTATCAAGTCCCCACCACATACCCCCATTGCAGTCACTGTCCATCAGTGTAGAAGAATGTTATAGAATCACTACTTGTCTTCTCTGTGTTATACTGCCTTCCCCGTATCCCCCTACCCAACCCCCACCCCCACTACTTTATGTGCGCTAATTGTAATAGCCCTTCTTCCCCCTTATCCCTCCCTCCCCACCCATCCTCCCCAGTCCCTTTCCCTTTGGTAACTGTTAGTCCATTCTTGGATTCTGTGAGTCTGCTGCTGTTTTCTTCCTTCAGTTTTTTCTTTGTTCTTATACTCCACAGATGAGTGAAATCATTTGATACTTGTCTTTCTCCACCTGGCTTATTTCACTGAGCATAATACCCTCTAGCTCCATCCATGTTCTTACAAATGGTAGAATTGTTTTCTTCTTATGGCTGAATAATATTCCATTGTGTGTATATACCACATCTTCTTTATCCATTCATCTGCTGATGGACACTTAGGTTGCTTACGTTTCTTGGCTATTGTAAATAGTGCTGCGGTAAACATAGGGGTGCATATGTCTTTTTCAAACTGGGCTGCTGCATTCTTGGGTAAATTCCTAGGAGTGGGATTCCTGGGTCAAATGGTACCTCTATTTTGAGTTTTTTGAGGAACCTCCATACTGCTTTTCACAGTGGTTGCACCAATTTACATTCCCACCAGCAGTGTAGTAGGGTTCCCCTTTCTCCACATTCTTGCCAACATTTGTTGTTGTTTGTCTTTTGGATGGCGGCCCTCCTTACTGGTGTGAGGTGATATCTCATTGTGGTTTTAATTTGCATTTCTCTGATGACTGGTGATGTGGAGCATCTTTTCATGTGCCTATTGGCTGGCAATCTGAATTTCTTCTTTGGAGAAGTGTCTGTTTAGCTCCACTGCCCCTTTTTTAATTGGCTTATTTGCTTTTTGTTTGTTGAGATGTGTGAGCTCTTTATAAAATTTGGATGTCAACCCCTTATTAGATATGTCATTTATGAATATATTCTCCCATAATGTAGGATATCTTTTTGTTCTACTGATGGTATCCCTTGATGTACAGAAGCTTTTTAGTTTGATATAGTCCCATTCATTCATTTTTGCTTTTGTTTCCCTTGCCTGGGGAGACATATTCATGAAGAAGTTGCTCATTTTTATGTACAAGAGATTTTTGCCTATGTTTTTTTCTAAGAGCTTTATGGTTTCATGACTTACATTCAGGTCTTTGATCCATTTTGAGTTTAATTTTGTGTATGGGGTTAGACAGTAATCCAATTTCATTCTCTTACGTGTAGCTGTCCAGTTTTGCCAACACCAGCTGTTGAAGAGGCTGTCATTTCCCCATCATATATCCATGGCTCCTTTATTATATATTAATTGACCATATATGCTTGGGTTTATTACTGGGCTCTCTATTCTGTTCCACTGTTCTATGGGTCTGTTCTTGTGCCAGTACCAAATTGTCTTTATTACTGTGGCTTTGTAGTAGAGCTTGAAGTCAGGGAGCGTAATTCCCTGTTTTATTCCTCCTTCTCAGGATTACTTTGGCTATTCGGGGTCTTTTGTGGTTCCATATGAATTTCAGAACTATTTGCTCTAGTTCATTGAAGAATGCTGTTGGTATTTTGATAGGGATTGCATTGAATCTGTACATTGCTTTGGGCAGGATGGCCATTTTGACAATATTTATTCTTCCTAGCCAAGAGCATGGGGACTCTGTGTCTTTTGATTGGTACATTTACATTTAGGGTGATTACCGATAGGTATGTACTTATTGGCATTGCAGGCTTTAGATTCCTGGTTACCAAAGGTTCAAGGTTAACTTCCTTACTATCTAAAAGTCTAACTTAACTCACTTAATGCTATTACACACACAATCTAAAGGTTCTTTTTTTTTTCCTTCCTCCTTTTTCTTCCTCCTCCATTCTTTATATATTAGGTGTCATATTCTGTACTCTTTGTCTATCCCTTGATTGACTTTGGAGATAGTTATTTTAATTTTTGCATTGGTTTGTAATTAGCTGTTCTACTTTCTTTACTGTGGTTTTATTACCTCTGGTGACAGCTATTAAACCTTAGGAACACTTCCATCTATAGCAGTCCCTCCAAAATACCCTGTAGAGATGGTTTGTGGGAGGTAAATTCTCTCAGCTTTTGCTTATCTGGAAATTGTTTAATCCCCCATTCAAATTTAAATGATAATCTTGCTGGACAAAGTATTCTTGGTTCAAGGCCCTTCTTGTTCATTGCATTAAATACATCATGCCACTCCCTTCTGGCCTGTAAGGTTTCTGCTGAGAAGTCTGATGATAGCCTGATGGGCTTTCCTTTGTATGTGATCTTATTTATATCTCTGACTGCTTTTAATAGTCTGTCCTTATCCTTTATCTTTGCCATTTTAATTACTATCTGTCTTAGTGTTGTCTTCCTTGGGACCCTTGTGTTGGGGGATCTGTGCACCTCCATGGCCTGAGAGACTATCTCTTTCCCCATGTTGGGGAAGTTTTCAGCAATTACCTCCTCAAAGACACTTTCTATCCCTTTTTCTCTCTTCTTCTTCTCCTGGTACCCCTATAATGCGAATATTGTTCCGTTTGGATTGGTCACACAGTTCTCTCAATATTCTTTCATTGTTAGAGATCCTTTTTTCTCTCTGTGCCTCAGTTTCTTTGTATTCCTCTTCTCTAGCTTCTGTTTCATTTACTGTCTCCTCCACTGTATCCAACCTGCTTTTAATACCCTCCACTGTGCTCTTCAATGATTGGGTCTCCGATCAGAATTCATTCCTGCGTTCTTGAATATCTTTCCATACCTCCATGAGCATGTTAATGATTTTTATTTTGAATTCCCTTTCAGGAAGATTCATGAGGTTGATGTCATTTAAATCTTTCTCAGGAGTGGTATTAATAATTTTACTCTGAGCCAGGTTCCTTTAACGTTTCATATTTGTATACGGCTACCTCTAGTGCCCAGAAGCTCTACTCCCTGGAGCTGCTCAGCCCCTGAAGCAATGTCAGTGGTCACAGGGGAGTGGTATTCATGCCTGGGGGAGGAAAGAGCTGTTTCCTGCTACCCAGCTACTATGCCTGTCTCCACTGACTGAACCAGCGGGCTGAGCACACAGGTATAACCCTCTATGCTTTGCGTTTGTAGTTGCTGTAGACAGATCTTCCCTCTAGCTGGCCTAACACCAGGGTAGGGTTTGCCAGTTTGCGAGCCAGGTGGGGCTGGCCGGGAGAAAGGCGCAGCAGGCTGCATATCACGAAGGGGGTCCTTGGAGCTGTGTGGCCAGCCAGGGAGCTGGAGCACCTGAAGATCATCTCAGGAGGAAGATTTCTTTTTCCTCCTTAAATATGAGAGTCTATATGGCAAAGCTCCCAACCTCCTGGTCAGAGTGCACCCGGACAATTTTGTCTACCTGTCCTCTCTCCTGAGCAGTAAGCTCTGTGCAATCCTTGCCCCTTTGGCAGCCCTCTTGCTAAGGGCTTCCTTGTTCAGAAGTCTCTGTGTCTGCCTTTCTTTTGTCCCAGAGCAGCCAGATATGGATCCCTGCTTTCCACAAGCGACTGCAATCTCAGCCTCTCCAGGAATTTTGCCTGTCTTAACTTTCCAACCCCCTACTCACGAGAGTATCATGCAAGCACCATGAAATGTAGGTTTGTGCTCCCAGAGCAGGTCTCCGGAGTTAGGTATTCAGCAGTCCCAGGCCTCTACTCCCTCCCTGTTCCATTTCTCTTCCTCCCGCTGGTGAGCTGGGGTGGGGGAAGGGCTTGGGTCCCGCCATGCCACAGCTTTGGTACGTTACCCTGTTCTATGAGGTCTGCTCTTTTCTCCAGGTGTATGCAGTCTGGCGCAGTCCTCTTTCCTGTTGCTCTTTCAGGATTAGTCGTATTAATTATATTTTCATATTATATGCGATTTTAGGAGGAAGCCTGTGGCTCATCTCTCATGCTGCCATCTTTAATCCAATCCCCAAATGGTGCATTTAGTTCTTTGCTGCTGGAGTGCTAGCAAGAGAAGCTCATGAAACAGAATCTAAAAGAATAGGCATAGAGAAGAAAAAGAATTCAAGATGCTCAAGAGTATGACCCTAGACCTCAGGAAAAGACAGATTATATAGACATTAGGACTCTCTTTTTTCAGGTAGGGTTACTTACCAACCAATTCAGTTTCTCACTTCCATTCTCTTTTTCCCTTTCTCCACTAATTTTTGACTCTTGCTTAGGTATTTTTAGGCTATTAAAGACAGAAAGGAGCTAGAGAAAGGGTACTTTGGCCACTCCTCCCTGGCCCCAGACAAGAAACAATTGTCAGTGGGTGTACATGAGGAAGTCAAAGGGTACAGGGCATGTGTAAGTTTTGTCTGCCAAAGGGGACTCAGTTCTCATGAACAACCCAACATGTCTTGATAAGATGCTGCTGTAGTTTTGGACCTCCTGAAAGGAAGGTCCCCATCTAGGGAAAGTCCAGCTACCAACGAGCAGACAGGTTTCTTTAGTCTAGGCAGGCTTGTCCTTGCGTGAGTTATTCCCAGGACCATTGTAGTAGGTGGCTTGTAAGCCTGCTTCTCTGCTTCCTTGTCATGGATTCCAAAGGAACCACTGGTATAGATTTGGGGCACTGAGAAATGCTCCCTGTGCCATGTACCTTCTATTTGTTTCCTCATGAGCATGGAATGCAAAAGACAGAGACTGTTGGGTCATATTTTCTCACACACACAAGGTGAGAGTATACCATTGATACTCTATGAGCCACAACATGATTCTACTTGGGATATAATTATAAGCACCCAGACTGTGGGTCAGACTAATTTGTGTTCATATTCCAGCTCGGCAGTCTCCTATCTTCAGACCTTGGCTAAGCCTTTTACTTCACCAAGCCATGATGGTAATAGCAGTACCCATTTCAATAGGCTGTTTGGAATAATAAATGAGATAATGAATTTAAAATATTCAGCTCAATGCCTATCACATAGTAAGCACTAAACCAATATATTATCATAAGTGTTGCTGATGTTTTCCCTTCTAGTGTTTAATCCATAATTATGCTCTTACTAAAAGTTTCCCAGCAATCTTATATAGTGCATTCCACACAGCGTAAATGCCACTGCACATTCCCCTTACAGCAAAGATAAATCTATCACCATCAGACTTGCACACCCTTCTTCCTTGCCTTCCCACTCCCAAGTCTTAAGATCCGTCTGAATTCTCTCTGCTTTTCTTCTTCCCTCACCCACTTGGGTTTCAGCTTTGAGAGGTTGTGGGAGTTATTTTTCCTTCATTTTTCACCTGGGACTTCTAGGTCAAGCTTGACTATGGGTAACTTTTTTCTGCCCCTTTTGAGTCTTTAAAAAATCAATCTTTTCCCTTTCCTTATATCCCTGAGGCCTTCAACCCCATTCTCCTCACAACTGCATTTCTTTTATTGCTTGGCCTTTCTGTGCTCTGGGTAAGGCAAGCATAGCAGAGGAAGATTTTAGAAGAATGAAACTATTTGAAGCTGCTATGACACTGGCCTTAGGGATATTGTACAGCTCTTTGTTCTTGCTTCAAGTGGTCCTTAGAACAGTCCCATAGAAAGGGTAAGTAGAATTAGGCAGGGACTCGACTCCCAACAGTATGGCTTGGTGAGGCTGTAGCACTTAGGGCAAGTGTCTGTTTCCACATCTGTGGAATGGGAGTCGTAATGAGGCTCGAAGGTTATTGTGACGATCAGGTGGCACATCTTGTGTAGCGGATGGTCCATAGCAGAGTGCAATATGTGTGACTTCTCCCAGAGCAGCTCTCCACTGTTGGGAAATGCACCTTACGTGCACTGTGTGGGTGAGGTTTTAGATGATGAAACAGTTAATCCTTGAAGATAGTCACATTTAAATAATAAAATGAACAAAGACCAGCAACAATAAAAATGAGTGATAATATTGTGTTAAGAAAAATTAAAGCTAAAATGCATTGAGTGTTTACTTTGTGTGAGACTCTGGGATAAAGTTAGGTACTGTCACTTCCTTTTATAGTTGAGGAAACTGAAGTTCAGAGCTGACCCAGATCTCATGGCTCATAAATAGTGCGTGGAAATTTCATGTTGAACTGCAAAGCCTGTATGTGTTCTTCTGCTTTTTCACATACACATTGTCCACCATTGTGTGTTTTTCTTGCAGATTCCAAGGATGGTGAAAGTTGTCGAGGAAAGTTCACCTTACTTTAAAGTAATCAGCCCCAAAGATATCAGCCACAAAGTAGCTCCGGGAATGCCATCCGTATTCCGAGTCCTCTTCACTCCAGAAGAGAACAAGGTAACGGCAGCACCGGCAAGAAGCTGGTTGAGTGCTTGTCTCTAGCCGTTTGCAGTTCTGAATATTCATGGGGGTGGGGGGCGGGTAGTGCTATTGGTTATGGTGCTGGTAGTGGTGGTGTAGGTTCAGCGGTGGCAGTTGTGTTACTGATGTTGGTGTGGATGGTGTGGCTGGTGTGGATGGTGTCAGTAGTGCAGTGGTGGTGAGAGCAGTGATGAGGATCGCGGAGCACAGGGGGTGTCCTGCCACTGGGAACGAGGAAAAGATTATCAAGCAGTGCTGAGGGCTTACATGAGCTGTAAGGAGCCAGGGTGTAAAGAGGAGTAATCCTTCTGGAAGCTTCCCACCCCTGGCACTGACCTCAGCATATTTATATTTGACGGTATAGCTAGAGGGGCACCAAAAAGGTAAAGGTATGGTCCCAATGCAATGAGCTGAGACAAAGGGTAAAGATTATGGCTTCCTGGCAGTTTGGGATCCTAGTTAGATATATCCCTTCTCTCCAGATTCCGACTATTTTAGGAAAGAGACCCAAAAACTGAATATTGGTCAAATATCACTCTCATTAACAACAAAAAATGTGGCTAGGATCTGAGGCCCAGAGTGGGCTTCCTCCTGCTCCCCAATGACTGGTGGGTAACTAGTCCTCTGGGAAAGGCTGACGTAGCTGTCTCCACACATGAGCACAACATAAGCCAAGAGCAGAGACCTGCCTGGTCTGCTTACTCCTGTCTGCACACAGGCAGGCTGGAAAGGGCCTGAGTTCAAAGAGAGGCCATGGTGGTGCTGAGGGGAATCTAGCTCATTCTCAGGCTCTCCTCAGTCATAGACATTTCATCTCCTCCTGGAAGGAAGGGCCATCTAAGAGGGCCGGATGGGGGAGGCTTCGTCCCAGTCCATCTCCAAGAACGTAAAATCACGGGCTGGGTTTTCCTCTATGTGGTCCACAGTGGGGACGTGTGGGGAGGAGGACAGGAGTTTTACCAGCCTGCTTGAAAGAGTGAGGAAATAAAAAACATGGCTTAACAAAATGACGGGTTACATATAGTGTTACCAGGGTGTGTGCTTATCTGTATTGTGCCATTATGACTGGAATCAAAAGACCATAATAGAGACAGAGAGAACTAGCTTTGAATCTCTGCTTCTCTATCACTAATGCTTGTTGGTTGCTGTTAATGCCATTACCAGTATTCCTGTGGTTGATTGTTAGTGTTTCTACTTTTCTGGAGAGCAGGGATAGGGAATTGAATGTGGTCTGCCAAGCATGTATTCTAACCACTGTAGTGAGTGGTCAGAAATTCCATCGTAATAATACTTTGTTGCTGTCTTTCCACTTGGTGGTATTGCTGTTTATTTCTTGAGTTGTGTTTATGGACCTGTAGTTTTGTTTGGGCACTGTTGAAATAAATGAAAAGATAAATAGCTCCAAAAGTAGTGGAGTTTTTTTTGTTATGTATTACTGAAATCCTTGTTTTTTTCTCAAGACTCTGTATCTGAATACTATCTGTGACGAGAATGACACCTGGACTTAGTTTGGGTGTCAAATTCCCACAGTCATTTCTGGAGGAAGCTGATTATAAGCCTTTGTGCAGCTTGAAATATAAAGGTTGCTGGACTTGAGAAGTTGGAACCTCTTCATTTTTTTGTGTGCTGGAGAAATATGTCTTCTGTTGGATAAGTAGGTAGTCTGCAGGTGGTCTTTCTGAAAAAGGGGACTTTCTAAGGATGTGGAATGTTCTGTATCATAGATGTGTGGGTTATTTGGATGAATTCATTTGTCAAAGTTGTTCATTTAGTATTTATGCTTTCCAACATATCTAAGTTTTATCTTAAAAACTGTAAAAATATAATAACAGTGTAGATGAAGCCAGAATGACAGAATGTTAATAATTGTTGAATCTAGGTGACGAGTACATGGGGTTTTATGCTATGTTTTCTTTGTATGTGTTTAAAATCTTCCCTAATCAAAAGCTAAAAGTCCATCTCAAAATTCTTATTTTTCCTAAAATAAATCTGGCTCTAGTTATTCCTCTGCTGCATTCTGGAGCAGCACGTCAGGAGGGGGAGCCAGCTGAGAGAGGATGACTGGAAGGCGCTGAAATTTGGATTTTCCAACATGTCCAAGCATCTTCTCCCAGTTTTTCAAAGCTAAAAAAGAGAAAAAGGTTGTATTACTGCTTACCTATACTGCAAACAAATAATCAAAATGTATTTTAGGTATGTATGTTAGGTGTTACTTTATAAATAAGAAATGCTAACATCCCTATTGAGGATTATTACCTGGTTATATCCTGTGATGGCTTATCTTTCTCCTAGCCTTTTCATTCCCTCTTACCATTTTTTTTTCTTACCATATTTGAAAGTCAACAAAGGCTACGTGCATGCATGAGTAGACAGAGTGAGAATGGCTACCTCTGAGAAGTGTATCCAGTTTGGGTGACATTAGATTTTGTGTTGGATTTGGGCTCTAAGCTATAATAGAATTTACAGAATCACTTTTCTAAGGACACAGTGATTTCTCCTTTTGCTGACTGTCCAAGAGTGATGGTGGGTATTTAGGGAAGCCCCTACTGCTTGTTTTGGTCTCTTTTCTGCAATGATCCTGATACCCTGGCACCATCAGCAGACCCCACTCTCTGTAGTTCTTCCCGTTGTCTGGGTATCTCCATACACTCTTTGTGTCGGAAAGCCAACAGGACCACTCACAGGACGACCATCTAGAGTCATGCCATCTTTAGTGCTGCTCCAGAATGCAGCAGAGCAATGACTTGAACCAGATTTATTTAGGAAAAATAAAAGTCAATCTTTTCACTGTGTCACTTTTTCTTCCATAGGCCAAATTGATAGCCATGTACATATGTATTTTTTTCTCCTTATCCCCTGCTGATCTGAGCACACTCCATTCTCATTTACCCTCCTTGCATCTGGAGGGTGAGATATGGAAATTGCAGCATGCCACAGCTTAATAAGCCAGTCCCCTTTCAATTGGATTTTCAGCATCCATGTATATTAGCATGTCCAAGATGATAATATAATTTACATTTTTCCTGTCATCTATTCATCTGGCTTCCTGGGGGGTTTAACTCGTTAAGAATGCCAAATAACAGGTGCAGCAAATTCACTTTGGCTTTCCTTATCTCTGCTTTTCATACAGACTTTAAAAAAAAAGTTTGGATGTATTATTAATCTAATAATTCTAGTGAATATGTCATGTGTGGTAGAAATTAATCGTCAATATTATCATTGCACTATAAAATTCTGTAGCCTGGCATTTTTCTTTACCTCTTAAATTTGTGTCTTTACTATTAAAAGGAGTATGAAAAATATTAGGCTTTTGTAGGAAAACAGAACTGGGTACTTCGTTGGACTTGAGAAAGCATCCCTTTACTAAAGAGTTGTCATATGGAAATGGCAGCAGTGGTTTGAAGACAATATGAAGTGACACAATTTTATTGCTCAGTTAGGTTTTAAGAAAGTATCTAATTTGTTGTCCAAGTGATTTACCTGATTTGTAACTATGAAATTTAATAATCATGGCCCAAGAAAAATAGAAAAATGTTAACATATTTTGTTATGTAGATGTACAGCAACAGTGAACTACAGTGCCAGCATTTTGCATTGAGGTGCAGATATCATAATATTTCCCACCATGAATAATTTTTTTGGCAAAAATAATGATAGGGATTTTGTTTTCTTCCTGCCTGGGATTAACCTTCCCCAGTTCTCTCTGGGTCACCCCTGAAAGCCCAAGGCCTAGCACAGTGTCTGACACAAAAGAAGTATGCACTCAGTATGTGTTAGGCGAGATAAGTACGTAAAAGTTAATGTCAAGAAAATATAAGGAAATTTCTTTAACTTGAGGATGGGCTACAGACAATAGAAGCAAAAGCATATAAAAAGGGCTCAAATATCTTTTTGTGCCATGAACGTATTAGATGTTAACTTTCCTGTCATTTCAACCAGGGCAAAGATGTCTAAGAAATGTTCTCTAAAAGGAGTGTTTCTCTCCATTTTGTTTTATATCTTCAGTGAGTCCCGTTGCTACTTTTAGTTTTCTGGATGTGATAAATATCATTTTATAGTAAGGCTAAGGAGGACAACGGGAATTCTCTGTGAAGAACTCTTGCTAGTGTAGTACCCAAATAAAGATGTTAAAAAGACAAGTAGTGATTCTGTAGCATCTCACTATGCTGATGGACAGTGACTGTAATGGGGTAAGTGGGGGGGACCTGAGGAAGTGGGGAGTTTAGTAACTATAATGTTGCACATGTAACTGTAGATTAATGATACCAAAAATAAATAAATAAATAGTATTCTTTCATTCATGCTGTGCCAGGCCTAGTTCCACAAGCTGGATCCACTGGAGAATAAAACAAGCTTTGGCCTTCATGGAGCTTACATTCCACTGTGAAGAAACAAATACACAATGGCCGATATTGCCATGCTAGAGAGTAGAGAGTGATGGGGGTCCTGTTGCTTTTCAGTAAGAGGGCCAGGGAAGACTTCTCTTATGCCAGAGAACTAAATTAAACCATGTAAATACCTGAGGAAAGATACATGGGAGAGGGACAGTACGTCCAAGGGCCCAGCGACTGAAACACACTTGGCAACAGGCTCACAAGTGCAAGAAGGCATGTGTGGCTGGAGCAGAGAAAGCTGCTGGAGAACCGTTGGGAGGTGAGGGTGCAGAGGGTAAGGGCATGAAGGGTCTTAGAAATCTTGCAAAGGAAGATAGGAAGCCACCACAATGTATTAAAAATATTTTTATTCTGGAAGCTTTCACCCATGTGTACAAGTAGAGAGAAGAGTACAGTGAACTGTCATCACCCAGATTTTCAAGTTACCAGCACGTGACCAACCTTGCTTCATCTATCCTGCTCCCTGTCCGAGAATTTTGAGGCAAGTCCCACACATGTTATTTCATCTGAAAATACTTATTTGTCTCTAAAAGAGAAGGACTTCTAAGAAAGTTAAAAAAACCACAATACCATTATCACACCTAAAAAATGACAATAGCTCCTTAATATCATCAAATATCTAGTCAGTATTCAGTTGAATTATAAAGTTGGTTTTCTCAGATCAGAATCCAAACAAGGTGCTGATGGCATCCCTATCGGGTTCTGTAGAATAGTCCTCTGTGCCCTCTACTTCCTATAAACTGGGAGGTAGAGCTAGAGGCTTGAGTAGATTCACATTTAATTTTGGGGGGCAAGCATTCTTAGATGATATGGCTTCCTGTTATATCACATCAAGAGGCACAAGATGTCTGTTGCTATGTTTGTTTTTTTGCAATGATCCAATGAGGATCCTGAGGTACAGCTCATGCAGGAAAGATAGGGTAAATGCTTGATTCTTTCCCTTTTTCTCCCCTGGTGGGTTTGACCAGGAATGGCATATCTAGCTTACATTATAGGATCACTCTGGTTGCTGTGTAGAGAATAGACTGAAGGGGGTATGAGATGTAATGGCTAGTTGCCTACCCCTAACATCTGTTTTCTCTTTCTTCATTGGTAAGAGAATCACAACTTTTGATTTGATTCACTGTTGCCTGAAATAAAAGACTGCATTTCTTCAGCCTCCTTTGCAGCTGCATGTGTCTATGTTGGCCAATGAGATGTGAGCAGGACTTCCCGGTGCACTTGATGAAAGCTGACACAGCGGGGCGGTGCTCTTTTATCCCCTTCTACCTCCTTCTTCTGGCCTGCAGCTTGGCTACATGTCCCAGCAATCACTCTGCCACCTGAGGTGACATTGAGGATGGATGGTATGCTAGAACGGTAAAGCAGGAGGTTTAGGAACTTGGGTCTTTGATAACACTGTGGAGCCACCATGCTAATCTGGCCTGCCTACCTCTGGACTTCTTTCTGGAAGAGAAATAAGCTCTCTCTATCTAGTTTAAGTTGTTTTTATTTTGTTCTGTTCCCTGTTACATGTAGCAGGACCAAACCCTGATGAATAAATACAGGGACAAGAGGCTACTATAATGATTTGGGTAAAAGGCTAGGATGAATTGGACTAGGGTGGTAACAGTGAAGATGATGAGAGTGGCTGGCTTGGGACATGTATTTTATGGTGGAGCTGTCAGAGTTCGCCGATGGATTGGATAAAGCATGTGAGAAAGGAGTCTAGTTTGATTCATGGTCTTTTGGCCAGCAACTGACCAAGTGTTGTCACCATTTACTGAGGCAGGGAACAGAGGAAGAAAAGCGGGTTTGTGAGGCCGGAGGGGGAGTGGGGTAAAGTAGGGAGTCCAGAGCTCTGGTTTTCATATGTTAAGTTTGAATTTCCCTTTAGATATCCAAATAGAAATGTCAAGTAGCAGTTAGACACAATTATCTGTTGTAAAAGGGAAATATTGGGGCTAGAGACAGATATTGGAAACCATCTAAAGATGGCACTTTCCACCAGGGGGTAGAGGAGATGATGTTGGGAGCGTGTGTAGATAAAGAGGGGGTTGGGCAGAGGAAGAGATGCCAACAGAGGATGACACTAAGAGGGGGTCTTCAGGAAGGGGGAGGAGATCCTGGAGATGGTTGTGCTCTGGAATCCAGATGGATAAAGTACTTCGAAAAGGAGGGAGGGATCAACAGTGTACAAAGCTATGGAAAGTAGAATAAAATGAAGATGTGGAATTAACAACTGGATTTGGCAAATCCTTTAGTGACTTTGGTGAGAAGAGTTCTGTGGAAATATTGGGTACGGAAGCCTGATGGGGTGGGTCGAAGAGAGAATGAAAGTGTGGTGGTGGGGACTGATCCGTTGCATTTTAGATCTGATTAAGACTTCAGTGCTCATTCTTCCCACTGAGGCGCAAATTTCAGATTGAGAAGATGCTGTGTAATAAAGACTTTCAACTGGTTAGGGAATCGATAACATTTTTCAGGAATACTGAGTATTAAATTCACTGACTCCCTAATCGGATCTAGTTTTATTCCGTTAGCCATTTCTCCATCAAGTTTAGGAGTGGAGAAAGGGCAGAAAGAGGGCTTCCCACCTTGGCCTGCTTGCCCTTGAATGCCTTGAAAATCATTTGCTGCGGTAGAAGACATAATTTTTCTTTGCTTCAGACGTCAAAGGATAGAATTATTGCCATGTTTGCTTTCTGTCATGGAGCTGGTGTAAAATCAAGATTCATTCTTTTCACCTTTCAGAAAGACAAATCTGCCATTTTTGTATTCTGCTTTTTATTTTTAAGTTTGCAAGGAAGGCTAAGGGACAAAAAGTGGATTGGAGGTTTCATCTGGAGAGCATTGTCATAGGGGATAACATTATAGTATAGAAAATAATTCATGGCTAAAATTCTGATAGTAGAGGGGAAAAGCCTCCAAATAAATATTTGGGCTCTGAACAGTGGCCTGACTACTCTGAATCTAAGTAGTCTGAAGGGAGTATATTAACCAATGTAATTGCTTAGCTGACAAAGCCTCCCCAGTCATAACATCTGAATTAATTTTAAGCCCATGAGCAGTACGTAATTTCTTATTGCATAATCTAATGTAGTCATTAGAATTAGAGCTTCGGAGATTAGAATACATTGTTAGGGAGTTGTTTAAAGAACTTCTTCATATTCTTTTATGAGTTTGTGAATTGATTATGAAAAAAAAGTATAATTCTGATCAAACTTCAAATCTTCCCCATTTGGAAATTTGAAATGGTTTGAAAGTATCCCTATGAATATTTTCATCAGCCTCCTAAACTATTTTAAGCTGTTTGCAACCCCTTATAGAACGAGGGAGAGAGTATGTAAACCTAGAATAAAGACAAATTTCTCTTAGCCTGGATTCAGCAGCATCTTTTGTTCTTTCTCTGAAGGCCTTAGTTAACAGTGAGTTCCCACATGTGCGGGAGCCTCCCAGGTTCTCACTCCCAACAAAACCTTTGCTTGCTGGGTTTGATCGCCTAAGAAAAAATGAAAATAGTACTTATCTCTTTAGGATTCTGATATAATCAGACCAGACTGTTTCGTCGTTGAATTCTGTGGGGTTTTCTAGGATCAAATATGCTTAGTGTAATTTGTACTTCCTTATGTCTGAGTAGTATAAGTTTTGAGCCTGGCGTTACCATCTGGAAACTAGAATTAATTGGAGAGCTGAGTCTAACAACCCAATTTTAATGAATTTCATGAATATTGTCCACTAAGTTTTATCATTTGTTCCAACCTTAGGACTTTTATCTTTGTAATCCCTCTTGCCAGGAACACTCCATTCCCAGATCTGGCCTGACTGGCTCCTTAATGCTGTTCAGGTCCCCATGCACAAAGGTCACCTCCTCAGGGAGGCCTCCTTTGCTGTTCTAACCTAAAGCAGCCCCTGCCTGCATTAGCGCTTTACCATGTTTTATTTTCTTCACAGCCCCTGTTGTTTTCTGAAATTGTCTTGTTCTGTTGTTATTATCATTAACAGGTTTACCATTATTAGTATCCTAACAATAAGAGTAAGCACAAGCTGAGGTTTTCCTACATGCCTTACACAAATCATTGAATTTAATACAACATTTTAATAATGACAGCTAACACATTTATTGAGGATTTATTACTTGCAAATCCTAGGCTCAGCATTTACCATACTAGGCAAGTCAATGTCATCTCTTGCCTGGACTATTGCAATGGTTTTCTAACTGGCCTTCCTTTTCCTTTTCCCATTTTAGCCTTCTTATAGTTTTTTGCCCCCATAGCAACTAGTGATTTTCCTAAAACATAAATCAAGTACATCGTGATTACCTTTTGGCATCATGAATGCTTTTGGCCCGCTTAGGTCCTAACAATGGCTTACAAGATGCTGTGTGATCTGGCCTCCCACAATATCCCTGCTGTAGCTCTGATCTCTCCATAACTTGTTCCTCTCTGTCCACAGGTTCCAAATCACACTTTCCCAGATTGCCACCCACCCACATGGCTTCCCTTTTTACTTCCCTCTGGTCTCTGCTGAAACGTCACCTCCTCAAAGAGACCTTTCCCAGCCACCCTATGTGAAAGAGCACCCCACTCACTCTCTTTCCCTTGTCAGGTTTTATTTTTCTTCACTCACCACCACCCAACATTACATCACTCATTTTCCTGCATTCAGCAACTATTTTGGGGATGTTTGCTAAGGACTAGGTCCTGTTCTCAGCACTGGATATACGAAGCAGACCTTGGGCAGAATCCCTGCTGACTGGGAGCTATTGACAGAGGCATGTGGTAGACTTAGTAAAAAGGTGAATACATGTCATTATTTGCTGGCTTTGGAGAAAACTAAAGAAGGACCAAAGGCTAGGGAGTGATGGGAGGAGCTATGTTTAAAGTAGGGCAGTTGGGGGAGGCCTCAGTGAGAGAGTAGACACCTGTGCAAAACCCCAAGGGAGGTGAGCGAGCTATGGGAATGACTAGAGGGAAGCATGTGCTGGGCAGACGGAGCATCCCGTTCGAGGCCTCTGAAGCAGGAGCAGTTCTAGCATGCTCAAGGGGTAGCAAGGACGCCGGTGCCTCGAGCAGAAGAGTGAGCTGGAGAGGAGATGTGGCCAGAGAAATGATGGGGTACCAGACCATAGCACTCATGAGCTCTCCAGCTCTCAGCCTGTGGGATTTTGAACAGAGAAGCAGCCTGAGCTGACTTACATTTTAATGGATCCCTTGGGCCTTGTGTGGAGAACAGACTTCAGGGAGCCAAGGGTTCAAATAGAGTCCGGTTAGCCTGGAAAGATTGGAGTGGCTAGGGCCAGGGTGGCAGGGTGGAAATGGTGAGAAGTGATCATGGTCTGGAGATATTTTGGAGGTCAGTCCTACAGGATTTACTAAGAAATTGGAAAATTAAGCAATCGAGGATGCCTCCTTCCAAGGTTTTCCATCCAGGCCACTGGAAGGATGGAGGTGCCAGTACTGAGACAGGGAAGCAGTGAGGAACAGATTTAGGGTGAAGAGTAGGTCATCTGCAGGGCTGTGGCTAGCACTGTAGAGCCTTTGTGGGCATGAGGACAAAGCTCCCACTCTGGGCTGAGGCTGTTGGAACCAGCAGAGTGGGATGGGCTTTAGCTGCCATTCCTTCCCCTCCACGGGGCGTCTTTATGCACAGCTACAGGCAGTGGCATTACCCAGGGCTTAGGTTTGGGACGTGGTAAGTTTGTCTGCAGTGAGACCCTGACTGGGCAGCTGGGTCTCAGTTTGCAGTTCAGGGAGGCAGAGAGACTGCAGGTGTACAAACTCTGTCCTGGGAACGTTCCTGCTGTTGTATTTTAATACTTATTTATATATGTTTTACATTGTTTATTTACCTGTTCTTTGCATTCTCCATCATTATGTAAGCTTGAAGTGGTCCATGTCTGTGTTTCTTACTCATTTGTATTCCCAGACCTAGCTCAGTGCCTGGCACCTGAATACTTAATAAGCATGGTTGAATGAATAAACTTATTGGGGATACCACTGGTTTGTACCTGTCTTGTGGGTTTCATAAAATTGAGTGCATGGCCAGGTCTGTATGTCATTCTGTATGTCAGACATCCCCATTCCTTTGTATGCCTAGAGTCCAAAGAGTTTTTTTAAACCTCCATCTCTTAATACTATTTACTACACGATTACCAAAAGGAAATTTAAGTTCAAAGTGGACTTTACATTTATCAAGACTACCTTGCAGCTAAAATGATGGGAAAACTTAAAATGAAGAAAAATAAACCTGGTTTAAATAACAAATTCCCTTCATAGCAACTTCTGGGCTCCTGGCCTATTGTGTAGGGACTGTTGATATTTCCCTTTTGCATTTAGCTTTGCTTGTTGCTGAGGGTTTTTTTTTTAAGTTTTTCTTTGCTACACAGAGGAACTCTTTCAAGTTCTATTTTCCTATCTTATGAAATGACATAAAGAGTGACTTAATTCAGCATTTCCTTGCATTTAGACTGGGGGAGTCTAGGACCTCATAATTTCTACTTAGAATGGCTTTGTGATTCTAATATATAATGTAAAGTGATGGCTTTGCACAGGAGGTGAGGTTTAAAGTGGGCTATGTATCAGTTAGCTATTGTATAATAACAGACCAAATTAAATGACTTAAAATAATAAACATATGGCTCTACAGACTCTGGCACCTCTGCTCATCTTGGCTGGGCTTGCTCACATATGTGGGACTGCAGGCTGGTCTGGCATGGTGCTGGCTGGGGCATCTGGGCTCTCATCCTGCAGTAATCTAGCCAAGGCTTATTCACATGGCGGTGGCAGGGTTCAAAGAGCAATACCAGAAATGTCCAAGGCTTCTCAAGGCCTCAGGTTGGCACTGTCATAGCTTAACTTCTGCTGCATTCTATTGGTCAGAGCGTGGGGGGGAGAAGTAGACTCCACTCAGGATAGGGAAGCTGTAAAGGCACTTTACAAAGACGGTGGCCGCAGAGAGACTGCTGATTGGAGCCATCAATCTAACACATGGGCTTGAAGGATCAATAGGTAGGGTTTAGAAGGAGGATGTGAAGGAACTGGTGTGAACCACTGATCTAAAGGAAAATATACCTTGACTGTCCCCCATCCCACCTCCCCTAATATCTGGGAAACACATGAAGCGTAAGTGTCTCTACTGGCTTGTAGGTTTTAACACTTGAAGCGTTCTCTCTCTCTCAGAAAAGAGTATCACGTTCAAAGAACATCTATAATTGTCTTGAGATGGTTTCAAGGAATACATTAGGTTGTTTTGCAAGATACCTGGCGTATGGCCATATTTCTTGCACAATAATCTTGATCATGTTGGTGTTTCCACAAATAATGATTGCACCCTTCTCTTGTAGGATTACGCCCATATGTTGACCTGTGTAACTGAGAGAGAAAAGTTCATTGTCCCTATCAAAGCTAGAGGTGCACGAGCCATCCTAGATTTTCCCGACAAGCTGAATTTCTCTACCTGTCCTGTCAAATACAGCACTCAGAAGATTCTGCTGGTACGCAACATTGGCAACAAAGATGCTGTGTTTCACATCCGAACTCATAGGTATGTGTTCCTTTGGCTCTTGTTTTTGATGGATTAGAGCTAAATCTAGTCAGCACAATTGGCTAGAATAGCTGTCAGGGTAGAACTTCTTGTTACAATATTCAGTCATGAGACTAAGAAACCCCACTAGTGTAGGGAAGACTTCCTCTTCATCCCAAGAGGAAACCAGAACTCAAGGTACCTGAGTCACCTTAGGTTTGGGCGTGGATGGTTTGGGTATGGATGGTTTCCTGAAATGCTGGATAAAATTCTATTAAGCAAAAAGAATGGCCCATGGAAATCTATTAATAAATATATTTGTTTTGACTGAGAATTTTATAACTGGCTGTATTAATTTTATGTTGCTATTGTAACAGATTACCACGAGCTTAGTGCCTTAAAACAATACAAACCTATTATCTGACATTTCAGTAGGTCAGAAACCTCACTGGGCTAAAATCAAAGTGTCAGCAAGGAGGTGTTCACCTCTGGCGGCTTGAGGGAGAGTCTGTTTCTTTGCCTTTTGTACCGTCTAGGGGCTGCCCACATTTCTTGCCTCAGGTACTGCATTTCTTGGCTGAAAAATGGGAAAAAGTATAGCAGCCACTTTATAAGGTTGTTGTGAGGAATAAATTAATTAATAGATGTAAACTGCTGGTATGTAGCAAGTACTATATAATAAGTGGAGTTTTTTTGTTTGTTTGTTTCTTCAGATGAGCCACTGTCAGTGTGGTAGGCAGAATAATGTCTCCCCAAGTATGCCCATGTCCTAACCCCCAGAACCTGTGACTCTGTGATGTTACCAGGCAAAGGGAGGTGAGGGTTGCAGATGTAATTATGGTTGCTAATCAGTTGACCTTAAAATGGGGAGATTATCCTGGATTATCTGGGTGGGCCCAATGTAATCACAAAGGTCTTTAAAAATAGAAGAGGGAGGCAAAATAAGAGTTCAGAGTGGCAAGATGAGTAGATAGAACTCAACCTGCTATTTATGGCTCTGAAGATATGAAAATTGAGCCGTAGCGAGGTTGTATGACTTCTCAAGAACATGTAGCTGGTGGAGTGGCTACAGCATATAGTAGACACCATGGGATAATATAAAGGATGATGAGACAGTCCTTGCTTTCAAGGAACTCTCTTACCACATGAGAAATGATTGTTATAGGACATGAGAATGGTGGCTGATGGGTAGGGCCATAACAAGAATGACCAGCTTGGGAAGACAGGAAGCAGAGTAAAAAGTTCTTTTCTATGACTTTTTAAAAAGCAGTATGTATATATCTATCTGGATTGTGAGCTCATTTCCAGAAGGGCTTATCTGTGGAATCCTTTGCTGGTTTACGGATACATCCGTCCAGAAAGGATTAGCATTTGCTTCTGCCTGGTTCCCAAAGGTTAGCCTGCACAGACTATTCTTCTGGTAATTGGCTTGGGAGTTCCCAGACTGTGAGTATATTCAAACCCCAAACCTGCGTAAGATACACATCCGAAGTTGTGAATTCTCTAGAGAAATTTTGTTTCCCTCACTGAAAAGCAACATAGACATTTTTCCTTGTGCTAATGGGAGAATGTTGAGTAGCCCTTCGCGGTTCCTGGGTCCATATGGGGCTTTTGTTGCCAGTCCCCTGACTTGACAGTCCCCAGATTTTGTCTCTTGCTCCAGGAGGGCTGTTAAAATCCAGGCTTCAGGGTTATCAGGAATCCAGTGCAGACCTAGCGTTAGCTTAGGCTTACTGCTCTGGTCCCTCTTTGTTTTTGAATCATAAGGCTTTGCCCCCTACCCTTTTTTTTTTTTGCATGCTCAACTACATATTTATATTAAGTTATATTTTATCCAGTCTTTCTAGGTATTTTCTGGTGGAAGAGTTTTCCACCAAAAATAATATAATATTGTCTGTCATATTATAGGTAGTAGGGCTGCCATAATACAGGTTGAGGACACATCCCTTAGGATTTGTGTTTATTCTTCCCAAGAATGTCCCAGGAGCATCTCTCTCTCTCAACCATTTCATGTAGATCCAAGTTTCTGTCTGGTATTGTATTTCTCCTGGCTGAATATGTAATATTTCTTGTAGCACTGGTCTACTGGAAATTCTCTCTTAGTTTTGTGTATTTGAAAAAAAAGTATTTTGCCTTCATTTTTGAAAGTTATTTTCTCTACAGTATAGAATTATGGATTGGTAGTTGTATATATACATATTTTTCCGGTACTTGAAAGATGTCACTTCACTGTCTTTGGCTTATGTTTTTCTTATGAGAATGCTGCTGTAGCTCTTCTCTTTGTTCCTCAGTATGTGATTGTCTTTTTCTTGGGCTGCCTTTAAGATTTTGTCTTTATATCTGGCTTTTAGCAATTTGAATAAGATATGTCTAGGTGTGAGGGTTTTTTTTTTTTTTTTTTGCCTTTCTTTAGTATTGGCTTTAATCCTGCATGAGGCTCTCAGCTTCCTAGATTTTCTATTATTTTTGGAAAATCTCAGCCTTTATCTCTTCCAGCATTTCTTCTGCTCCATCCTGTCTCTCACTGTTTCTTCTCCCCGTGGGGAAATTGCTGCACGTGAAACAGTGTGCACATTTCCCGTTTCTCTTGGGAGTAGGGGGATTGTCCATCTTTAGACTCCAGGCTACTTGTTTGCCCCACAACCCTAGCTCTCTGGCGGGTTCAAGAAAAGTTGTGATTTTGTTGTTTATCTGACTTTTTTTCATTGGTAAGGTGGGAGAGACACTCTTTCCAGCTTTCTGCATCCCAGGTAGAAGTAAAACTCTTGGAAACTAATTTAGCTAAATCAACCATCAAAGGCAAAGAGCAAGTTCTTTTGAGAACCCTGTGTCCTGACGTGGCCCACGAGTGCTTATGCAGCCTTTGCTTGTTGCCTCGTGGTGAGATGACAATGTTTTGACTGAAGGAGAAGGAAGCAGGTTGTCCAACTGCCTTGCCATGACTTAGACAGAGCCAGTCTTTTTTATTTAAAAAAGGTGTCCCACAACACTATCCATACTACACATTAAATACTTACTATTACATTTGTGTTTTTTCTATGAAAAAGATAGTCCACCTAAGGTGGAACAGCAAGTACAGGGAGCATATCTTCCTGGACTGTTTGGCCAAGTCTTAAAAACTGCCCTTAAATGGCTATTTCTTACATATTACAGTCATGTAAAAGTGAAGCAAAACCACTTTACAGATTTAACGGTGTGAAGTTGAAGGAAAAGATTAAAACTTTTCTGTCCATATGACTATGAATGTGAGCCATCTTCTCCTAACAGAGAAATACTTCTAGGGAAAACTGGTGGGCCAACTCAAGCACTAGCCGGGAATCATAAGGACATTAGAAACTCTAGTCCAACATTCCCATTTTACAGAAGAAGGAAGTAAGGTCTGAGAGGAGAAATGGCTTTTCCCAGTTCCCCTAGGTAAGTTAATAGCAAAACTTGGATTAAAACCAACAAGGGCCAGTTCTGGGCTTGTTTAGCCTCAGACCCATTCATTGCCCTTCCCCTCCTCTGCTCAGTATCTCCGCGGGCTTTGTTAGTCTTCCTATCTCCAGGTCGGCTGAATTCCAGCTGGGTTTGATGGTCGGGGACACTAGAGGAAGATTGGAGGGCAGCAAGAAGCCAGGGCATTTCTCCTCCTCCCTCTCTGACTTTAGTAGAGTCCCCAGTAGAGGCTCCATCTCCTGTGTGGTTCTAACTCCTGTTGGACTAACCTGCCCTTGTTCCAACTTCTATCAGGTCCCCAGGATCTGATAACACTCCTCTCCTTGTGTCTCCAGCCCAGGAGTGGAAATGGCTTACTGCTGTTTCTACTCCCTGAGCTGTCTCACTATCTTAAATTGGGTTTCTCATCTCTCATCTTCCCATCATCTGTGTAATCAAGTCTCTTAATTAAATTCCCGGTTTGCAAATATTTTTGTTTTCCTGTTTAGACTCTGCACGAAAAGTAGTTTTATATTCCTTCCACAAAAATGCATGTTTTCCAAACATGCCTCTGATTCTTTGAGCCAGACTCTTCCAAAAAATCCTTTTCTGTTTAAGTTAGTCATACAATGGCTGCAATGAGAAAGGATGTGATTGAATTTGTGGTTACATTGTATTGAGTCAGAATCTTTGGGGAGATCCCCTGGCACGTATCATTCTAAAAAATGCACAGGTTGTTGCATTGCCCAGACAGGGTTGAGGACTAAAACGATTGTCGATAGACCAGGTAGAGCAATGGATATATTTTGAGAATTTGGAGGAAAAAACCCAGTGTCTACTCTTGGTCTTCCCACTTTTAGAGTCAATATACAGTTAGGAACAATATCACACAGGGAAATGTTTTAAATAACAGATCATATTCTTTTCACTGAAATAATGATTGATGGTTAAGTTTATAAATGGTCGATTTCATATGAATTATAAAAATTAAAACTTTCTGTACATGTTGCCCCATTGGAATGTGAGCTTCTCCAATGCAATGACTATATCTGACTCGTCATTTGTCTGTTCCCAGCATCTAGCAAAGTGTCTAGAATAAATAAGTGCTCAATAAATGTTTATGGGATGCTTAACCAACAATATGTCACAAAGGCAAAGCTGCAACTATAAGCCACTACAATAATTTAAAATAAAAATGCTCTGAATACTATAAAATATGCATAATATTTTTTACACTAATGAAAGAAGCCACAATGTGCTATAAAGTCAACAGAGAACATAAACAATTACACTTCAACTTTATTACAGATTTGACCTAAAACTCTGGTAGGTACCAAATAACTTAGACTATGAAAGTAGGATTAATTTTGGAAGATGAAAAAGATAAGATTAAGAAGCAGTTTCAAAATCTAAAACCTCAAGTTAGGAATCAGTTAATAAGAAAGATTATCTGAACAAAAATACTAATATTACGTTCAATATTTAATATAATAGAACCGATTATCTAGTCTTCTGGTGAAATATTGAATTATATGGATGGAGTAGTTTTAGTCCTTAAGACCTGCCTACAGTGGATTGAACAAAACCCCAAAATCTCTCTTGTGGCTCATGATTTTCCACAAACCTGAGTTCCTTCCCTAATCAAGAATTCGGTATCAGCGAGGATATAATATCAAAACTAAACATTTTGGCAAACAGAGCCAGCCTTATACCCTTGAGGAATAATGCCTTTTGCCTCTCTGGAAGAGCATTTTCTGCTACTTGATATTTTCTTGCCTTTTCAGCCTGTCTGCCTTAAGTAAAATGAAGTACAAAATCAAATTATAGACAGTGTTTAAGCACCCGAACTTAACATACTCTACCCAATTAATGTCTGATTTATTGAGAAAGCTTGAGCATCTCTAAGCAGCAATGGCTATTCCAAGCAATTTTCTAACTACTAAAGAAATTTAATGTAATATAAACCCAGCAATTAGCACAAATAGGAAAGCATCTGTTACCTCAGAATGGAATTTGGATTTTCAGAGGTCCTAGAGAAGGGTCACTTTGTCCACAGAAAATCAGCTTAGGTTCTGCAATTTAATACTATCCAATTCATTTAAAAACTGTTCTTTTGCTACAAGGAAATGTTTGAAAAGAAAAATGAAACCACAGTGTAGGAAGAAGAATATTCAGAGCTAGGGAGTCAAAGATAGAAGAAAATATTACAATGTTGTTCCCAAAGCTAGGGAACTGGGCCTGGTTCTCAACTCTTCAGATTATTACTGAGACCATTAGCAAGGAAGGAACTTTTAAGGCTGTGAGACTCATCTTCTTCTCTCATGCAGCAGAGTTTCTTGAGATACTGCAAGTCTGCTCCTTTTCTGTTCCACCAAGGTGTTATAAAGATAGATTAATGATTACAGATATTTTTATTTCCCTCCGAAAATTGATTGTAATTCAACAGCCTCTTCTGAGAGGCTCCTATGAGATGCAGAGAGAACTCTTAAGTTGTTGGCTTCCACCCTCAGGGGTGATTTGGGGTAGGCAGAAAGAACTTGAACTTGAAGGCAGTTCCATCCCAGTTCCACTTCTACCTAGTCGGGTAACGTTGGGGCAGTTGCTTGCCCTTTTGGAGCATCTGTTTTCTCATGTCTAAAATGCAAATAACAATACCTACTTTCTCAAGGATTTTTCAAGGATTGAAACAATTAACACATGTCAAGCAGCCAGCACAGAGTACATGGTCATGAAAGTTTGCTTTCCCTTCCTTTCATCTCAAGAGAGTCTCTAGCTATTGAGAGAGGAGGCATGAAAACGAACTATAGTACAAGGTGAATCAGAGTAAGAAGTAAAAAGAAAGTTGTAGCCTCTGAGAGGAAGGAGACATTATTAACAAGAGGGAGGATCGGCAAAGCCCCTGTTGAGGTGACATTGAGTCTGGGTTGTGATAGATGACTTTGAAAGAAGTGTGACATGGAGAAAGTGGTGAGTATTCCTCTGTAAGTCTAGCAGTTTTGGAATGTCTGTGGGAGAGGGGCACGGTCTAGTTGGAAGGGAAAAGTGCAGTGCTAGAGGCTATGAGTGAGAGATGAAAGCCCTCCCTCCCATCCCATCCCCACCCCCAGCCCAACTTGGACTGTGACCGGAGTATGGGACTTTTGGACAGATATATGTGTTTAATGAGAATTCAAAACTGATTGGGAGCAGATTGTGTGGGACCTCAAATACCTAGGACTTTGAACTTTATTACACAGATGATGAGGACCACTGAAGATGTTTGAACAAGATTGTGTTATGACCTGTGTGTGTTTTTTACAGTATCTGTAGAGCCATGTGAAAGATTGAGAGGAGAATCATAGAACCTTGAACTCATCTAAACACCCAAGAGCATCCTCAGGCTTATCTTCCACCGAGGGTCTGCCAGGACGGGGGATACCATAATGATAACAAAAACAGTAATAAACACTTGTTAAGCACCCCCTGTTGCCAGGCATTATTTTAAGCACTTTACCTGTATCAACTCCTGTAGTCCTCACTACAATGCTGGGAAGTAGGTGCTGTCATTACCCTCATTTTACAGATGAGACTGAAGTTTCACTGACTTGCCCAAGGTCATGGCAGAGCTGGGCTTTGAACGTCGTCAGTTGGCTCCAGGCTCGTAAGCCCTGCCCCATAGCGCCTGTACAGCAGTGCCAGGGGTTCATTGGAGGATTGGTACTGTAGGTATGGGAGAAGGACAGACAGAGGAATGGGGAAATCAGGAGGTGAAAGGAGAGGGAGGTCCAGATTGCACCACAGAAAATGAACAGTTGCCCGTGGCGGGATGCGCTAAAGGTCGTGCAGCAATATTCTCAGGCACCACCGAGTGCAACCCTTGTCATAAGCTCTGTACCCTCACAGGAGAAAGCTTAAGTTTTCTGGAATTATGTTCATATCTAAAGGAAGATATAAGAAATGAAGACTCTACAAATGGTTGTGATAGAAGTAAATAATCAGAAACAGCTTAGCCTGCCAGATACATTGTACAATGCATTACTTTGAAAAACTGGTGATTCAAAGAAGTGAAATGGGCTATGAAAATAATTGAATGGACTGGGTTTCCTCTTTAGAAGGAAGAACTCTGTAAGTTACTTAAGGTACTTCATGATCAGATCCAACTTCTCTCTTACTACTCCCTTCCAGGGTAACAAAATGACACTAAAGCTAGCCTACCTCCCCGTAATGTCTATGTACCCAAATTCTATTTTCAAGAGACAGAACTTGTACCCAGTTTGCCTTCCTAAATGCTCTGTACCCTTCTCCTGCTTGCTCCTGCCCAGGAGGCTGACCTTATGGCATAGGACAACAGGCTCCCACACCTTTGGCTTCTGGTTGGGTTCAGCCAAAAGGAGACCCAGTGGGCAATCAGATAGGGGGATGTGAGGTCAGGACACTTTTTCCCATGTCTTCCCTGAGAGGCCACCTAGGTCAGCTTTCTCTCTTGACTAAAGCTCCCTGCCCCTCATAAGGCAGCATTTTCTTAGGACTCTTGTGGGTTTCAAAACCACTCCTTCTCCTTGGCTCTTTGGGCCTAGAAATGGTAACAGCTCTACTGTTAATAACCCTTGGCTATTGTATCATCTCTTATAGTTCCCTTGTGCCTCTCCTGCCCCCTTCTAAACAGACCCTTAAATTATTTGTTTAACTGCCCTCAAATTATCCTCATGTGATTGTGCGATCACTTTCCTTTTGGGACATATATTTTTCTGTTCTTCTCTAAATTCTCAAAAAACTTGATTTTTATCCCTGCAAAGGTATTGTTCTTTTGCAAATTACAGTATTTGCATACATGTTCTTAAGTCTGTCCCTCACTGGAGTCACTCAATGGATGTTAAAGGAAGGGCTAAATGGCAAGGACACAAACAAGAATATTATTGCATCATTTAAGTTCCTCCTATACTTGCTGATCTCTGTTTTTTTTAACATTAAAACTGAAGTTCTTTCACATTACGGGAAAGTAAACTTTACTCCTGAATCTCTGGATTGTAGTGTCAGGTCTGAGCTGTTTGCAGAACTAGAACTCATGTATCCTCTCCTCCCTCACAATAGTCAGGAATGGGTTCTGATAATGTGTCTCCACGTGTTTTACAGGCCTTTCTCTGTAGAGCCACCTGTTGGAACTCTCAGTGTGGGAGAGTCTGTGCAGCTGGAAGTGGAGTTTGAACCACAGACTGTGGGCAATCACAGCAAAAGACTTATTGTGTACTATGACACAGGTATGCATTATTCTTTGTTGAGAAAGGTCAGATGGAAAATATGATGAAGCAAAACAGGAAATGATTATTTTGACTGCACAAGATCCACAAGGTAAAGAACCAAAGAATGAATGCCTCCAAAAGAAATAATGTTGAGCCAGATATAAATCCCACCTGACTGGTTTCTCCAATGCTTGAAAGCCTGAGAAATACAGAGTTCAGTAAGGAACCTGTATCCAGAGGACACACTGGTCGTTTGAGGTTATTTATAAGTAAATGCAGCTTGGAGGTAACTTAATACCCATAGGTTTTCCATTTTGATTTATTATTGCATTTGCCTAACATTTTAAAAATGTTAACCCCAGTTCAGAGTATGCTTGTGTGTGCCCACTAGTCCTTGTAAGATCCAGCTACTTTAATCCTTAGAATGTGCAAACATCTTACTTAAATATAGGACAGTAGGACAGTGTCTATTGCCACTAGCATTTTCTTGAAGGCCATACCCTGAATAATCATGAAAATTATACATTGTTTTTGCAAATACTTAATTTGTAGTCATGTAGGCTGCATGTACATTATGCAAGTCTCTGAACTTGGTTTTCAAATTAGTATTTACTATTGCCACTTATTATTTCATGATTTTTCTCATTTCCTTCTCACTTCTTTTTTACCTATTCATGCTGATTGGCCCAGATTACCTGCATTAGGATAGTATTAGAGAGAGAAAATGGAGGTTCCCAGCCAGGAGAAGTACAACAAATCACACCAGGTCACCATTCAGAGCTGCTGGCTTTGTGGATGCATATCTGAGCAGGACAATTCAAGCCATGCCTAAGGACTGTGTGAAGTGGGCCCAGCTCCACACTGCCCAGACTGACAGCAGAACAAAACTGGTGGCACAGTCTGTGTTTCTTATCTTTTAATGTTGGTCATAATTCACTGGTTGCTACCTGCCTTAGCTTAAGCAAAAGTGGGGAGAAGTTGTGGCCCACGTAATGCAACAGTGGGAGATAAAAACACAGCTCGTAACACGTCAAGGATGGGAATTTTTCCAAGACACAGTATCTGATAATTCAAATGTATTAAGTCTGCTTATTTATTAATTTAGTTCGTTTGATGTTTATTATTTCGGATGGTTTTCAACCACGGTATTTGTAGGGCAGGAAAGATATCTTTGTGTCCTCTGTCTTTCTAATCTTTTGGCTAGGGCCCCTCTAATAAAAGACAGATTAAAAAGAGAGAAACAGATTTATTTAATATAAGTTTTACGTGACCCAGGAGCCTTCATAAGGAAATGAAGACCTGAAGAAGTGATTAAACCTGAGAGTTTTTAATGCTAGGTTTGATGAAGAGTGGGGAGTTGTAGAGGAACGTGATAGAGCATGAAAGGGTGTGAGCTAAGTGTAGCACAATGCAGGAAACAGCAAGGCCTGTTCCTTCAGACTCCTCTCAGTACCCCTCGGTCTTTGCAAATAAGGAAGCTCCTTTCATCAAGTATAGGAGGGCACCTCTCACATGAGGGTCTTATGATCTACTTCAGGGGAAGGTCAGAATCTATACTTCTTGCATCTGCCATTTCTCAAATCCCTTCAGCTTTAAATATTCATTATGCCAATGTGCTGCATTTTGGGTAGTATGTCCTGAATCCCATCATATCTTATGCCCCTCTGTGTTTTGTAAATTTTGGGTTTAGCATCTCCACTTTGGGTGGGTCCTGGACTTTATCTCCTATTCTAGACACACAATGCAATCACTGAAGCAAAAATCCAAGGGTTAACAAAAGCCACTAGCACAAAAAACAGCCTTGGCACTACCCTATTTCCTCCTTTTCTTCACTTCACTTTTATGTCCTCATTTTCCTATAAGATTAGTGATGAATTTAAAAGTAATTTTAAAATATTTCATTGAGTTCCTTAGTTATTTCAATCTTCAGTTTAATTCGCTGGCTCTAACTTGTCGTTCTCACATTGTTCAGCAGCATTTTTAGAGTAGCTCATCCTTTGCCACAATTTAATAATCCTCTCTGCATGTCATATCATAAAATATAGCTTATCTTTCCACATATTTAGGTTTTCTTTAATTTCTCTCAGCAGTAGTTTTCTGAGTAGAAGCCTTTAACATTGTGGTTAGATATATTCCTGTATACACTTGGACAAGTGTAAGCTGCCACCCTGCTCAATGTATAGAACATCTTTTATCTCGGAAAGTTCCACCATGCCCCTTTCCAGTCAATCCCTCCATCCCCCATCCTAGAGAGTCTGTCACCCTGTATTTCCTTGTTCTTGGACGTCAGCTAAATGTACTCATACAGCATATACTCAGTGTCTGGTTTCTTTCACTCAGCACAATGTTTTTGAGATGTGTTCATTTTGTTATGTGTATCAGTAATTCCTTTTTCACTCCTGAGCAGTATTCCATGTGTGGTTATACATAGTTTATTCATTCTCCTGTTAATGTAACTTTGGATTGTCTAAATTTGGGGCTATTATGAGTAAAGCTTTAATAACCATTCTTGTACAAGTTGTGTGTGTGTGTGTGTATTTCACCCAGGTAAATATTCAGGAGTAGAGTGGCTGGATCATAATGTTGTTATATCTTAACTGTATAAGAAGCTTCCCAACAATTTTCCAAGTGGTTGAAGCATTTTACATTCCCACCAGCAGTGTATGAGCGCTCCAGCTACTCTCCATCCTCATCAACTCTTGGTTATTGTCAGTCTTTTAATTTTAGTCATCCTTATGGGGGCAGAGTGGTCTCTGTATTGTTTTACATTGGCATTTCCCCAATGACCAGTAATGTTGAGTATGTTTTCATGTGCTTTAAACCATTCTTGTGTCTTCTATTCTCAAGTATGTATTCAAGTTTTTTTGCCCACTTTTTATTGGGTTGTTTGTCCTTTGTTATTGACTTGTAGTTTTTTGTGTATTCTCAGCACAAGCCTTTCAGAAATAATTACTGTGAATATTTTCTCACAGTCAGTGACTTATCCTTCTAGTTTTAACAGTATCTTTTCATTAAGAAAAAAAAACTTAATTTTGATAAAGTACAGTTCACCATTTTTTTCTTTTGTAGCTAATGTGGTATTTTCTAAATTTTTCAGGGTATATCAAAATACAGTTGAATTTTGTATATCGATCTTTTATCTACAAATGTTGATAAATTAACTTATTAGCTCATGGTATATCTGTAGATGATTTTGTATTTTGTATGTACACGATCAGGTCATCTGCAAATAATGATAGTTGTATTCTTTTTCAATCCTGATGTTTTTATTTCTTATTCTTTCTTGCACAGCTAGGCCTGTAGTACAATGTTCAATAAAAATGATGATCTTTCTCTTGTTCTTAATCTCAGATGGGAAATGCTCAATGTCTCATCATTTACTATGATGTTTTTAGTGGGTACGCTCTATCAGATTAAGAAAACTATCTTGTACCTCAAGGTTTCAAAGACTTAATTTTGAATGGGTTTTGAATTTCATTATTACTTCTGCATTTGTTAAGATGATTAAATATGATTTCACCTTTATTCTTTGAAGGCAATGAATGATTTTCAAATGCTAAATCCTTGCTATATTCTGGGATAAACCTAAGTTTTAAATATTATCATTTAAAAAAAATCACTAGATTAGGTGTGCTAATATTTTGTTTGAGAGTTTGACATCCAAATTTATGAGAAAGATTGACCTGTAATTTTCTTTTCATGTAATGCCCTTGTCTTTGGTGTGAAAAAACAAATTCATCTTATAAATCAAATTGGGAATTATTCTCCCTTTTAAGTCTCTGGAAAAGTTATTTTTAAAAAATATTCATGTTACTTCTTTAAGTGATTGAAAAATTCATTGTAGATCTAAGATGTTTGTATGTTTTTCTTGTTTAATTTTTAGTAAACTTTTTCAAGGAATTTTCCCACTTAATCTGAAAATTTTAATTTGTTGAAATAAAATTGTCCATATTACTCATAATCTTTATAATGTCCATAGGATCGATCCATAGTGATATCGCCTCTCTCGTTGATATTGGCAATTTGTGTCTTTTCCTCCTTTTTATTTCTTGATCTGTATTGTTAGTACTTTATTAATTTTATTAGTTTATTCAGAGAACCAACTTTTAGATGATTTTCCCAATTGTCCATTCTTTTCAGTCTCACTGATTTCTGCTCTTTATTATTTCATTCTCTCTACTTTCTTTAGGCTTAATTTGTTGTACTTTTTCTAAATCTTAGGAGGAATTCTTAGAGCATTAAGTTTTTCAACCTTTCTTCTTTTCTAATATATGCATTAAAGTCAATAAACTTTTCTCTAAACCTGACTATATCTTCAGCCCATATTTTTCTGTATGTTTCATTTTCATTAACACTTAATTGAAAATATTTTAGAATTTACATTTTTATTTCTTTGACTCATTAGCTATTTATAGCAGTGCATTGCTTAATATTCAAACATTTGCAATTTTCTTGTTTTCTTTTTGTTATTGATTCCTAGTTTAGTTCCAACAGTGACAAAACAAATCATATGTGATTTCTGTCCTTGAAATTAGTTGAGACCTACATTATGGCCCAGAATTTATTCATTTTGGTAACTGAGCCCTGTGCCCTTGAAAAGGGTACAAGTTCCATGAACATCAATTAGGTCAAGTTTGTTAATAAGTTAGTTGTTTAGGTCAAAGTCTGTATCTCTGCTAATCTTTTGTCTCTTTGTTTTACTAGCTTTTGGAAGATATTATTAAAATCCACAACTATGATTATGGATTTGGTACTTCTCTTCTTTGGTGATATCAATTTTCATTTTACATATTTTGAAGCTAATGCCACTTGGTGTGTACACAGGCTTATTATAACTTCCTGTTGAATTAGCCATTTTATCTTTATGATATGTCTTGTACTCCTAAGATTTCTGACATTAAATTCTACTTGATTGGGTATTTGTATAGTACAGCAGCTTTTTTTGATTAGTTTGTGCATAGTATATTCTGTTCCTCCTTTTTTTCAACTTTTCTGTGTCCTCGTATTTAAAATGTGACATTTGGAAGGGTCACCAAGTTGTTTTTAATCTAGTGTGAGAATCTTTGTCCTTTAATTTTACTATTTAGTCCTTGATGTTGAATGTAATTAATGACATATTTGGGTTTGAATCTTCTGTCTGACTGTGAAGTAATTGTTACCATTATGGGGTAATTATTAGCTAACTTTCCACAAAAGCCTTTGTGTCGTTAGTGGTGATAGTGGATGAAAGTGAAACAAATATGAGTGTTAGTATACTCAGTCGGTGATCCGTTTCTTCCATCTGGATCTCTCTATCTTTGTGAGGTATCATTTTTGTTTATGTCAGCCCCTAAAATTAAGTATTGGAAAAAATGTGGCCTTAGAATTACATTTGGGACACTATATCACAAGGCTTTAAACCAGGAGCTTAAAAGAAAATGAAGCATAGTCAATCTTTTTGCTGCAGTAAAATGCTTGTTAGTAGACATATCAAATAAATTATCTTGAACATATTGTTCATCTTTAGCTCATTCTTTTTAATATTTTGGGTCATATTTTTAATACATATGAATTATGAATACTTGTATGTGGGTATAGTTTATAAACAAACAAGTCTACATAAGTTTTGAGACCAACAGGCTTAGAGTACTCAGAGATCAAAGAATCAAAACTTAAGAGGAGACTTCAGTATAATCTAATCCAGGCCTTACATTTTACAAGTGGAAACTAAAGCCCTAAAAAATTAATGGCTTATCCAACAACACAAAAGTAGTCAGAAAGCATAATTAGAGCCCAGACTGAGATTCTCAACTCCTGTTTTACACCATAATGGATCCTCTCCCTAATCGCTCATATTACTACCTACTGTGTTTTTTCTCCATCTGTTGATTTTGAAATGCAGCTGCATTCTCCTAGTGGACCCTCAGTCCAGATTTTACTTTTATGCAAGTATTTGGATTGACACTCATACAGAAATTTATAGTCCTGGGCTAAAGAAGATGAATATTTGTATATTAAAAATTAATCATGCATGGAAAAGTTGATATCTACACCCTGAGGTCCTGATGTCAACTTTGGTTCATGAATAAAATCGTTTTCTAAAGATTGCACTGTCATGCGGCATTTTTCCTTACATGAAATGAACTGCTGAGAAGAATATGCTTTCATGTTTATTATGGGTTATCAGTGACCAGAACCTATAACCTTTCATTAGTGAAAAACAGTAATGACTGCCTAAACCAATGATGGAGCTTTTCTAAGCATCCATGATCATTTCACTAAATAATCATCTGATTGAACTTTCTGCAGCTGTTTGAAGTATGAACTGATTTGAGGAGGGAAATTTAGTGTGCATTTTTTTCATACTTCCTCAAACAATGTTCCGGAAGGAGGAGCGCTGGTACTCCACAGAAGGAAATACTCTGTTACATTTTTAACAGTTGTGTTTATGCCCTTCAGTCACTGCTCCTCCACTGAATATATTCTTGATTAAATGCTGCTAGGAGAATTTGCTTTTCTGACCATCAGCATTTGACCCAGAGCTCTAGCAATTAAGGAGGTCAAGTGTGAATTTCACCAATATCTAAATTTTACTCATTAGCAGTTTTCCTGAACCAGACATCTTCCCTCCTTCCTTCCTGTGTATGTCATTCTGTGGTGAAATCAAATTTGTTTAGGCAACTCATTTCATGTTAGAAATGACTTAGTGGGACTTCCGGGAAGATGGCAGTGTGAGCAGGGCGGCAGAAATCTCCTCCCAGCACTATATTTATCTAGGAAAACACAGCAAATACATCTATTCCTAAAAGAGAGACAAGAATACACAGGAAAGCGCACAGCGTGCAGCTACACCCGAGAGGACTCGGCACCCCAAGAGGCGGGTAAGGTACAGAGCCGCGACCCGGCGGGACCCAAGCCCTCCCCCACCCCAGCGCACCGGCGGGAGGAGAGGATTCCGAGCCGGGAGGGAGTGGAAGTGCACCCCGCGAAGTAGCCAGCCCTGGGGATCTGCGCAGGGAGCGCTGACCCACATTGCGCAGTGCAGCGGAGATTGGAGAGACAGGGGCAGGATCTGAGCGGGGAACGTGCCAGGGGGCTTGCAGCCGGCTCCAGAGAAGGAAAAAAAAACACACGTGCTTTCTTCAGCGGTCTTAAAGAGACAGGAGCCCAGCGGAGGAGCCAGATCTCCCCAGCACACTCAGCCCAGCAGGCTGGGAGTCCTGGGGAGTTTCAGACGCCTTAGCTGGCGACTGAGGAAGCGTAGCCATACTTAACACTTCTCACTGATATCAACAGCCTCCTAGTCGTTCCCACCCCTGCCAGAGCGATAAAGGGCCCTGCGGAGCGGCGCAGCCACAGCTGTGGAATAGTGGGGCAATAACGCCACCTACAGCATTCCCACAGAATCTACGTCCAGTGGGCATTTTTTTTTGTTTTTTTTGTTTTGTTCTTGTTTTTTCTTTTCTTTCTTTTTCTTCTTTCTTTCTTTCTTTCTTCTTCTTTTTTCTTTTTTTCTTCTCTTTTTTTTCTTCTCTTTTTAAAGTCCTAAAGAGCCCAGCTGACATACGTGGCAACTATCAGTGACCAATTCTATAGCCATGAAAAGACAGAGGAATATGGTTCAGACCAAAATCAACCAGACAACCCCAGAGAGGGAGTCTGAAGGGATGGAAATGCACAGTCTTCCTGAAAAAGAATTCAGAATAAAAGTCATAACCATGCTGATGGACCTACAGAGAAATGTGCAAGAGCTGAGGGAGGAAGTGAGGGAACTGAGGAAAGACAATACAGAAATCAGACAAGCGATCGACGGGCTTAACAGCAGAATGGATGAGATGCGAGAGACAGTTAATGGAATAGAAAACAGAGAACAGGAGTACAGAGCAGCTGAGGCAGAGAGAGATAAAAGGATTTCTAGGAATGAAAGAATATTAAGAGAACTGTGTGACCAATCCAAACGGAACAATATTCGCATTATAGGAGTACCAGAGGAAGAAGAGAGAGAAAAAGGGATAGAAAGTGTCTTTGAAGAAATAATTGCTGAAAACTTTCCCTCGCTGGGGAAGGAAGTAGTCTCGCAGTCCACCGAAGCTCATAGATCTCCCAACACAAGGGACCCAAGGAAGACAACACCAAGACACATAATAATTAAGATGGCAAAGATCAAAGATAAAGACAGGGTATTAAAGGCAGCTAGAGAGAGAAAAAAGATCACCTACAAAGGAAAACCCATCAGACTATCATCAGACTTCTCAACAGAAACCTTACAGGCCAGAAGAGAATGGCATGATATATTTAACGTTATGAAACAGAAGGGCCTCGAACCAAGAATATTGTATCCAGCACGATTATCCTTTAAATATGATGGAGGGATTAAACAATTTCCAGACAAACGAAAGTTGAGAGTTTGCCTCTCATAAACCACCACTACAGGATATCTTAAATGGACTGCTCTAGATGGAAGTACACCTAAGGCTAAAAAGATGTCACCAGAGAAAATAAAATCATAGCAAAGAAAGCAGAACATCCAAATACTAACTAAAGGCAAAGAATAAAACACCTATTATAGAAAGAATGGAGGAGGAGGAATAAGAAGGGAGAGAAATAAAGAAACATCAGACTGTGTTTACAATGACTTAACAAGAAAGTTAAATTAGATTGTTAGATAGTAAAGAAGCAACCCTTGAACCCTTGGTAACCGCGAATCTAAAGCCAGCAATGGCAATAAGTACATATCTATCAATAATCACCCTAAATGTAAATGGACTGAATGCACCAATCAAAAGACACAGAGTAACAGAATGGATAAAAAAGCAAGACCCATCTATATGCTGCCTACAAGAAACTCACCTCAAATCCAAAGATATACACAGACTAAAAGTGAAGGGATGGAAAAAGATTTTTCATGCAAACAACAAGGAGAAAAAAGCAGGTGTTGCAGTACTTGTATCAGACAAAATACACTTCAAGATGAAGAGTGGCAAGAGATAAAGATGTACATTACATAATGATAAAGGGGTGAGTCCAACAAGAAGATATAACCATTATAAATATATATGCACCCAACACAGGAGCGCCAGCATATGTGAGACAAATACTAACAGAATTAAAGGAGGAAATAGACAGCAATGCATTCATCTTAGGAGACTTCAACACACCACTCACTCCAGAGGACAGATCAACCAGACAGAAAATAAGTAAAGACACAGAGGCACTGAACAACACACTAGAACAGATGGACCTAACAGACATCTACAGAACTCTACACCCAAAAGCAACAGGATACACATTCTTCTCAAGTGCACATGGAACATTTTCCAGAATAGACCACATACTAGGCCACAAAAAGAACCTCAGTAATTTCAAAAATATTGAAATCCTACCAACCAACTTGTCAGATCACCAAGGTATAAAACTAGAAATAAATTTTAGAAAGAAATCAAAAAGGCTCACAAATACATGGAGACTTAACAACACTCTCCTAATTAATCAGTGGGTTAACGACCAAATCAAAACAGAAATCAAAGAATATATGGAGACTAATGACAACAACAACACAAAGCCACAACTTCTGTGGGACGCAGCAAAGGCAGTTCTAAGAGGAAAGTATATTGCAATCCAGGCCTATTTAAAGAAGGAAGAACATTCCCAAATGAATAGTCTAAAGACACAAGTACAGAAATTGGAAAAAGAAAAACAAATGAGACCTAAAGTCACCAGAAGGAGGGACATAATAAAGATTAGAGAAGAAATAAATAAAATTGAGAAGAATAAAACAATAGAAAAAATCAATAAAACCAAGAGCTGGTTCTTTGAAAAAATAAACAAAATAGATAAACCCCTAGCCAGACTCATTAAGAGAAAAAGAGAATCTACACACATAAACACAATCAGAAATGAGAAAGGAAAAATCACGACGGACCCCACAGAAATACAAAGAATCATAAGAGAATATTATGAGAACCTATATGCTAACAAGCTGGAAAACATAGAAGAAATGGACAACTTCTTAGAAAAATACAACCTTCCAAGACTGACCAAGCAAGAAACAGAAAAACTAAACAGACCAATCACCAGCGACAAAATCGAATTGGTAATCAAAAAACTACCCAAGAACAAAACCCCTGGGCCTGATGGATTCACCTCTGAATTCTACCAGACATATAGAGAAGAAATAACACCGATTCTCCTTAAAGTTTTCCAAAAAATAGAAGAGGAGGGAATACTTCCAAACTCATTCTATGAAGCCAGCATCACTCTAATACCAAAACCGGGCAAAGACCTCACCAAAAAAGAAAATTACAGACCAATATCCCTGATGAACGTAGATGCAAAAATACTCAACAAAATATTAGCAAACCGAATTCAAAAATACATCAAGAGGATCATACACCATGATCAAGTGGGATTCATCCCAGGGATGCAAGGATGGTACAACATTCGAAAATCCATCAACATCATCCACCACATCAACAAAAAGAAGAACAAAAACCACATGATCATCTCCATAGATGCTGAAAAAGCATTTGACAAAATTCAGCATCCATTCCTGATTAAAACTCTCAACAAAATGGGTATAGACGGCAAATACCTCAACATCATAAAGGCTATATATGACAAACCCACAGCTAACATCATACTTAACGGCGAGACGCTGAAAGCTTTTCATCTAAGATCGGGAACAAGACAGGGATGCCCACTCTCTCCACTGTTATTCAACATAGTACTGGAGGTCCTAGCCACAGCAATCAGACAAAACAAAGACATACAAGGCATCCAGATTGGTAAAGAAGAAGTCAAATTGTCACTATTTGCAGATGACATGATACTGTACATAAAAAACTCCTAAAGACTCCATTCCAAAACTACTAGAACTAATATCTGAATTCAGCAAAGTTGCAGGATACAAAATTAACACACAGAAATCTGTTGCTTTCCTATACACTAATGATGAACTAACAGAAAGAGAAATCAGAAAAACAATTCCATTCACAATTGCATCAAAAAGAATAAAATACCTAGGAATAAACCTAACGAAGGAAGTGAAAGACCTGTACTCTGAAAACTACAAGACACTCCTAAGAGAAATTAAAGAGGACACTAACAAATGGAAATGCATCCCATGCTCTTGGCTAGGAAGAATAAATATTGTCAAAATGGCTATACTACCTAAAGCAATCTACAGATTCAATGCAATCCCTATCAAACTACCAACAGCTTTCTTCAATGAACTGGAACAAATAATTCTAAAATTCATATGGAACCACAAAAGACCCCGAATAGCCAAAGCAATCCTGAGAAGGAGGAATAAAACAGGGGGAATTACACTCCCTGACTTCAAGCTCTACTACAAAGCCACAGTAATCAAGACAATTTGGTATTGGCACAAAAACAGACCCACAGACCAGTGGAACAGAATAGAAAATCCAAACATTAACCCAAACATATACAGTCAATTAATATTTGATGAAAGTGCCTTGGATATACAATGGGGAGATGACAGCCTCTTCAGCAGCTGGTGTTGAAAAAACTGGACAGCTACATGTAAGAGAATGAAACTGGACTACTGTCTAGCCCCATACACAAAGGTAAACTCAAGGTGGATCAAAGATCTGAATGTAAGTCATGAAACCATAAAACTCTTAGAAAAAAACGTAGGCAAAAATCTCTTGGACATAAACATGAGCAACTTCTTCATGAACATATCTCCCCGGGCAAGGGAAACAAAGCAACAATGAACAAGTGGGACTATATCAAGCTGAAAAGCTTCTGTACAGCAAAGGACACCATCAGTAGAAAAAAAAGACATCCTACAGTATGGGAGAATATATTCATAAAAACGTATCTGATAAAGGGTTGACATCCAAAATATATAAAGAACTCATGCACCTTAACAAACAGAAAGCAAATAATCCAATTAAGAAATGGGCAGAGGACATGAATAGACACTTCTCCAAAGAAGAAATTCAGATGGCCAAGAGGCACATGAAAAGATGCTCCACATCGCTAATCATCAGAGAAATGCAGATTAAAGCCACAATGAGATATCGCCTCACACCAGTGAGGATGGCCAACATCCAAAACACAAACAACAACAAATGTTGGCGAGGATGTGGAGAAAAGGGAACCCTCCTACACTGCTGGTGGGAATGCAAATTAGTTCAACCATTGTGGAAAGCAGTATGGAGGTTCCTCAAAAAACTCAAAATAGAAATACCATTTGACCCAGGAATTCCACTCCTAGGAATTTACCCTAAGAATGCAGCAGCCCAATTTGAAAAGGACAGATGCACCCCTATGTTTATCGCAGCACTATTTACAATAGCCAAGAAATGGAAGCAACCTAAGTGTCCATCAGTAGATGAATGGCTAAAGAAGATGTGGTACATATACACAATGGAATATTATTCAGCCATAAGAAGAAAACAAATCCTACCATTTGCAACAACATGGATGGAGCTAGAGGGTATTATGCTCAGTGAAATAAGCCAAGCCGAAAAAGACAAGTATCAAATGATCTCACTCATATGTGGAGTGTAACAACAAAGAAAAAAACTGAAGGAACAAAACAGCAGCAGACTCACAGAACCCAAAAATGGACGAATAGTTACCAAAGGGAAAGGGACTGGGGAACATGGGCGGGAAGGGAGGGATAAGAGGGAAAAAGGGGCATTACGATTAGCAGATATAATGTTGGGGGGGGCACAGGGAGGGCAGTACAACTCAGGGAAGACAAGTAGTGATTCTATAGCATCTCACTATGCTGATGGACAGTGACTGTAATGGGGTTGGTGGGAGGGACCTGATGAAGGGGTAGTTTAATAACCGTAATATTGCACATGTAATTGTACATTAATATAATAAAATAAATTATATAAAAAAAGAAATAAAAAAAGAAATGACTTAGTTACCTTTTTATTACGGTCTAAAATGGAGAATGAACCGAAGTAACTTGATACCTTTTACCAACTAATCCCTCTAGAAGAGATTAAGAATACATTGATAACACAAAACAAAAACCAAACCAAATGGAACAGATGAGTAAACTAGTTTTATCATTTCAGTCAAATTGAGAAGTGAAAATATTATTTGCCTACAAAGAGACGAACAAATGGTTAATTGCTTAACTTTTACACTGTTCAGCTGAGTACTAGGAAACTAATCTACGGGTTCAAGGAGATACTAGTATTCAGAAAAGGCTTGAAAAAGATACTCACTCGTATTGAACCTTGGCTACCTTGGCTATTTGAATGAGCACTGCAAATAGGAGCCCAGCAGTGTTTTTTCCTCAGCACCTGGTGACATTGCTGTTATCGTAGAGGAAACGTTAACCACTGATGTAATCAAGAAATAGAGCTGATGCACTTACTCAGCATTTTTTTAAAAGTATGTATGTCTTACTGAAGAGGAGATATTTCAGTTTAGGAGTCAGAAGTTGGCACATAGGCTCTTTACTTCCAAGGTGTGATGATGTATTTTTTAATAATGATTTTTATTGTTAAATGTACAAGCAGTCATAATATTAGTACTTCACAGGATAGCTTTTCAGTCATTTGTGTATTTTACTCTAATGAACCATAAATTCTTTTCTTTCTCCTAAAGTCCAGTAAAGGAATACGAAAGTAAAACATAGTATAACATATCTTTCAGTTGAAATTACTAAATAATATGTATCTGAATATATCTATGCAGACCTTTCCTGCATAAACTTTGTTTCAGTTGTGCGATTATTATAGTTATAAATGTGTGCTGTTATAATTAGAAAACATAGCAAGCTATAGTTATTGTAAAAGAAGCAAAGGTTTTAACATGGCTTTCAGGGCAATGGAAATACTCCTTGACCTAGTTTTCTCTTTTTAATTCCCTGTTCCATAGTTTAGGATATGGAATAGCAGAAGTTGGACACATGGATGGTCAGGGATTGTTTAGGGAAGTGAAATGAGGTTTCTGTAAATTACATAGCAAGTGAAGACTCTCAAGTCATTAGGTGTTTGTATCTAAAGACACCTTAGAGGACATCTCCTTAACTCCCTTCATTTTAGAGATGAGTAAACTGAGGCCCAGAGATGTTAAATGACTGCACACCCAAGTAAAGCTGGAACTTGAACCCAGGTCTTTGGCACCTTCCGAGGCCAGCACACTCGCTCTACTACCTTACAAGTAGATTAAGAATACTGATTGTGCCATTGCCACCTGTGTGCTGAGAGAACTTAGTCAAGTCATGTAATTTGCTTCCCGCCTTCAAAGAGAAGAAGTTTGATTCAGCAATCCACTTGATGATGAATTTGACCCTGCTGTGACAAAGAGATGAGAAACACTCTTTCCATCAACTTGTTAGTTCCCTAGAGTCTATGGCTTCACACATAGATTTTATTTACTGCCCTCTGTTGTCTGCAAGTACTGAAACCACTGCATGAAATGTATTGTGGATATAGGTAGCTTCACATATTTTTTGTAAAATTCATTTTGTTCGTATTTGTTTTTGCTGGATTGATAGGAGCAAAACTGGCAAGAGGTAATGAAACCTTTCACAAAATACATTTTTACTAGGACATATAAATGATGGTGGCTAACCACATCTACAATGATTGCAGCATTCAACCCCAGAAACCAAAAAAGAACCAGAGTGGGAACAGGCACTCCAAGGGCACAAAAAGTACTAACGCTGACGCACAGCAACTTTACCCATCCCCACCCCTTCCATCCTGTCAGTCTTCTGAGTAGCTGGGGGTAGGGTTGTCTTCATGAAAGTGGATATAAAAAGCTGGTAAAGTCCCCAAAGCTGTGGGGACAAAATAAGAGTTATTGCTTCCTTCACTTTGTGAATCTGATGATTTTTGAAAGATAGTGGTAAAAAAAATCAATGTTAGGTGGTTCTCAAAAAGAATGTAGTGGCTTTTGCTGTATTTCTGGGAAGAAACAGTTTTGAAGTGAGCACCTCAAATTGATGGCATTCGTCTCTCTGACCCCTGTATTTGTATGAAATAAGTAAGCCCTTGGATCTTTTTCTTTGATTAGTCTTTTAAACAATGAAATATTGCAAATAACCTCAAAAACACAGAAAATATAATCACCAGCATTATAATGAGCACATCTCAACATTTTGCTTATACACATTTCTTTCAGACGTTTTATTTTACAGATAACTGAACTGATTATAGATTTGAAGTCACCTTGTTTCTCATTCCTGATCAAATTCCCATGTCTTAGTCCTCAGAGGAGCTGTACCGGGTACATCTTTATGCTATTCCTGCATATTTACTTACCTATAAACAATATATATTGTTGACTTAAGTAGTTTTAAACTTAACATAAATGGCATCATACTGTATACACCATTTCCCAGCTTCACTTTTTCATTCAACATTAAACCCTTTGATTATACATTCTCAGGTCATCTGCCTTGTCTTTTGCCCATTCACTGCGTGTTTTCCGTATGTTTTATTTTTCATATTGCCTTTTGTATTTTCTGAACAATCTGCAATTTCACTAATTTTTTCATAAAGTTGGCAAAATTCTCTTAAGTATATTCTTAGACTTTTAAACATTTAGGTGATTTTATTTTATTTTAATAAGAGCCTAGTGTATAGCTTTTTCTCAAATTTTCTAGATTTTTTTTTTGATTTCCTATTCCTTAGATTTAACTTCAAGCTCATCCTCTGTTCCTTTAAACTGCTAGGCATAGTTGGGTCCTAGTCTATATGTGATGATTCTAGTATCTGATACTTTGTGGATCTGTTTCTGTTTTTCTTGTATCTGCTGGTTCTAGCAAATGGCATCTTGTTTCTTTGCATACCTGGTTATGTTTGACTATGTCCTTTATAAAAGCGATGTTGAAAAATTTGGAATTTTGGATGCAGACTCCAAAAAGAAATGAGGTGCTTCTTCCTGTGAACAGAGCAGAAGTGTTTGCTCCCAAAAAGAAGGTGCAAGTGATTATGCCTTCTGGGTTCTGATTAAAATGTTAACACAGATCGACAGAACATTCATATTGTCTAAATATTTCCTTTTTCAACTTTGTTGTCAGAGTGATGCACTTGCTTTGACATTGCACAGATCAGATAGAACGTAGCTTGGATGTTTGAGTCTTAGAAGCACAAGGGGCCTCATTTATACACCAAGGCAATTGCTGCATCATGAATGTAGTCAGGGACTTAAACTACTATGCTTAATTAATGTGTTCTTAACATTTAAAAAATTCAAATTTTAAGCTTTTTTTCTTTCTATTTTTGTTTCCTTCCTATATAGTGTGCTTGCAGTCGTGTGTGTGTGTGTGTGTGTGTGTGTGTGTGTGTGTGTGTGTGTGTGTTTCATTTTGTTTTGTTTCAATTGCTGTTGTTAGGAAAGTGGTTATTTTTAAACAGTCAGTTTTCTATTACCGAAGTTATTAATTCTTCTTTCATGGTCCCCTTAGACTGGACTTGATTCTCTCATGCTGAGCAGCTCTACCCAGATATACTTGGCACAGTTTCTTTAAAAATCAGAAATCTAGCTTGTGCTGGGATAAAGACAAGGCATATTCTAATTCTAGAACTCAGGTGCCCTCGTGGTCTAGGCTTTAAAACAATTGCAAAGAAGAAAATGTCTTGTAGCACTCCAACAATTCATATTTTGTGTGTTTTTTACAATGACCAAGCAAAATAGTTTGATTCTTTGTAATAGCACCAAACATAATATTTTAAGTTTTCTGATCATGTCAGATCTCTGGATTGATGGGGTAAAAAATAGTACAAAATGTCTAATGCCTGTGCTATATTCCCTGACTTTACTTGGGGGAAAAAAAGCCTGGCAGCTTCTTTGTAGACTAAATCTCGAAGTGTGTTTTTACTTTGCTAATTTCTAGGTGAAAAAGTGTTTGTATCTCTCTATGGAGCTGCTATAGATATGAACATAAGGCTGGACAAGAATTCCTTGATCATTGAGAAAACCTACATATCGCTGGCCAATCAGAGAACTCTAACTATTCACAACCGCAGTAGTATCATCGCCCACTTCCAGTGGAAGATATTTGCTACCCAAGAAGAGGAAGACAGAGAAAAGTATAGGTTTGTAAGAAAAATTACCTACTTGCTGTAATTTTGGTTATGAAATTTTCAGTTATGAAATATCAGTGACTTTTGTCATCAGTTTTTAACCGACTTAAACACTGTCGAATTTTTATAACTTGGTTCCAGTGTATGATGATCCTTTTTTCATTTAAAAACTTGAGTCATGTGGAATATAATGTTGTCCATCCTCTGTTAATCTTAACCTGGTTATAATTTATCAGTAGTTAACCCCCTGGAATTTAAATATCAAATATAACATTCTTCACTATTTTCTCAAAATGAATCTACATGTCTAATTCTAACCAGATTGATCAGGTTTCATAGAGTTTCTGAAAATAATCTCTTTGCAATTAGGATAAACTGGAATTTTTTTCCAGTGAAAAGAAACTTCCAGAAAATATGAAGAATGAGGAAAAAGAAGGTCTTAGACATAATGGCTTTTATATGTTCAGTTTAAGTAGCATTGCTCAATCTCTACTAACCGTATAACTTAATAATGATTTCTTGTTGGTATTTTTAATCTTCTGCTTTTTAAAATGATACTTCAGGCAGTGAGGCAAATTAATAAAATGGAAAACTAAACTCTTTAATCTCATTACAGTTAAATTTTGGCTATTTCTTTTCAGTGAATCTATCCTTGCCTCTTTTAAACTCCATTTTCATCTTATCTCCTTCCGTTCTCGCTGAATTAGTGCTTCGGCTACTTTCATTGGAATTTATCTCAGCCTTTTTTATTTGCCTCTCCATTTTCATTAAAGATTAGCCCTAGGAAGCTTCAAAGCTTTGTTAAAAACCAAGTTAGTATGTGATAAAAATAAAAGTCAGGCCCATGGAAACCGGGCAGAAATCCCCCAGTGTGCGGCCCCTAATTGAATCAGGAGCTGTGACAATGACAGGATACAGTGGACCAGAAGCTTTATCATTCAGCCAGTGAGCTTTAATCACTGGATCGCCACTGTGCCATGTTTAAAAAGTGAGAAAAGAAAAGCCTTTCCTGCCTAAAGACTTCAGTTTGTCTTGTGGTATAGAAATACCAGTAGTTTAAAAAGGCAAGCGGAAACTGCACAGGCACTGCTTCAGTCGCCCTGATCCCCCAGCTGACACGTACAAGCGGACCAGCCATCAGAATGGTCCAAGCACGTTTCAAGAATAAGTGGGAGAGCAGACACAAACAAACAGCAGTAAGCATAGTGTTTCAATATCCTGTTTGTCCTGTAGACATGGATTTATTCCACAACATTCAGGTACAGGGAACAACATACTTCTCTAGATAGATTAGTTTTCATTGGCCTTTGAGACTACCACCCAGGTAGTAATAAATTTAATCTTAGTTGTGTTTGGAGGGCCCTTCCCTTTCCTAGGCCCATACAAGAGTCTGAAGACTTGTCTAGTACTTGGTAAACAGGAAGAGGACCTCCAGCCATTAGTTTATAACAGTCATCAGAGTTGTTCAGTGGCCAGGGTCACACGGTCCCTTTGAAGGTAGATGGTTTCATCTTTTCCGTGCCAAGTGTGGACATGGGAGAATTTCTCCCCATTGTAAAGGCCATGGCTCTTAGTTTTTAATCTCCTCAGCATTCAGTTAGCACCTCTTAGAGGTGCTGCACCTCAAGATGAGACAGTTTTTCCCCACTGGCTCTCGTCCATCAGCTGGACTGTACTTGATGCCTGAAGGTGATGGACTTTGGTGGCTACCAACCCATTTTTAAAGTGGGTTAAAGCCAGGGTTTTACTGGGAGAGAAGCCTGGTGTGTTGTTTTGCTCTCTGATGAGAGGTCTTCTCACCTGTAAAACAGAACCACCGCTGAGTGTAGGACACCATGAATAATAGCAGAACAAGATAGCCAGACAATAGACTGAGGTATATAGAAGCCCTTGTGGGAGTCATCCCAGCTCACAGTGCTGTTGCACATTCCCTTCTTAGAGTCTTAGCTACAGCTCCAGTTCTCCATCAGAGGGCAAAGAGGAAGGCATCTGGTCCCCACCTCTGACCTTTGCCTTGCATGGCTGTTAGTGATTCACGAGTCCCAGTGTGTGGGAGAAGAGTAGCATTTGGGAGTTTTTGTTTTGTTGTCTTTTGTTTCTGGTGTAAGTGTTGAATTAATCATATTCCTCAATTCATGGAGTGTTATCCCCACACCGCATTCCCATTAGCCCCCTAAATAAATGTTATGTTTATGATTGCCATTATTTATTCAATCAACCTTTCAATCTCTTACATTAAATTTACCCACATTTTTTTTGTATTATCGCTAGTACTTTGATGAACATCTTTGTTTATATCCATGATTGTTTCTTTAGGACTTATTTCTAAAGATAGGTATCATAAATTCCACTTGCAGGAATAAATGGTTTCCTTTCCTTCTGGGGACCGAGCTCTCTTTAATTGGCGCTGCTTAGCCCAGCAGTATAGAATTGCTGCTCTGGTTACCGTGGGCACTGCTTCCCAACTGGCACAGAATGCTTTCTTCCTTGGGACCAGAACACAATGAACCCATTTTTTTTACTTCTTTATACTGTGCGCCCAAAAGACCCTGAATGCCAAAGTTGATAAAAAGAATTATTTGACATTGCTGAGTATTTGGTTTGCCTCAAGTCATTTAGAAAACAGTTGGGGCTGGGGCAGGAATTCAGTGACCCTAGGTTCTCACTGAGTACTTGCATTGCTAAATAATTTGTCTGTCACCCTTGTAACACCAGTAAAAGGCAGAGAAAATGGTTATATGGTCCTGGAAGGAGATCAAATTGAGTCTTTAAAGTTCAGGGGAAATAACTGATACTAGGAACAATGTGAATGCAGCTTTGGTGAGGGCAATGAGTAGAGGGTTAGGGAAGGCTGTTTTTTGACTTGTGATGATGGATACTAAGAGCTAGAGAGAGAAAAAGGAGGTTTCTCTAGATGGAGTTTAAGTGCTTTATAAACTTGACAAGCTTAGTAATCCTAAGGTTGACACAGGAAGAAAATTGGTATTTATTGAAAACCTGCTTTGTCTCGGGAACTGCCCCAGGTCCTTAATCACATTTAATCCTCAACACATCTTTATGATGGGAGCACCTCCTAGTATCTCTACTTTCTAGGTGAAGGCAGTGAGGCCTAGAGGTGACTGGCAAAGTCACAGAGCTAGAGAATACATGGAAGAGTCAGTATGGAGACCTTGCCCTTGCCCACTCCAGATTCTATTCTCTAGGTAACTAACAGCTAAGAAAATTAAAGTTAAGTGAGCTGAAAAGAAACAAAATTGTCCTTAAAAGTGACAGAGGCAGGGTAGATGTTAAATATCTTAAAAGCTATCTGGAAAACACAATTACCTAAAAGAAAATATTTGTCTAAATATGTATAAGGGCTGAGGATTAAGCAAATGGGCACCGAGTAGGACAGGAAACCCAGTCTTCTTGAAGAAAGAGACTAAAGATGAGCTAGCTGAAGCTCTTGAGAGGTTACAGTACAAGGTCACTCGGCTGACATGTTACAGACCCAGGACAAGGAGGGGCCGCTCCCAGGCGATGGGTGAGATCATTTCCAAGAGGATGGACAAGAGAGGAGCCCTTTACAATGTCCTGCATGGAATACCAAAATGAATCTCATATTTCCTGTATTTTCTTTAGGGTCTGTGATGATCTGATTAAAGAGGAAAAGAATGAGACTGACGAGTTTCTTGAAGAGTGCATCATGGATCCTTCACTTCGAGAACGTCTTTCCATTCTCTCCCGCACCTTTGAGAATCAGAGAAATCTGGTTCAGACAGACAGCATGCTCTTCTTGGATACCGTTTTCACTATTGAGCCCCTGGTGAGCACATAAATAAAACCTGATCATACAGTGGGAATGTAAGGCTTATTTTGATCAGAGTTCTTACTCTGAGACTGAGAGAGTGAGAGCATAAAGAATCTATCTGAAGAGCTTTATCACCATTGTAAGACAATGAATGGAGTTTAACGGTAAGGGTACTCATAGGTCACATTTAAAGGTCATACTTTCCATGCAGCAACCACTGTGTTAAACACTTCATATCATTACCCAATTTACCTCATTTGTGTATATATTATCTTACAACAGCCTTATAAACTAGAATCAGTTCCCCATTCCACAGGTGAGAAACTTAAGACTTAGAGAAATTCGACAAACTTGCTCAAGGCCCAACAGTGTCAGTAGTGAGGAATTCACCCCTGATTAGCCTGACTCTCAGCCTCTGCCCTATTGGCATTTGGGGCTGGATAATTCTATGTTCCCTACATTGTAGGATGTTAAGTAGCATCCCTGAGCTTTCCCCACCAGATGCTGATTGTGACAACCAAAACTGTCTCTGCACATTGCCAAGAGCCCCTGGGGAGCAGAATTGCTGGGGCTGAGAACGGCTTTGTCCTTAGTTCACTCAGTAAATACTTATTGACTGCATGTTCTGTATAAGGCACTGTGTGAGTACAAGGTGTTGATGAACAAAATAGACGTAGTCCTTGACCTCACTGTCTGTCTAGTGAGAGCAGAGCCAGAGACTTAGGACAGAGTCTGTGTGATTCCATAGACCAAACTCTTGATCACTCTGCCCTATTGCCTCGGAAGTGAAAGTAGCTAGCATCTTCTCTGTTTACTGTGTACTAGGCACTGTACATTCCTTACACTCAGCAAGTGTAGAGTGAAGTGCTGGAAAAGACAGCAGCAGGGGTTGAGAAAGCTGCTGGGTTGTTACTTTTCAAACCAGTTGGAGAGAAGACACAGGTGCAAGGGTGCATTAGACCACAGGTCACTTCTGGCAAATGCCACTGACTTGTGTAGACATATTTTCCTTATGTGTGCACTTCAAAATTGTTATTAAGGATACAGCATAGAAAAGGAATTCCATGGCTAAGTAAGTTTCAGAAACACAGAGTTCAATATTGTTTGAAAGGTTTCTTTGCTGTAAGACTTCTAAAAGTCTTTGATATGATAAACGTGCATTGTAAATCTCCAAGGGGGAGCCTTCCCCTTGGAAACATCCTTTGAAACATTGTTTTGTGGTTGCTGCTGTGTGGATCACTGGTGAAGATAGTCAGTACATTAGTCCAGAGGCTAAGGTGATTATAAGAGGCTAAGAAACTAGAGAAGGCTTCTTGAGAGCCGAGCCTGAAACTGGGTCTCGCAGGATGACGCTTGGGAAAAACAAAATTGGGGATGTGAATGGCATGGCTCATTCAAGGCTCCATGAGTGGATCATTTTGTTTGAAGTAAAGAGTTCATGGAGAAAAATAAGGTTGGAGATGTGGTTTGAGGCTGAATCTTCTCTCCCATCAGAAAATTGTCCAGGGCTCTGTTCAGCAAAGGGAGCTTCAGATGTGATCAGTTAGACTAGCAAGATGTTAAATCAAGGTGAACACACAGTTCGGGCAGGACAGGTCAGGTACATGTGAAAATAGGTCAAGCCCAGCAATGCTGGAAAGGTCAGGAAGGCATTCCAAGTGTAAGTAAGCAAGTGGCTGAGCTGGGTGGGAGCAAGGAGAAGCAGTCAGGCACGGCGACTTGGACATGCTGGAAAAGTCACGTGTCGACAGTGCAAGATTCTTCCCAGGTGGTACTGGAGATCCAGGCCGATGACTACTGTCCTGATTCTCAGTCTTCTGGGAGGGGATGGCTCTGGAAATGGCAAATACTGGTGGTCAGGAGGAGGTGGGAGGCCCACAGGTGAGTCTTTCTGGTTCAGAAATAGAAAGCCTAGGGTTTCCTCAAAATTTCTTCCCCTTACATTCTCTTCCACAGCCCAAAGCCTCTTGATGGAGATGTGTGTGAGTTAAAATACAGCATTTAGTCTGATTACTTTTGTATTCTAGATAGGAACTGAACTGGGCATTCTTATCACAAGGCATCTTTTCACCATTAGGAAGAAAAACATTTTTAAAAATAGCAATACATAGAAATGGTACCTGTAAACAAATGCAATTAATTTTGTTTATATTGTGTGAAAAAAAAATTACCAGAAACAGGAAGGAGATAATATTCACTTAGAGTATAGGTGGTGGTTATGGAATCTGTAATGATTTCATCTTTTCTGTACACTCTCATGTTTACTTCTAATGATAGTATTTATTAGCTAGTTCCTGACAATTTTTATAAAATGAAAAGGAAGGCATGAAACATTCCTAGTACCTTCCTAAAGTCATTCTAGTTAAAACAGCAGAACTCAGTGTCTATTGCAATGAATTATTTATTGATATTAAATCTCCTTTTTTTCCCTAAAGATCCCGATAGTTTTATAGAAATACAGTTCTTTTGAGTATAATATAATCTTACCTTGTAAATTACTTTTTGAAGGTATTTGATGGGAAAACTCTGCCATTTCATTATTGACCCAAATGTGAACTATGGGTTTTTTCCACTGCTGAGATTCTGGTTTTCTGATACAGGTAAATAAATGCTGCAGTAGTCTAGGATGACGGAGTTAGGAAAGGATTTATAGTGATGAGATCTGAACTGAATTTTGGAGAAAGGGTAAAATCTAATTACGTGGAGAGGGAGAATGAGAATGTCTCCAGTTGGAGAATTTATAAAAATAAAGAGAAACTATAGGTTCCTGGCATATTAAATAACAATGAATAGGCCAGTTTTAATGGAGCAGGCAAGTCATAGAAAACAGAAGAAATAAGATTAGGAAGGAGAGTCGAAAAAATCTGGATTACCTGGCCAACCTGTTGTACTGTAGTCTACAGGCTGTTGTTGCCCACACTGTGTTCCTGCAAACACTGGATCTGAGGGGTAGTAATATGTGTTCCTTGCAAAAAGGAAGTTTTGTGGTCAAGTAAGTTTGGGAAATACTGGACCAAGAGAAGCTGCTTCTCCAAGGCGTAGAGTGCAAGCAGAATTTCCATATGACCACAGACCCCTGTTCCTACATGGCAAACTGAGGGTATCTGAGACTCACTGCAGAGCTCAGAGAGCATAAGCATGATGTGTTCAAGGCATTTCAGAAATATTATCCTAGTGGCCATGTGTGGATCAAATTGGAGGAGGTTGGAAAGAGGGTGAGAGGGTGGTGCAGCTAAGGCAGGGGAATGCGCGAGTGCAGAAAGAGTCAGGGAGATTGAACATCTCTGCAGGCAAGTTCAGGTTGACTTGTGAGGGTGACGCTGACCTGGATGGTCAGCCTGGTGATGGTTGGAAAGCAAACGAAATGGCATGTGTGAGATGTTCAAAAGAAAGACAGGTCATGAGGTTGAGATGCGGTGAGGAATCACATGTCTCCTTATATCTGAACTGGAGTGGCTGGGAGAACTATGTGACTTTAGTAGAAATTAGCAAATCATGAGTCCTGTGTTTAACTCCTAACTTTGCTGATAGCAAATGTGACCTTAAACAGGCCATTTGATCTTTCTTGGCTTCACAGAATAAGGATATTTTGTATACAGAGTAAGGATTTGGGGGTAGGACACTTTGATCCTTTTCAATTAATAAGTTTTGATTCTCCAATTTAGGAAAAGACTCAGAGCTCCAAGTTCAGAGAGTGTCTCATACTCCTCAGTGGCCCCAGGCCTACCACAGTGCCAATAAATGGAGGAAGGGAAGAAGGGAGAAAGAAATGGAAATAGTTCATGATGATGATTTTTGTTGCAAACATGTTGAATTTGAAATAACAATAGATGTCCAAAAAGTTTTGGAAATGCAGTAAATCCTAAATCTGGGGGAAGGCAATCAGGAATGGAGGCAAAAATTGTGAGTATTATATAGAGGTCTCCACTTAGAGCATGAAAAGCAGATGGAAGTTCTAAGAGCAGAGTGAAGAAGGAAAACTGCAGAAGACCCAAGACAGCCCCCAAGACGCCCACCTTTAGAGACCCTGCAAAGAGAGGAGAGGCTGGGAATTCACAGAGCAGGATGGCGGAGAGAAGAACCAGCCAGCTGAGAGAACTCATCTGCCTATCTTACATGACTTTCTACCCTTTTACGGTTGATTCATCACCATTTTCTACTGCAGGTCTCTTCTGAATCTTGCTCATGTATCAGATCAGTTATGCCAAATGGACACCATTTAATTTCTTACAGCTGGGCTAAGTAGCAGCAATTAGTTTTTTTTTATGGTGTGATTCCTTTTAATTAGCATCTTGATGTTAGTTGAGTTCACAGTAGAAGCAGAGATTAAAACCACAGAGTCACCTACTGATCTAAAAATTGATCTCTAATTGATATCCTGTTCATAAAAAAAAAATCAAAAGGTTGATTCAGGGGCTAAGAGAGCACCTTGCTTTCTGATGGGCTCTTCAGCCTGTGTCTGCTGAGGAAGGGCATTATCTTCAAAAGAGGTAAACTTAAAAAGGACAAAAACTTGTTAACTTAGGGTCTGAAAGGAAATAAACAATATGCTTATTTTCTCAGATCTTAGTTCTTCAAATGCATCAGCTAAAACCACGGTTAGTTTTAGCCCCTACTGAGTTTTCTGCATATTCAATGTTTCATGGCAACACTGTTCCTATTCTGGAGGCTCTGTCAATTTAGAGCAAGTAGATTCATGACCCAAAGGTCAGGCACTGTCCCTGAATTGCCCAGAGGTGGTGATAGGTTTGAATTCAATCAAATTTTATTAATATGATTACATGAGAAATAGTTTAACTCAGTGCTGAAGAATGATTGACCACCGTTCTAGACCTGCAAGTTCTTACTCTGTCCACCACCTGTTTACCGCTTGGCCATTGGTTAGCTCCATTGTCCTGGCTCACTTTCTCCTCCTCATGCTCATTACATAATGTTGCTGTAAGATCTGTCCAAACCTAGATGAGTTATGCTGGGTGTCTTGGGTACTGATATGGTTGCAGAATACAGAGGAGGGAATTTTGAGAGACCTCAGAGGTGTTCACTGGTGGAGAAAGGCGCTAGGCAAGGACCCAGAGTGATCACAGGGAGAAGGCAGTCCCGGGCAGACACAGCTCAGAGGTCTGGAAGACATTTCTTTTTTGGTTTTACTTGGTAATTTATTGACATTTCAATAGTAACCATAATTGTTATTCTAGTCATTAAAATGTGCTGTATTACTATTTATGTCAAGTTCCTCATGTCAGTTATTTTGATAATGTCTTAGAATATTAATGCAACTAGCCTAAATTTTTCCATCTACTCCTTACCTTAGGGAAGGTACTGGGTTCTGTAGAATATTGATCATTTCTCAAACCACTTGCTTCAACCTAGTTTTTTTCCGCTTTGGAAACCATTGCCAACTTGAGTCATTATGCATGTTTTGTGCCTTCCAGGAAAGCAAGTGGAATCGACCACTTTCAGAAATATAATATCCTATTTTACTAGATGGACTCTGGCTGTTTAGAATTTTGACAGTCTCATTCTGTTATATCCTCTGCTTATGCCTCTTGGGTACCCTGATTGAGAGAGATTCAAAGACAAAAGCCACAATTCTGAGAACTGAGAGGCAGAAGCATATCACAGGGCAAAAAGAGAGAATTAAGCTTTCGATTTCCACGGTCGCCTGGGAGTCCTCTGAGAAATCCCAGCACAGGTGTGTCGGCCTTGTTTCTGATCTCCGGTACTGCTGGCATCCCAGCACAGGCGTGCCGGCCTTGTTTCTGATCTCCGGTACTGCTGGCATCGCAGCACAGGCGTGCCGGCCTTGTTTCTGATCTCCGGTACTGCTGGCATCCCAGCACAGGCGTGCCGGCCTTGTTTCTGATCTCCGGTACTGCTGGCATCGCAGCACAGGCGTGCCGGCCTTGTTTCTGATCTCCGGTACTGCTGGCATCCCAGCACAGGCGTGCCGGCCTTGTTTCTGATCTCCGGTACTGCTGGCATCGCAGCACAGGCGTGCCGGCCTTGTTTCTGATCTCCGGTACTGCTGGCATCGCAGCACAGGCGTGCCGGCCTTGTTTCTGATCTCCGGTACTGCTGGCTCAGGCCACACTTTTAAGATACAGCCATTTCTGAATGTTGAGCACTTGATGTTTTCTCAAAAAGACTTGATGTTTTCTCAAAAAGAAAGGTCTGGGAATTTAAAGTTTTTTGCTCAAACTGGTCCTAATTGATTGGCTGACATCAGTGAGCAGGGAAAACATTTCTGCTTCTGATAGCAAGTGTCTTTTCTATCAAAGAAAACTTCATCCAGTTTCCCTAGGGAAGCTTTAACCTAACTTAACTAATCCTTGAAAAGTGAGAGGAACTTGATAATGTCTTTATTACAATGTGAGTAATAGTCAACCATGCTTTGTCGTCACCTAAGCCTACAGAAAACACACTGTTCAGAAATTCAGACTTTGAGAGCACAGCTCAAATTTACTTTACTTTATTTATCCCACATCTACACAGCACATAAACTCGGCAGAACCGGGTCGGGTGGAAGCCCAAGTGGCTACCAAAGAGGAAAGGTCTAGCTTTTTACTGCAAACCCCTTCCCCTTTTTGTACCATTAGCCATGAGTCACGTTGCAAACATGCGGGAGCTGACTCCTTGGAAATGGACACCGGAAAGGAGGACAGGGACCTGCTGAGAGCAAGACCGTCCTTGACAAGTCACAGCTCTTTCGTCAGTATGGTTTTCCCATTCTTAGGCCTCCCTTTATTATGTTCATCCTTTCAGATCTTTGGGCTCAGGCCAACCTTTTCCAATTGTGCTGGCATAGTCACTATTGGAGAACCAGTGTAGGTAGGTGGAGAGAGGTCTAAGGAAGTCTCAGAAACAGCAAGGTTCCTCGTGGCTCATTAAATAAGTTAACACCCTTCCTTGTTGGAAGAGACACAAATCTCTTCCTTCTAGAGAAAGGCATGAACATCACACACAACCACCTCAGCTCTATAAAACCCCAGTAGAATTTTCACTGTATATGGGTTGGAATATCTTACCCAAGATAGAACATACCTTTTGTGAAACTGACTCTGACAGCTGGCCAAATCTTAGACTCCCTTCTCTTAGAAACTTTTCTGGTCATTATTTTGAGAATCAAAACTTTACTGAATCCAGTTTTTCTTGTGGCAGGAGATATAATGGATTAGAAAAATCTCTGCCTGTCATGTGTCAATGTGATCTTTTCTCTCAGTGATAATTAGGATAGTTTACCTTCAAAATCTTAGCTTCTATTTTTTTTTTTTCCTGTTTCTCTTTGAGACAACTTCTTTTTGCCCCACGTGATGGTAAAGACAGCAGTGATTTCTCTTATTGATCTTGAAAGTTCTAGAAGAGCAAATGTGGGTAACAAAGCATATTATAGCTTTTCATTAGTGCTATTTTTTTCTTATTGATTGATAGAAATTTGACTTTAAGAGATGTTTTTATTTCCTAAGAGAAAAATTTCCTTAAATACAAGATAGCTGAAAATATTTGTTTATGTCAAGAACATCCCCATTTTGGTAGAAACTGATGGAATTCATCACACATTATAGCTGCTCTTGACCTTGTTCTGACTAGACACTGGCTCAAACAGGGTGGCCTGATAAAGATTTCTCCCAGTGCATTTATTTCTCAAGAGCTGCAAATACTAGTGCTGACTTTGTCTTCCAAACAACCTCCTGTGGGTCACCTTCTCAGGTACTTGAACCTATGCGTATTCAGGGTGTGTTTGTGTTTTTGCCAGACAGAAATACCAGGTTGTAAAGTGGGGTCATTTGGGGCAGATGGCCTATTTCTGGAGGTTATTCTCTCTGATTTGCTAAAAAGTGCTATGCTGACTTTTTTCTATCAAGAAAGAGAAATTCTTTAACTTTTATTTATTCCCAACTGAGAAATAAAAGTGTCCTACATGTCCCTAACTCCTTCACATGACCTAATATTGAAAGTATCCCTCTGTGAGAGGAAACTGAATGACCAGACCTCTGTTTTTACAGATGCACACACAGCCCTCTTAATGCACATTACCTGCTGCATGCCCAGAAGAGGGTTTTAGAATAGGATTTGTCCTTGACTTGTCTGCCAGGGCCCGGTAAAAGCTGCACGTGACTAGCAGATGTCACAGGCACAACGAATAGCTGCCGCCCAGGATAAGAGCACAGAGCCCACAGTCCTGTTCACTGAGATGGAGCTCTGTGGACTAGATTCCCTCACCTTGGTCTTCCCTCACCAAGCAGCAGGGCTTCTCAGCTTCCAGGGGGCATCCTATCAGATCCTTTCCTGGGTCACATCCCAACATCAACACTCCCTTCCCTGGGGAGATTCTGGTCGCCTCTCTGGAGTGTGTCTCGCCCTTATTTTCCAGCCCACCAGTTCTGACAATCAGGCTTCTTAGCTGATGGGGTGTTCAAGGGCACTCCCAGTATAGAACTTAGGTGTGTTGCCTTGTATGCTTGTAGACCTGGGCTCTCTTGCTGGGATAATGCTTTTGAAAGTGGTCTGGCCCACCACAAACCTTGAATATGCCCACATGTACTGAGCTTTTCTGATTTCCAGCATCTCCTTTTTGGGGCCACTTTGTACCCATTCTGGTGAGACGTCTATAGCATAGCTGTGTCCGTTCTATATCCACAAACAAAATAAAGTCTAAACCCCTGAGGGGGCTACATGTGTCTCTTAGGTTAGGAGGAATCCCTGGTCTTCATTTCTGAGATGGAGTACCCACTGGTCCACCAGTGAACAAATGAGCCTCCTCTCCTGCCTGGCCTCACTGCCTGTTCTAGCCTTGAGTGTTCCTAGCACCCATATCACTAAAACCCCCACAAATCAAAGGAGGCCAGGTACTTGCCATTTATCAAAAGACACAGATACTTCAAGGTTTGGAAAAGCACCAGAGTGACATCCCTAAATAAGTGCAAGTTCTTAGAACTTCCCTATTTCCTGCATGATCTCAAAGGTCCCTTTCAGCTGTGAACATGTATGTCTTTTGTGGTTCCAGTTGAGGGAAAAATGGCAGAAATAGGCTGCAGAGATGAACAGGCATTTGCCAAGAACTAGACAGGGTGCAAACTGAGCAGATAGGACTGATTCAACACATATGTTCAGCACCGACTCTGCACAGCCTGTGATTCAGGTGCTGAGGATAAAGCAGTGCCCACCCTCATGGAGCCTTCACTCTAGCCACAGCTGGGTGGTATGAGCGCTCCCAGCACCCCCGTGATATCACAGCCCTCACTGCTACTTCCTGGAGGCTCTGTGCCCTTCATTAGTCTGAAGTCAGGGGACACTGCCTGAGAAATACACTGATCAGACTCGTCCCTTCAAATATAAACCCACATTGGCTCTAGTTCTATATTTCCCCCTCTTGCTTGATGTCTGCATTTTAAATCATTTTGTTCTCCACTCAACTCTTTATTCTAGCACTATGTTCATTTCTAGCCAGACTGGAAATAGAATATGCATTGAAGAAACTGGGGCCTAATTACTTACCAAGTTGTCTTTCCTTAGATTTTTATTTAGCTGGTGGGATCATTTCTAGATTTTTGGATGTTTTATCACTTAACCCTTATTTGGCCCTATTTACAAAAACCCTATGAAAACACATACTTCCCCCCTAATTTTTTCAATACTTTCATCTTAGCTTTTCCAAATAGCACAAAAATAACATCAATCATAGTAAAGTTATTGTCTGAGCTCTTACTACGTACTGAGCGTAGGGCAAAGCATTTGACCTGTGTGACTTCGTCAGACTTGAGAAATCCTTTGAGGCTGGCGCTATTAGCATCTCCTTTTACAGCTTTGGCAAGTTAATCAAGAGGCCCCGGGTTACATAGTTTATACAGAAGTATTTTTCAAAGAATACCTCAAGAAGATTCTGATATGTGGCATCTTGCATTATAATTTCAAAACTCAATTTTGTTATCACGTTATTTGGGTGGTTTGAATTAAAGCAAGAAATATCACACTGGATTAGAACCAGGGTTTTACCTGGTCGTTATTCTGCTATGTTTTCACATAATAAGAGTATTTACTTGTGCTGTTATCTCAATGTTAGGAATGTGGTCCACACATCAAGTGCGTTAGCCCATCTGGATCTTATGTGAATAAAGTACAGCGCTTATCATGTACATTATAAAATACCTACATACATAGTTATCATTCCTCCAAGATGTGAGCTCCATGCAGACTCAGACCACACCTTTCTTCATCTCTGGAGCCCAGTGCTGGGCACACATTGGTATACACTGAATGTTCATTGAATACACAAATTTAAAAAATGCTCCAAACATCTTATTTTTCTTTATTCACTAATTATGTATTCATGGATTCACTGAAATTATCTTGGAAGCTTATATCCAACTTATACCACCTCTTAATAAGTAGCATAAATTTACTCTCTGTTGGGTAAAATGGTGCTTTCTTTTGTTCATTGTGAAAATATTTCCTTCAAATTTCCTGGAGTTGTAATAACAGCTTAAAAAGCAGTGCCTTCTGTTCATCACATTGTTTTTAATGGTTCCTTCATGTTTTTCAGGAAGGTGATGTCTGGCCCAACTCATCAGCTGAAATAACTGTGTACTTTAACCCCCTGGAAGCCAAGCTCTACCAACAGACAGTTTACTGTGACATTTCAGGTAAAGACTTGCTCTGGGTGGTAAACTCAAATTCCCAGGTGCCCAGAGCATAAAGTGGGGTGTCTGAGTGTGTGTGTGCGTGCGTGTGTGTGTGTGTGTGTGTGTGCGTTCAGGCTATAGGCACTGTACGTCAGTAGAGGAATAATGGAGTCAAGTTATGAGCTCCTCACTTCTTTCTAAAACAGATCAAACTTTGAAGCACATTATACTTGTGGTGTAGTGGGAGGATGGGAAACTGGATCTGGGTTTCCCCTTGATTTTTAGAGAAGTATGAATATTACTTGAGAAAAATTTTCAAGATTTTATTTTTTGTTCTTTTTATAGTAGTTGGCTACTTCATTTTGCCCTTTAAAAATTTTTATCCGTATAATGCCTGCCAAGTACAATGGGAAGGCAGCTGGGCAGTGGCCGGAAGCCATGAGAAGGGCATACAAGCAGGGAGGCAACCTGATGACTTCAGGAGAGGGAATACAGATAGAAGAATTAGGCAAAAAAGTAAATATGTTGAGGATAACAAGAGGCAGTATTTTTCATTCTTGGAGGAGAGATATACAAATAGGGAAAGGAGGAAGGCTAGGATGAGCCCTTTGGTACTAGAATGGAAATGGAGTTATCATTATGAACTCATGGTTGTTGATATGCATCAATATAGAAATAAGTGTATGTGTAAGCATGTGTATATGTTTGTGTACATACATGTACATATTTCCTAGCTATGTTCATTGAGAGGTCCTGGCCACTTTGAAAGCCTAAAAGCACTGAGTACACCTTGTAGCCAATGCTTGGTTTCTAAATCCCACCCTCCACTAAGAGGGACCTTAGAGAATTGGCTGATTCCAGGACTGAGGCAGTGAAAGAACGAGATAAGCCTGAATCATCCTTTTGTGCTGCAAAGTAAGGAAATGTTCAAAGAATGACAGGGATATGTTAAATGACACAGAAGCCAGCAAAGGGACTCCCATTGACCACATTTGAAACAAGTTGAAAATCAAGATAAATAATGACACTAATAGGCTGTAATCAGTTGAATACATAGGAATCTATGAATCCACTTAATAAAAACTTACCATTTGGCAATCATAGTAACAACCATTTCAGGTAAAAAGCATCAGTGGATCTTAAATCTAATGGGTGAAAGCAGGGTGTGGAACAGGATTTTATGTAGTCTCAAAAATACCCTTTTCAGATATTAATTAGAAAGAGGAGAAAACTAATTTTATAGTGAAAAATCCTGGTAGATATTATCTTAGTTAATACCAGCCGTAACAGAGCAAATCAACTTCATGGACAGCCCTCTAGGATGTAATCAGAACACAGCATATCTTCAATGATATTAAGGCAAAATACCTAATGGATCCAAAATACCTTGGATCCTAATCATGAGGAGACATCAGACTGACCGAAATTGATGAAAAAAAAATTGCCAGCCTGTAATCTTCAAAAACATCAAGTTCATGAAAGTCAAGAAAAGACTAGAGAACTGTTCCAGATTGAGGGAGACTGAAAGACATGACACCTGTGACATCTGAGACATGACATCTTTGCTCTTAAGGAGATCATTGAGTAATGGATGCATAGACATATTTTGTGCTACTCTGGAAACTTCCGTATTTTACAAATGACTCAGATTTTTGTTTAAAAAGCTGATGCCAGTAAATAAGTAAAACATATAGGTAGATTATAAAGCTAAATAGTAGTCTGTTTCTCCAGTATTACTTCCAAGACACACTTTTAGCTGTTTTTTGTGATGGTAATTTTCCTTGCTCATTTTATACTCGTGTTTGCTATTTGTTGATTTATCAACTTCACAAATTACTTTTTAAGTCCTCAATATGAAAGATGAGGATTTAGTTCACTTATATCTCCTAATCCCCTTCCTGGCCTTAATGAATTATGACTTAAATGCAGTGAAATTTACCCTTTTGTGGTTTACAGTTCTGTGAACTTTGACAAACCTCAACAGTCATGTAACCACCACCAAAATAAAAATATAGAATATCTCCATCATCCCATAAAGTTCCCTCATGCCCCTCCAGCTCAACCCCTGGCAACCCAATTTTTAAGATTATATTTATTTTATTTTATGTTTTATTTATAGCCTTAAATAATATACTTAAAACTATTTATTTTTGTTCCATCAATTCTACAATATCTTTTGACATGTAGGGATATTGGGACCCCTAACCTGTCTACCACCATTCCACACTATTTCTCCCTCTCAGCTTTTGTGAATTGTTCTTCTTTTATATTATCATGATCGATAACCAATTAAGTTCTTCTGTTTTGTCTGTATAAATTTTTATATGCTGGAGGGCCAAATTGTATTCTGGAATTATATTCTATCCTCTGTTGGCTGAGTATTCTGACCTTTCACCACTCAAGGATTGTCAATAAGATCTATATCAAGTCGATTCTCTTTCTTTACTGCCTATCAGTTTCTCACAGTTACGCCTCATTTTGGCTTACTTCATAATTTAATTTGACTCTTCTGTACACTTTTGGGTTTTTTATCCCCGGGGTTTTGAATTCTGCATTTCTTTAGACCTATCTAATTTTAGAATTCATGCTCTTTTTCTTGAAGACATTTTTCTCAGAGCCCACCAACTTCTTATTCTAATTCAGATGAGTCACCTCCTGCACAGTAGTTTTCCAGGAACCAAAAAATATGTATTTTTTTCCATGTATGTTCCATCGTATCTTTGCACTATCACTTGGCTCAAGTAATTTCCTCAGAAAGGGTATATGGAAGGGAGACTCTGATCCTTGAATGCCTGATAATGTCTTATTCTGCCTCCATACACAATGGATAGTTTAGCTGAGTACAGAATTCTAAGTTCAGAATAATTTCTCCTCAGAAGTTTGAAGACATTGTGCCAAGTTTACTGTAAAAATCCAGAAATCTGAAGGTCACACAATTCTTATTCCTTTATAGTTAGCTTATTATTTCTCTGTCAATATTTTCTAGGGTTTTTGTTTCTGTACTTGGGGTCTGAAAGGTCATGAAGCTGGTTCCAGGAGTGAGTTTTTCTGTCATTCTCCTAGCTTTCTATGGGCCAATTGGATCTATGGGTCTAATTATTCATGCGTCACTTCAGCTCTGGGATATTCTATTTTATTGTCTTTTAACGTACTTTCCTCCACTTTTTTTTTTCATTTTATCCTTCTGGAAATCTTACAGCCCAATGTTAGGCCTATAGGATTGATCATCTGTTGTCAAAGAACAAGATTTTAATCGTCAAACTGAGTAATAAATGGCATTAAATGCCATTCAAAGTTATTAAATAAGGATGCCCAGAGGAATACTGATATTAGTCATAAAATTCCAGGGTAGCAAGTATCAAGCATTTGTAGACTTCCTTCCAATGTCTTCTAGTCCATTTGTATATAAAAATGAGAAAATGGGTTTAATTTTCAGGGTAGCTAATGCTGCTTATCTCTGCTATTTAGTGTGTAGGTCTTCCAGGAATATGGCTGTGATGGTTATTTTAAACTTGGGGGCAGAGTAATACAGTATACAATCAATATCTTCAAGTGCAAAAATTCCTTCTACTATACTCAGCATGTTTTCAGTCTATGTCTATGCAATCACTTTTCTTTGTGTATAAAGGGGTCAGTCAGTCTAAGAATGGTGCAGAAGGATGGGTTGCCTAACCCAAGACTGCTACCCTACACCTACAGCCAGGTGTGTGTTCCTTCCTGATGGTGTTTCCCTCACTTGCCCTGGATGTAACCATCACCTTGACTTTCATGGTAGCCATATTTTCGTTTTCATAAATAATTTTACTGCCTATATATTAATCTCTAAGCAAAATAGTATGGTTGTTGTCTGTTTTAAAAATTTATATATTGATGTCATACTCTGTTTTAATGCTGTTAACACCAGGAAGATAAAGTCAAATCAATAAATATTGATTAAATGAACAAGCAAATAAATTTTTTAAATGAATGAATGAATGAATGAATACTAGTTTGATCTGGTCTCTCCCTTGCTCATGAATGTGGATTCTCAGGACAGCTCCGATATGAGTGCAGAATGGACTAGGAGTTTCTGGATTGACGTACATCTATTTTCACACTTCACATCAGCATCATTTACCCCAGATTTCTTAATGGGCCTGGGAGAAATGTTGGTATCAGACACAGGCTGAAAAATGCTCCAGTGGCTGGGCCACAGGTGGTAGGACGTCCCTCCTATCTCTGACTCCCCTGGGATGTCGTGCTTGGCCATATTCCAGGGGGTTGGCTGCTCTCCAGGAGGTTCCCAAACATTACATAACTAGTTGTATTTATCTATTGTTTCATTTGTAATTCTGTATTCTGCCACAGAATTCACATCCTGGGTAAACTGAACAGTATAATTTTCCATCTGCATGACATTCTTCTTTATTTTGTTAGTGGTTTATTAAAAGACATGCTTGCCAGAGAAGGGTTTTGTTTACATGGTAATTCCATATTATCTTCCCTGTAAATTCCATGTAATTCTATGTGTCTTTACAAGGGCTGGTGATGATTCCTTACTATTATCTTCAAAGTTGGTAAAACCTCCTGGTTTTAGGTCACTAAGAAATACTCTTTAGGCAGATAGAAAAGCCCCTTCCTTTGTTTCATTTGTTCTGCTTTGCTTTTGCTTTCCTGTATACTTTGAGCATATAGAAGCAAATACACAGAGATATGCTTCCCCCTCACCTTTTTACATAAATGATAGCATACCTTACACAGTGGTTCTAACATTGTTTTTTAAATATTTCTTGCGGTTATTCCATTACACTAAATAAAAAGTATCATTCTTTGTCATGATCTTTTGGAATTGTTTGTATTTACATGCCATAATTTAATTTTTAACCTTTTGTCACCAAAAAATAGAACATAGGCTCATAAATGTACATAAAACATGCTGTGGTAGGCAGAATAATGGCCTCTCAAAGATGTCCATGTCCTAATCTCCAGACCCCATGACTATGTTACTGTGCATACGTTATATTGCAACAGGAAATTAAGGTAGAAAATGGAATTTATGTACTAATGGGCTGAATTTAAGGTAGGCAGATTATCCTAGATTATATGAATGGCCCAATATAATCACAAGCGTCCTTAAATGCTGACAAGGGAGGTAAGATGTCAGTCTTAGTGTGAAAGTGATGCGACATGAGAAGGACTGGACCAGCCATTTTTAGCTTGGAAGTTGGAAGGCCGAGCAATCTGGGAAGCCTCTAGAAACTGGAGAAGACAAGAAAATGGGGTTTTCCCTAGACCCTCCAGAAGGGCATGCAGCCCTGCCAAACCCTTGATTTTAGTCCAGTGAGCCCATTTTATACTGTTGATCCCCATAACTTTAAGATAATAAATTTGTACATTAAACCACTAAGTTTGTGGTAATTTGTTGTAGTAGCAATGGGGAACTAATGCACATGTATATATTATAACAAATAATTATAAAACAAATGTTATGTAAGTGCTACCAAGATCAGTAATAGGATATTTCCAGCCCCAAGAAGCCCCCTCTGTATCTCTTCCTAATCACATTCCTCTCAACCCAAGCTTCCCAGGAGGTATTCACCATCACCATTCCGTCCTTTATAATCTTTATTTCCTTGCTCTCACTTATAGATTTTATCTCTATCTATACCTAAACTATGCAGTTTTGTACTGCCTCTTTTTGAATTGTACATAGTTTGAATCAATCTGCATGTCTCATCCATGATGTTGCTTTTAATTCTAGTTGTATCTCCTTTTCATTGTTGTGTAGTGTTCCATCATGTAAATATCTATGTTCAGAGATAGGAAACAGCAGGGAAGGCCAGTGTCATTGGCTGCAGGAGGCCTCTTGGGATGTATGAAATTTAACCCACATCTCCAACTGCAATGTTTTCTCTCCTTTGAAGCTTTTATATCTAAGCACCAGCAGTCCAAAGATATACAAAGCCATAGTTTCTGCCCTCAGAAAGCATAGAAATAAATGGAGGAAACTGACGCACAAGCCAACAATTATATTGCAGTGCTATGTAGTGAATGAATGAATAGTGCAGAGAATACAGCGCACACAGTTCAGTCTTGGGGTTTTCAAAGGAGGCTCCTTAGAGAAAGTGACCCTTGAAGTATTTGTTAGTCAAGTAAAACAAATAAAAATAAAAGAGGTGGGAGTTGGGCATGTCAAGCAGGGAAACACTTTGTGAAAATACACAGAGAAACACTATGTGAAAATACATCACAAGAGCAGAAATGGCCAAGAATCACAAATTCATAGGATAAGGTTGCTGGGGAGACAGACGGAGACAGAGAGAAGAGACAGATTTGGGAGGAGAGAGGTGGGGGTAGGAAATGAAGCTGGCAGCTGGGGTGGGTAATATGAAGGCTCCGGTTGCTGGAGGGCTGGCTTGACTGCCAGAGTAAGAACTTGGGCCTCGTCCTGAATGCAGTGCAGAGTCACAGGAAACCTCTAAGCAGGGGAGTGAACTGACCTGCTTAGATCTGAATAACGCAAATATAACAGCATTAAAATCTTTTCATTTAATCTGAAAATGAAATTTTTTCTTCATTTAAAATTTTCAGATTTTCTTAGCAGTATCTAAACATGTACATTAGATATTTCTGAAGACTTGCTAATGGTTTGATTTATATCTTGAAACTGATCTTTCATCTATCTTGACTTTCTGATGGAATGCGAAAATTCCTAATTTAATCATGAATATTACCTTTAAAAAAAACTCTACCGGAAACTACACATATTTGGTTTGGATCACCATATGGGAACTTCAAAGGAAGCAACACTTTCTGATTTAAACTGTGAAATATATTGCTAGATAACATCGTTAATGGGCGCTTCAGAGCCAAATGCAGAAAAGCAGCATGGTTGAAATGCTTCCAGATGTATCCTCTCCCTTTAAAGATCCAATTAAAATGAAACCTCGTTGTCCATTTTCATTCTGTACATTGTAAGAGAGAAATATTTGAATTTTTAGCACATTTAGGGCTTTTGATTTTTATCCTAATTGAAACTAAAGAATGGAGATTTAAGAAAAAGAAATCTGTATCACCCAATCATTAAAAACATTTTTGGGTTTTCAGGATAATGAATCATACTCTACTATTTATAGTTTTTTTCCCTTAAAACTCATCAGACAGGCAACTTCATAATGATAAAAGTTTTCTCAGTACTATGAACAATAAATTATTCTCCTGATCAGCTACTCTGTTTACTTTATATTTTCAATTATCAAATATTTCAAACAAAAATAAAAATACAGGGAATAATATATAAATATATATATATACATACCAAGATTTAGGAAAACTTGAACAAATTGGAAAGGTATGCCCATGTTTTTGGTTAGGAAGATTAACATTGTAAATAGGTCAGTTCTCCCTATAAATGTAATGTGATCCCAGGGATAATCAATAAAGTTTATTTTTTAATTGGATTGGTTCCAAAGTTCTTTTGGAGGGAATAAATGAACTAGGATTGCCTAGAAATTTCATGAAAACAAGAATAATGTGGAGGGACTACCCCACCATATGTTAAAACTTATTTAAAAGCTATATTAAATACAATCGTATGGTTTGGGAACATGAAGACAAAGTAGTTATCGAATCAATATTTGTTTTTCTCCTTACCACTCAATGCCCTAATTCCCTAAACCCTCCTCTCCCCCAAATCCTCATTTCCCAATGTCCTTTATATGTGACCAAAATAAAAGCCCTAATTTAAGCCACTTTGTTCCACTTACCTTTTGCTGCATAACCACCCACCCTAAATTTAGTGTCATAAAACAACTAGCAATCATTCATTTTGTTCACAGATGTGCAATTTGATCAGGATTCAGCAAAGACAGCTACTCTTTGCTCCACATGGAGACAGCTGGATGAGCTTGAAGGTGGAGACTGTCATTTTGTAGCTCATCCACCTGTGTGTCTGGGAGCTGATCCTGGCTGTTGACAGGGACTTCACTTCAGGTTCTGTTTGCCTGAACCCTCTATCCATGGGCCTCTCCACGTGGGCTCTTGCTTTCTCATAGTATGGGCAGTGTACCAAACTGCTGATACAAGAAATCTACTGCAGTCTAATTGTCATTTCTTTAGGTTATTTGTCTTTTCTATCAGATCAATAGTAAGAATTACTTTCTACTTTGGTGTTGTACCATTTCATTGTGATGGCTTTCCCTCTATTTATCCTCCTTGGTATTTGATATACTTCTTCACTTTAAAAACCTTTCATCAATTCTGGAAAATTCTCAGCAATTATCTCTTTAATGTTGTTTTCATCTCATTATCTCAATTTTCTCCTTCTGGAAATCATTTTAGATATATGACTTTCCTGTGAAAGCACCATGTCTTTTAACTTCTCTACATTTTTTCCATCTTTGTCTATCTATGATATATTCTGGGTATTTTCCTAAGATCTTTCTTCTAGTTGAATAAATCTTCATCTTTTTCTACTCTTTGGTGTATTCATCTGTACAGCGTTTAATTTCAACAACTTGGTTTTTCAGTATTAGAAGTTCTATATAGTTCTAATGATTTTCTCCTTTAATTTTTTTCTCCTTCATTATGGTTTCTATTTCTTCATTACCTCTTCAAAGATTTTAAGAATACTATGTTAGAGTTTCTTTAAGAGTTTCCTATTATCTCAAACTCTTGGGGTACTAATTTGCAAGTTTGTGGTAACCACTGATTTTCCTCATAGTCAATTGTTTCTTCAGATGATTTGAAATATTTGTATTGTGAGCTCATCTTTAGCATGTGCAGTGGAAAATTCCTATGTTGAAATCTAATCCTCAATGTGATGGTATTTGGAGATGGGACCTTTGGAAGTGATTAGGTTATGAGGGCAGAACCCTCGTGAATGGGGTTAGTGCCCTTATAAAAGAAACCCCAGAAAGCTCCCTCATCCCATCTTCCATGTGAGGAAGCAGTGAGAAGACAGCATCCATGAACCAGGAGGTGGGCTCTTACCAGACACTGAATCTGCTGGTGTCTTGATCTTAGACTTCCCAGCCTCCTAAACTGTGAGAAATAAATGTTTGTTGTTTAAGCCACTCAGTCTATGTTATTTTTGTTATAGAAGTCCACACAGACTACAACAGCATGAGTACTGGATCATGAAAGTTTTCCTTCAGAGCAATTTTTAAATTTCTTCTGCCAAGGATAATATAACTTTCATTTTGTCAGCCTCTGATTCTTTCGCCTATAACATAGTGTAAACTTGGGTCCCACCCTTGTACACAGGACTTTGATTTCTCAAGGAGCTTCTTTCCCTATTCAGAGTGCTAGGTAGACGACAAGCTTCATCACTGTTTCCCTAGAGCAACAGATGGAATTTGTCTAGTTTCCTTTTGGGAAAGAGGTATCCTTTACAAGGTCCCACATTTATGTAAAGATCTAAGTTCAATTCCTCATTCCTAGATCAGAACAAAGCCATGTGACCTGTCTCTGTGAGGGTGTTAACAACTGAAGCCCCTCGTCTATAAGGCCTGTATGTACTTTACAAATCTTTGAGTTCCCTTCTTATTTCTAGCACCTGGCATTTTCCTTTCTTTCTTTTGGGCTTGGATAAATATTTAAAATGTATATTTATCATATTTTTAATAAGCTTTTCTTTGGTATTTGAAGTGGAAAGATGGACTGAGTTAGCTTACTCTGCCATGTTGTCTGAAGCTAACATAATTAACAATGCTCATATATTTATTTCTCAAGGTAATGTCCTTAGAGGGTCTGCATAGAATCACTCTGGCTGCTTATTGAAAATGTAGATTCTTTGGTTTCATCAATATTTTATTGAATCAAAATCTGTGGAGATGGTGCTAGAGAATATCTATTTTAAATGAAGACTAAAAAGCAAGTGTATAGCAAAGTTGTAGGATATGAAAGAAATATGGAGAGAAATCATTTGTATTTCTATACAATGAACAATAGGAAATTGGAATTTTAAAAAGTAGTATCACAATAGCATTAAGAAATGTGAAATACTTAGAGATAAATTTGACAAAAGATGTATAAGACCTGTATGCTGAAAACTATGAAACATTGCCAAGAGAAATTAAAGACCTAAATAAATGGAGACCTATACCTTGTTAATAGGTGGGTAAACTCATTACCTTAAGATGTCATTTCTTCCCCAAATTCAGCTGTAGGTTCATTGCAATCCAAATCAAAGCCCTAGTTGCTTTTTCTGTGGAAATTGGTGAGCTGATTTTTAAAATTCATATGGAAATACAAAGAACCTAGAATAGCTAAAACAATTTTGGAAAAGAAGAATAAAATTGGAAGACAACTACTACCTGACTTCAAGACAACTTTAAAACTATAGTCATCAAAATAATCCAAGATAATCTCTGCATCTTAAAAAACTTAATCACATCTTTTGCCATATATGATAATATTTATAGGTTCTAGGAATTAGGAAGTGGCTATCTTTGGGGCCATTTTCAGCCTGCCACAGATCCCATGTGGATGCCCAGTTGTTTCAGTTCTTTATACTACAGAGTCCATCTTCCCTTATGATTTTCAATCTTCTCTGTCACAAACCAAATTTACATAAATGTTTATTTATGTAAATTTCTTCTGAGTTTTGTATTGTTTCCTTAGTCATTTTGTACTTTCCCCAAAGCACATTATTTTAATTACAATAGCTTTATAATAGATTTTAATATGTGAAAGGGCAAGTTCCCCCAACTTATTCTTCTTTAGGAATGTCTTGGTTATTATTGCCCCTTTGATTTTACATTTATAATCAACCCATCAAATTCTGCCCAATTCTACCTGCTGGCATTTTGTTCAGTAGAGCATTAAGATTATAGATATATATCAGTTGGAAAAAAATTGATAACTTTATGATTTGAGTCTTCTTTTCAAGAACATAGCCTTGTTCTTTTTTCTGGATCTTTGTTATTATCTTCAATAAGGTTTTACAGTTTGCTTTTTGAAGGTTTTAAGTATATTTTGTTAAATTTATTTCTATGTACTTTATATTTTTATTGCTGTTGTAAATAGAATCTTAATTTTTCTGATTGTTCCTGTGTATAGAAATGCTGTTGGCTTTTGTATATTGATTTGGTAACCATCAATCTTACTCTGTCTCATTAGTTTAAAAAAATTAGTTCTTTAGGATTTCCCAGGTATAGTCCTAAAATATGTGCATAATGGCAGTTTGTCCTTCCTATTTACACTTTTTTACCCTTTTTCTTGTCTTTCTGCACAGAAATGGAGCTCAAGTATAATATTGGACATCTAGGATAGATTGAAAGCCAATGGTTACATTTTCTGGTATTCAATTCATTGTAATCTATTGCATTCAGGGACTTCAAGGCTGTTAAAGGAGCTCTGTAGTACATCTCTCTGCTTCTTGTGTGAAATCAAGACGCTGTAATCATAGAAGAGAAACTGCCTTATTTTAAAAAACATTTTAATGTTTTGCTCTTCTAATATGGAATCTATCCTTAGAGCTTTCTAGTTCCTTCAGGCTTGTCTCTCTTGCTGCTTTTTGCCAAGGCAAGAAAATTCCCTGCTTTCACATGTTGTGGAAAAGTAGCATTTGTAATGTAACCCTAAAATTTACCCTAACTCTTGCAAATGCAAAGCTGGGTGTTACTTGCACTCCCATTCTATCCTGGGTGAGGGAAGTGGCTAGCTACAAATAAGACAAACTCCTTTGAAGTAATTAGTAATTCCCAGAGAGACATTGGCTCACTGCTTTATTACAACACATCTCTCTCTCTCTTTTATTAAGGAAGACAGTCAAGGAAACAGATGGGGAAAGCTTTAAGCCTGACAGTTATAAATAGGGTTGCTGTTTATTCCACACTATATTTGCAGTTCTCTTTCTTTGCCATTCTGAAAGTTGGATCTCTGTCAAAATACTTTTTTCTTGACCAAGGAGTACAAATCATTACCAATAGATTAGAACTCTAAAATAATGGAGTGGGCTCTCTGAAAGTTTTACTTATGTTGTAGAGTATTTTCAATACTAATGCCTGATCTCTTGAGGGACCTCTTTTCCAGGGATCAGATTGATTGGGGGAATCCTTTGAATGATTAAGCTGTCTGAAATATTGGTACAATTGCTCTTGGTTCTTATAATCAAAGTAATACTTGCCTAATGACCATTGTGTTGCCAGGCACTACAGGGGACACAGAGACAAGCATTCCGGTCTTTAAAATGAGGAGAAAGCATTAAAGATACAAAAGCTAAATAGCAAAAAAAGACAGTTGAACATAAAATGCCACAAGACATTATAATGATGATAATAAATTAGAAATATGACTTGTTTCAATATGTTTGCTGTAATGCTGAAAATTAAATCTAACAGTGCATCAAAAGTGGTTTCAATCTTCAAAATGTCACACACAAAGAAAATATATCATTTTTCCTTAAAGAACTTGAACTTTAATTGGTGTAAATTTAAGGATAAGCTATCAAACTATCAAAGATTTTTGAAAGTAGTGATATCACCCCTATCAGGGAGGAGATGGAGAGACAGAAAAACCCTCAAATGCGGTTGATGTTTGTATACAAATTAGTACAACCATTCTGGAGGGCAGGATGGCCATAGCTGTCAAAACGTCAAATGTGCATCCTTTGCTCTGGCTATTCTACTCCCAGTGATGGTAGGCCAGGTAATTTGGATGGACTCTCTCTCTAAAAACAACTGAAGAACAAGGTGAAATATATTTTTAAGCCTGTTTTGAAGGTAAAAGGGCACTACAAGGACAATGGAAAATTAAGGGACCAGGATCGAGGTGAAAGAACCCAAGACAGTCAGACTTTGGCAGCCTTCATCCTTAGTGACACTGCCATTTTGGTGGATACTGCAGAGAGGCTGAAGAGTTAAGTAGAGTTAGGGAAGAAAACACTAAAGCTCATGGGCTGCTCAAGGAGAAAGGGCCCTTGCAATCTCGCAGGCTTTAGGATGGGGCCCAGTCAAGTGGGCACTGGAAAAGGATCAGCCCTTACAATGACTGAAGCTCAGCTTTGAATCATTTTTCAATTACTGATTTGATTAAGACAGTTCTTATTCACTGGGGTTTCAGGAGACAATGAATTTCTTAAGTTCTAAGACATCTATTGTATATGAGGAATTAACTTCTCTTTTAAGTCTAGGATAGTACTAGCTTTCTACCCTTCCAGGGAGAATTGAGAAAATAGTCACTCAAATAACTTGACTTGCTGCAGGGCTTAATTCTCTCACAGAATCTTAGTGAAAAGATTAGGTTATCTAGGAATGCTAATGCCCCTAGTTACCAATCAGAAGCTAGAAGAAGATCCATCTTATTAGGGCTTCAAATTATCTATAGCACTCAATTAAAAATAACTGAGTATATGAGCAGGTAACACAATATGATAGACCAAGATAAACAATAGAAACTATAGACAGACTTTTAAAAATGTTCTTCCTAAAGGCAAGATTAAACAGAGGCCTGGAAACTATAAAAAAATAGGTAACAGAAAGTCAAGAGCTGAAAAGTTATAATGACAAATTAAGAACTTAATAGCCTATTAGGTACAGACTACCAGAGGTAGATTTTATGAACTGGAAATTAGATAAATCAAAAGAAAATATTCATACAGAAGGATGTAGAGATAAAATACAGAAAATGCTAAGAGTCAAATGGAATGTGGCAAAAAGGTTAAATTATCATCTATCTATCTATCTATCACTAATCTATCTTATCATCTATATATTTGAAAGCAACAAAGTAGGAAAATGGAGCATAAGCAGTATTTGAAGAGATAATGAATGATTTTCAAAAACTGATGAAAGTCATTTATCTACAGACCCAAGAATTGCTACAAACCCCAAGCAGGATAAATGCAAACCGTATCTGCAAACATTATAGTAAAACTGCTGAAAACAGAACGAAAAAGAAAATCTTAAAGCAGTCAGAGGATAAGACTTCTCGACTGAAACAGTTAAAGACAAGAAACAATAGGATGATACCTTTCAAGTGAAGAAGAAAATATAGGAAAATTGTTTATTCATAACTGTGTTCAAGAATATTAATTACATTGTAATTTGTTGTAGTAAAAAGTTGGAAACCGATGAAGGGGGGAGTTTAATAACCATAGTATTGCACATGTAATTGTAGATTAATGATACCAAAATAAATTATTAAAAAAAAAGTTGGAAACCACTTAAATACCCAACAAAAGGGACTGGATAAAAGTACTTACCCCATCTTTAGGTTATGATATATAATAATGTTCCAGATGTTCTGTTAAGCGAAAAAAGCAGGTTACAAAATAGCATATAGCATATGCTCTTATTTACATGAACAGTATTTAAATATGATTAGGTATCGAAGGACAGGCACCCAAATACTAATAGTGGTTATCTTTGGGTGATGGAATTGTATGAGAATTTCTACTTTCTTTAGAATATTTTTTAAATGATCATGTATTAACAAATGAAGTTATATCCATTTTTAAAAAGGATCAAAACCAGTCAATACTTGAAAGGTTATGTTCTTTACTTACCCTGGGTCCATTGTGGATGTGTAATAGTGGATATTGTTTAGGGGATTCTATTACCTGTCCATTAAAGAAACTCTGCAAAGTAAGGGTAAAACTATTAGACTCAGATCCCTCAAACTGGATCTTCCTAAATTTAGGGAATACCGATGAGAACAATGTTCCTAGAAGCCCCATGGTGACTTTCATCTTATGAGAAGTGTCACTCAGTTGTCACCATTGTTTGATTTAAAGAAATTACTTTCCTTTGTAAGAAACTTAAGAGTACTGTTGGGATTGGGTTACATTTTTTTAATTGTTTTCTTTTTCTGCTAAAATACCAGCCTAAATTGCAATATAGGCTGTCCCCTAAAGATAAGAAACTAACAGTATTCCTGTTTCCTAAAGATAAGCTAAATATTCAGCATTAGCTCAATTGCAGTTCCCTGGGTCCAGTGTAGAGAGGTGGTGTAATAATCTTAATTTCTTACATTGGTAACAAGTTGTGGGTAGTTTGGGGTAATAAGACATCATTTCAGTTAATAAAGTCTGAATTGTTTTTCTAGGCCGAGAGATCCGTCTGCCCCTCCGAATCAAAGGGGAAGGAATGGGACCAAAGATTAACTTCAATTTTGAATCACTGGATATAGGAAAAATTTTCGTTGGTTCTGTACATTGTTATGAGGTAAGCACTGAAATTGTTCATTAAGACTCAAACAGTACTTGGCTTTACTGATTTGTTTTACTTTGTGTGTGCATGTGTCTTCATTGGTAGAAAATTTGTATGATCGCACCCATTTGCCATTGCTCATACTTACTCAGACTCCAAGACCATCTGACTCTTCTTCTTCTCTCCCAGCCTTGAGGGTTTCCAACCTCTTCAGCTCCCTCTAACTTCACTAAAAGCAACAAAGCTGTAATTTAATTGCTTTTATCATCATTTTATAGATTGCAAAAGGGAAAATCATAAATAGATTTCCCCATCTGCTTAATGCTTGTTCTCTGACAACATAAATCTTACAGATCAGAGAATAGAGAACCTTTTACATTTTACAGAATGTCCTAATTAGGATAGCTGTTTTCACACTTCAGAATTTTGTCTGAATGCAGTTGTCTACAGTCCATGACTTAAAAACCAATCATCAGAGTGAGGATTCAAGATGGCAATGTGAGAGGTGAGACAGAGAACTCCTCCCAAAACCACAGATAGTGTGAAAATATAGTTAATACAACTAACCCTAAAACAGCAACAGGAAAGAAGGCTGCACCAGACTGCATACAGACCTCACGAACAGAGCAGACATCACAAAATAGGGTAACGTACGAAAGCCTTGATCCCGCGGGACCCGAGCCCTTCCCCAACCCCAGCTCAGCAGAGGGAGAAAGAGAAATGGATCAGGGGAGGGGGTGGAAGCCTGGTACTGCTGAACACCTAGCCCTGGAGATCTGCTTTGCAAGCAGAAATCTACATTGTGTGGTGCTCTGGAGGACTGAAGGCTGGGACAGGCAGAGTGCTTGAGAGACAGATTTCAGACATTTGTGGAGGACGGGATCAACACCGGGCCGCTCTGCGACATGGGAAAGGCAGGTGGTCTAAGAAGCTTCCTAGCAGCAAGAGGGCTGCTGAAGGCACGGGGTTTGCACGGAGCTTGCTGCACAGGAGAAGGGAAAGGGGACAAGGGTGTCTGGGTGCACTCTGCCCAGCAGATTGGGAACTTTGGGGAGCTTCAGGCGTTCCATCCCCCTGGCTGGCTACTCAGCTCCGAGGCCCCCCACTGTGACACGCAGCCTGCTGAGCCTTCCTCCTGGCCTGACAGCACCAGCTCGCAAACCGGCAGTCACTGCTCTGGGGTCAGGCCAGCCAGAGAGAGGCCTCACTTACGGCAGCTGGAGACGCCAAGCACAGAGGCCGACACCTCTGTGCTTGGCCCATTGGCTGTGATACTGGAGAGAGGCAGGGCAGACAGGAGTTAGGAAAAAGATCTTTCCATCCCCAGGCACCAGCTCTGCTCCCCTATGACCCCGAACCTCACTCTAGGGGCTGAGCAGCTCCCGAGACTGGAGCTTCTGGGCAATAGAGGGCACCACACAGAACTGTAAAACATCAAAAGAATATGGTACAGACGAAAATCTCACAAACCCCAGAAAAAGGGCCAAATGAAACTGAACTCACCAATCTTCCTGAAAGAAAGTTCAAAATAAAAATCATAAACATGCTTATGGAGGTACAGGAAAATATTCAAGAACTCAGGAATGAATTTTAGATGGAGATTCAATCGTTAAGAAATTCCATATCTGAAATGAAACATAGGGATTTAAAAGCAGATTAGATGTAGTTGAAGAGACGGTAAATGGAATAGAAATTAGAGAAGAGGAATACAAAGAAGCTGAGGCACAGAGAGAAAAAAAGAATCTCTAAGAATGAAAGAATATTGAGAGAATTGTGTGACCAATCCAAACGGAACAATATTCGCATAATAGGGGTACCAGAAGAAGAAAAGAGAGAAAAAGGGGTAGAAAGTGTCATTGAGGAGGTAATAGCTGAAAACTTCCCCAGTCTGGGGAAGGAGATAGTCTCTCAAGCCATGGAAGTGCACAGATCTCCCAACACAAGGGACCCAAGGAAGACAACATCAAGACACATAATAATTAAAATGGCAAAGATCAAGGATAAAGACAGACTTCTAAAAGCAGCTAGAGAGAGAAATAAGATCACATGCAAAGGAAAGCCCATCAGGCTATCATCAGATTTCTCAACAGAAACGTTACAAGCCGGAGTGGCATGATATATTTAATACAATGAAGCAGAAGGGCCTTAAAACAAGAATACTCTACCCAGCAAGGTTATCATTTAAATTTGAAGGAGGGATTAAACAATTTTCAGATAAGCAAAATCTGAGAGAATTTACCTCCCACAAACCACCTCTACAGTGCATTTTAGAGCGACTCCTACAGATGGAAGTATTCCAAAGACTAATTAGGTGTCACCCAAGGTACAGAGTACAGAATATGATTCATAACATACAAAGAATGGAAGAGGAAGAAAAAAGGAGAAAAAAAAGAATCTTTAGGTTGTATTTGTAATAGCATACTAAGTGAGTTCAATTAGACTGTTAGACAGTAAGGGAATTAGCCTTAAACCTTTGGTAACCACAAATCTAAAGCCTGCAATGGCAATAAGTACATACCTGTCAATAATCACCCTAACCATAAATGGTCTGAATGCACCAATCAAAAGACATACAGTCACTGAATGGATACAAAAACAAGACCCATCTATATGCTGCCTACAAGAGATTCACTTCAAACCCAAAGACATACACAGACTGAAAGTAAAGGGATGGAAAAAGATATTTCATGCAACTAATAGGGAGAAAAAAGCAGGAGTTGCTGTACTTGTATCGGACAAAACAGACTTCAAAACAAAAGAGTCACAAGAGACAAAGAAAGACATTACATAATGATAAAGGGGTCAGTCCAACTGGATATAACTATTATAAACATCTATACACCCAACACAGGATCACCGATATGTGTGAAACAAATACTAACAGAATTAAAGGGGGAAATAGAATGCATTGCATTCATTTTGGGAGACTTCAACACACCACTCACTCCAAAGGACAGGTCTACCAGACAGAAAATAGAGAGACAGAGGCACTGAACAACATATTAGAACAGATGGACCTAATGGACATCTACAGAAACTCCATCCAAAAGCAACAGGATACACATTCTTCTCAAGTGCACATGGAACATTTTCAAGAATAGATCATATTCTAGGCCACAAAAAGAGCCTCAGTAAATTCAAAAATATTGAAATGGTACCAACCAGCTTCTCAGACCACAAAGGTATAAAACAAGAAATAAATTACTGAAAGAAAATGAAAAAGCTCACAAACACATGGAGGCTTAATAACATGCTCCTAAATAATCAATGGATCAATGACCAAATAAAAACAGATATCAAGCAAGATATGGAGACAAATGACAACAATAATTCAACACCACAAAATCTTGGGATGCAGCGAAGGCCATGCTTAGAGGGAAATATATTGCAATACAGGCCTACCTCAGGAAAGAAGAACAATCCCAAATGAACAGTCTAAACTCACAATTAATGAAACTAGAAAAGGAAGAACAAATGAGGCCCAAAGTCACTAGAAGGAGGGACATAATAAAGATTAGAGCAGAAATAAATAAAACTAAGAATAAAACAATAGAAAGAATAATGAAAGCAGGAGCTGGTTCTTCGAGAAAATAAACAAAATAGATAAACCCCTAGCCAGACTTATAAAGAAAAAAAGAGAGTCTACACACTTAAACAGAATCAGAAAAGAGAAAGGAGAAATCACTACGGACCCCACAGAAATATAAAGAATTATGAGAGAATACTATGAAAAATTATATGCTAACAAACTGAATAACCTAGAAGAAATGGACAACTTTCTAGAAAAATACAACCTTCCAAAGCTGACCCATTAAGAAACAGAAAATCTGAATAGACCAATTACCAGCAAAGAAATTGAATTGGTAATCAAAAACTACCTAAGAACAAAATCCCTGGACCACATTGTTTCACTGCTGAATTTTATCAAACATTTAGTGAAGACCTAATATCCATCCTCCTTAAAGTTTTCCAAAAAGTAGAAGAGGAGGGAATACTCCCAAACTCATTCCATGCGGCCAACATCACTCTAATACCAAAACCAGACAAAGACACCACAAAAAAAGACAATTACAGACCAATATCCCTGATGAACATAGATGCAAAAATACTCAACAAAATAATAGCAAACCGAATTTTAAAAAAATCAAAAAGATCATCCATCATGATCAAGTGGGATTCATCCCAGGGATGCAAGGATGGTACAACATTCGAAAATCAACATCATCCACTACATCAACAAAAAGAAGGACAAAAACCACATGATCATCTCCATAGATGCTGAAAAAGCATTTCACAAAATTCAACATCCATTCATGATAAAAACTCAACAAAATGGGTATAGAGGGCAAGTACCTCAACATAATAAAGGCCATATATGACAAACCCACAGCCAACATTATACTTAACAGAGAGAAGCTGAAAGCTTTTCCTTTAAGCTTGGGAACAAGGTAAGGATGCCCACTCTCCCCACTTTTATTCAACATAGTTCTAGAGGTCCTAGCCACAGCAATCAGACAACAAAAGAAATAAAAGGCATCCAGATTGGTAAGGAAGAAGTCAAACTGTCCCTGTTTGCAGATGACATGATAATGTACATTAAAAACCCTAAAGAATCCACTCCAAAACTACTAGATCTAATATCTGAATTCAGTAAAGTTTCAGGATACAAAATTAATACACAGAAATCTGTTGCATTTCTATACACTAATGGTGAACTAGCAGAAAGAGAAATCAGGAAAATAATTCCATTCACAAATGCACCCAAAAGAATAAAATACCTAGGAATTAAACCTAACAAGGAAATGAAAGACATATTCTGAAAACTACAAGACACTCATGAGATAAATTAAAGAAGATACCAATAAATGGAAATACATCCCATGCTCATGGATAGGAAGAATTAATATTGTCAAAATGACCATCCTACTTAAATCAATCTACAGATTCAATGCAATCCCTATCAAAATACCAACAGCATTCTTCAATAAACTAGAGCAAACAGTTCTAAAATTCACATGGAACCACAAAAGACCCGAATAGCCAAAGCAAACCTGATAAAGAAGAATACAGTGGGGGGAATTACAATCCCTGACTTCAAGCTCTACTACAAAGCCACAGTAATCAAGACAACTTGGTACTGGCACAAGAACAGACCCATAGACCAATGGAACAGACTAGAGAGCCCAGATATAAACTCAGCCATATATGGTCAATCAGTATATGATAAAGGAGCCATGGATACACAATGGGGAAATGACAGCCTCTTCAGCAGCTGGTGTTGGCAAAACTGGACAGCTACATGTAAGAGAATGAAACTGGACTACTGTCTAGCCCCATACACAAAAGTAAACTCAAAATGGATCAAAGACCTGAATGTAAGTCATGAAACCATAAAACTCTTAGAAAAAAACATAGGCAAATATCTCTTGGACGTAAATATGAGCAACTTCTTCATGAACATATCTCCCCAGGCAAAGGAAACAAAAGCAAAAATGAACAAGTGGGACTATATCAAACTAAAATGCTTCTGTACAGCAAAGGACACCATCAATAGAACAAAAAGACATCCTACAGTATGGGAGAATATATTCATAAATGACATATCCGATAAGGGGTTGACATCCAAAATATATAAAAAGCTCACGCACCTCAACAAACAAAAAGCAAATAATCCAATTAAGAAATGGGCAGGACATGAATAGACACTTCTCCAAAGAAGAAATTCAGATGGCCAACAGGCACATGAAAAGATGCTCCACATCGTTAATCATCAGAGAAATGCAGATTAAAACCACAATGAGATATCACCTCACACCAGTGAGGATGGCCAACATCCAAAACACAAACAACAACAAATGCTGCCAAGGATGTGGAGAAAGGGGATCTCTCCTACACTGCTGGTGGGAATGCAAATTAGTTCAACCATTGTGGAAAGCAGTATGGAGGTTCCTCAAAAAACTCAAAATAGAAATACCATTTGACCCAGGAATCCCACTCCTAGGAATTTACCCTAAGAATGCAGCAGCCCAATTTGAAAAAGACATATGCACCCCTATGTTTATCACAGCGCTATTTACAATAGCCAAGAAATGGAAGCAACCTAGGTGTCCATCAGTAGATGAATGGATAAAGAAGATGTGGTACATATACACAATGGAATATTATTCAGCCATAAGAAGAAAACAAATCCTACCGTTTACAACAACATGGATGGAGCTAGAGGGTATTATGCTCAGTGAAATAAGCCAGATGGAGAAAGACAAATATCAAATGATTTCACTCATCTGTGGAGTATAAGAACAAAGCAAAAACTGAAGGAACAAAACAGCAGCAGACTCACAGAACCCAAGAATTGACTAACAGTTACCAAAGGGAAAGGGACTGGGAAGATGGGTGGGAAAGGAGGGATAAGGGGGAAAAAGAGCTATTACAATTAATACACATAATGTAGCAGGGGTGGGGGTGGGGTGGGGGATATGGGGAAGGCAGTACAACACAGAGAAGACAAGTAGTGATTCTATAACATCTTACTACACTGATGGAAAGTGATTGCAGTGGGGTATGTGGTGGGGACTTGATAATAGGGGGAGTCTAGTAACCATAATGTTGCTCATGTAATTGTACTTTAATAATAGCAAAATAAAAAAATATATTAAAAAAAATACCAATCATCATAGATTCTTGAAGAAATTTCCCTGCTTTGTTTTTCCAATTAAATAGGAAATGGTTCTTTAACAAGATGTACTCCTGGATTCTTCGGAATCAAAGTTATTTCAGTGTCACTGCGTCACCAAATTTCTATCTAGGGCACTTTTTTATACTATATCAAGCTATAACCATTGAAACTTCATTTTAGAAAAGATTCCCAAATTGTAAATGTTTGTATTTCTATAAAGGTAATAATAAAAGCAGTTATGTAATGACTGAACAAATAGGTGTCAGTTTCCACGCTTTATTGTGTGTGGGTTTCTACTATGTGTGTGCAGTTTCTAATCCTTACAAATCTGTGCGGGTAGATTTTATTGTACCTATTTTGCAAATGAAAACTCTGAGGTATTAGTGGTTAATGACATCAATGACATTGACCTTCAGGTGGATTGAGCATGGTACTAGTACCTTTACATGCATTAGTTCATTTAGTCCTCACGAAAACCCTGCGGACTAGGTTCAGTGCCTATTCCCATCGTATAGCTGAGGAACCTGAGAGAAGTCTTACCAGTTAAGGTAATGCTAGATAGCATAACTAACAAATACAAAAGTACATCCTACCTCATACGTGGTAGAAGTCTATCTGTGGCTTCCCTGAAGTCCCAAACAAGTTGCTAATCCGCAGATGGCTCTCTTCCAGCAGATAATCAGGAACCCAGATTCCTTCCATCTCATGGCTCTGCTGCCCCTACCACGTGACCTGCAAGATGGCAGTCTCACCTGCGTCATGCTGGCAGATGGGGGAAGAGCATGGAGAGATGCACAGGGAAGATTTTTTAATAGTAGATGGCGCCAGAGGTGGTACCCCTCACCTTTGCTCCCATCTCATTAGATGTCTGTAACTGCAGGGGTAGCAGAGTAGGTTTTCTATTCACTGAACCCGTTTCCTATTCTTCTGTGCTTACAACTAGACCTCATTTCCCAGCCCCCCTTGCAGTTACAGTCAAGGTTACACAGTTTATAAATGTTAGTGAGCCCTGAGTGACTAGGGCCCCATAACCTGCAGGAAGAGAAGGCCCTTTGCTGGCCTTTCAGTCCTTTGAGCTCTGACCGTGGGGAAATCCAGCTTCCAGCCAACTCAGCTCTAAGCCCAGCCTAACCTGGCATGGGAGGCCAGTGCCTGGTTGCTGTTGAGAGCTTCCTACTGTGTCATTTCTCCCCACATTTACTAGAGTAACTCTGGCTTAAATGGGATGATGTAAAAAGTAAATAGAGATATTAATGTCATGATGAAATGGAATATACATTAGAGCACCATTTCAATGAGGAAATCACTCAGATGACTTTCATAAAATGAAGAGACACAGCTACTATGTTGGATTTGCCTTATATTGCATTTTGAAAAAAGGAAAAACAGGAAGAAAAGGTACAATAGTTCCTATTAAATTGATATTCTATCTGTAATTTATCCAGTGTGAATGTCCCTTATGTCTTACAGACTGGGTCTTATGGATGCCACATCAGAAAAGGACCTTTAGTTCTGACACAAAATGGATAGGCCTTCCGTTAGTGTAATGATAATTTCTTACAAATTTAACAGAAGTGTCCTTAAGGCCACCACTTCCCATGCTCCCAGATTTGAATAGTAAAGCAAACCACAGCCAACCAAGTAAGTGTTAAATGAGGTGCTGCATCAGACTGGACAAGTGTGAGCGCTGTGCAGCAGCAGAGAAGGACGTGGTAAAGTGCTTTGTATGGGAATACTTTGCATTCTCTGTGTATTTAATGCTGCTGCCTCACTGCATCTCTCTTTCAGTTTATTACATTACCTACTCAAGATGACCTAACTGGAATGACCAGCTATCGCCCTTAGTCATTGTTGAGTTTAGCAGATACATGAGGAATAAGCCATAATCCCAGGAGTATACACTATCCCCAGTGTAACTAGAATAAAAACAAATGAGAGTGAAGTTCTATTACAAGTTTTCTCCTCTCCAAGGACTTGGACTGCAAGGGTAAGGGTATTAGTGGTAAGCCAAAGGGTTCAGAATTGTCCCAAATGACTTGCTGGGTTCTGTATATATAAATAGCTGCTCCTTTGAAGAGGATGAGAATGACATGCATATTCTCGAAAATGGAAGAGCTGGCACCTTATAAAAAATCTGAGTAAAACATTACTGTTAATCAAAAAATAAAAAGGCAACCCATGCCTCTCCCCAGAGAGATCAACAAGGGTCCACCAAGTACCACTAACAGCTTTCAGTTATGTTCAGTTACCACTAGTCCATGTCAGTCACTTCTTAAGCAGAGGTAGATCTTAACTCCATATCCATTTGGGTATGAATGGCAGCCACTGTTGTTATAAGCACTCTTTGCCAGGCACTATTCTAAGAGTTACATAAATTAATAAATTTATTCTTCACACCAATCTGAGAAATTAGTAGTACTTACATTTTATAGGTGGGGAACCTGGGACACAGAGATGCTAAGCAGGTTTTCCAAGATCACACAGTGAGGAAGTCAGTGGCAAAGCTGGGATTTGAGCCCTGCAAGTGTGGCCTCTGAGCCTCTGGTCATGATCACGTTCCTATATGGTCTCTTTAAAAGGTATGAAGGGTGAAGCATGATTCCTGTGACCAGGGAACTTAGAGCAAAGGAGATGGGAAGCAAATGTAAAAAGATGAATAAAATATCAAGTAGCAATTTGTTATGTATCTCTTTTGGTGCCTGATCCATCTTTTCTTGGCAGGAGTGGTTTTCTTCCTCTGCAAGCACCCTTGACTTTATCCTACGTATGCTCTTAATTCCTTCTTCACTTCTCAGGAGGCAACCTTAGCTGGTGGACACGCCACATCCACCCAGACTCCATTCCCTCGGTTACCTAGTCTCCTCCTCTCATTATAATAACAAACCTCTAGGACAGGCACTGCGCATGTATTATCTCATTTAATGTAAACATACTAGGTTTCCTCTGCCATACTGCCGCTCAGCTTTGCCACCCCCATTCTCACTTTTCACCACTAATCTTCTTAAAACAAGAACCTAGAGTAGTCAACCATTATTTCCTTTGCACCCACTTCCTAAACATTTGTACCTTGGATTCTGCAATCACACTCCATTTTTTCTCTTCTTCAAGGGCAGGGATGACCTCTAATTAAAAATTTAGAAATTTGTAACATTTTCTCAGAACTTATTCTCCTTAGCTTTTGTCCACATTTCCCTTCTAGAAATTCTCCTCCCTTGACATGGCCCACATACCTTTCTGAATGTTTCTTCATGACCTCCTGTGTTTTTTCCTCCAATGCCTTGAGTGTAGGTCAAGGGCAATTCCTACATAAAAAGAGAGAACATGCTGTTTGCCCATTCAGGTGTAAGCATTAGCAAGGAATAAAGAGTGTGTCTTGGAAACCCAGGAATAAAACTGTGTGGCTATAGCCCAGGTTCACGGGCAGGAATGGTGGGAGGTGGGGGTGGGGGCAGAAGCCAGCCAGCTGTGGAGGACTCTGAATGCCAGGCATGAGAGTTTTACATACACACTAGTGTGCATCAAATATGGGCAGTAATATGGTTCCATAGCACTGGTGTATAGGAATAAAACTTTTCTATAGTAAAACAGTTGTTTACGTAAGCATGCCCAATTATTTGTCCAATAAGAGTTTGAGATGAAAATATCCTAATAGGGTGAAATCTAATAGCACAACAAAGAGAATCCTTGTTACCTGGAATGGACAATGATGTCTCAGTCACGTTCTTCAAGCAACATTACGAACATAGGTTTAGGGAGTTCTTGCTTTTCTAACTCTGATTTTCTTTTTATTTTTCAGTATGCCACTTAATCTCAACCTTCTCATGCATATTAGAGAAATACATATCTTCCCTCAGTTACTTGCTAGAGAGTATCAGAAAAAAGATATTTATGGCTCTTCTTCAGTAGTTGTGATTATGATCAGTCTTTATAGCATGAGTATAATACATATGACTAACCCCATTTAAAAAAAGAGACTAGAAGCAAAATTATTTTCTGGTTTGGGATTTCTATCCTCAAACATTCACATCAGAAGAGTATTCATTTCTCCCCTTAGATTTTTTTCTTTGATTCTAATTCCTACAGCTGTTTCTGTGTTAGTATTAAACAATACAGCCACATGCTTATATGGAAGTAAGTCAGATGCCCCTTGTCTACCTTGGCAATTTTACCTCTGTCTTGATACAGGCAGTACTGTCCAACAAAGGCAGCATTGATGCCCTCTTCAACGTGAACCCTCCAACTTCGGCTTCGGGGGCCTGCTTCGTTTTCAGTCCCAAGGAAGGCATCATTGAACCAGGTGGAGTCCAGGCTGTCCAGATCTCCTTCAGTTCTGCCATCCTGGGGCACTTCGAAGAAGAGTTCCTGGTCAGTGTCAATGGGTCACCCGAGCCTGTGAAGTTGACTATCAGGTAAGACACATCTCTAACTAAGGTGGAAACTAAGTGAAGATTTTCCCTACTGCTCTCTTAACTTTGAAACTAGGTCATGTCCTGGCTCATAACTGTCTTTGTTTATATGAACACATCAACAGAATGGGGTGATTAAATTTCTACCAGTGTTTCCCTACTAAACATGTGTAATTTGTAATATGGATACAGATGCTATTTTAGGATCTAGTTTTTCTGTAAGCTATAACCTTATAAAATAAGGATTTAAACATTAAACTAGCTTCTAGTTACTCTCTCTATTTTAGGATGTTTGGGGAAAATAACTTACTGTATTAACACCTGGATAGAACAATCTTCTTGACTCAGTTTTAGCTATTATCAGAGTTTCTCCAAACCATCATCTTTCATTTTTATTTCAAGGAAATTCTTTAAATGCACTTACCTATAATGCCTCCAGGTATTATAAAAAGAGTCTACTTATAGTGTCAGTCAGCCAAGGCTAGACCCTTGCAGCTTTTGTGATAGAATTCTTTTGATGGCTTCTCCAGCTGCTTGTGATAATTGAAAGTCAATAATAGCAGAGTTCTCCTCAGGTTTTAAAAGAAGTTCTCTGTGACCAGCCCATTGGGCAGATCTGTGACTTTGGTTCCTGGTGCTTGGAAAGATCGTGTCTTCAGAACCCACTGCAGATTCTATTTGGATTCCCGCAGCAACAGGTTGTTAATTACCATGGCTGTCTCTCGTATTATGGTTATACTAGCAGGACCTCCTTGCATCTACAGCTGAGGTCTCCCTCAGGGTCTTGGGATAACACAGAAAAGAGACAGACATATATGGCCTGAAGGATCCTAGGAAAATTTATTGATCTCATGATATGATCTACTGGAGATTCAGAACCTTAAGATCAACTTAGAGATGATGACCATTGTTTTTTTTCAATTCTTCCACCTATGTATCCCTCTTAGAGGTGAACTGTGTCCTCCAAAAATCCAAATATTATAATCCTAATATTCAGTACCTAAGAATGTGACTGCACCTTGAGATTGGACTTTTAAAGAACTAAGGTAAATGGGTAGGTCCTAATCTAATAAGATTGGTATCCTTATAAGAAGAGGACTTAGGACACACACACAGATAGGAAAAGAGCATGTGAAGAAATAGAAGATGGCCATCTACAAGCTGAGGAGGGGTCACTCAGAAGAAACCAATCCTGCTGATACATTGGTCTTGGACTTCCAGCCTACAGAACTGTGAGAAAGTAAATTTCTGTTGTCTAAGCCACACAACCTGTGGCACTTTGATATGGCACCCTGGCAACCTCATCCAGCCCCTAACAAGTAAGGAGAGTGAATACGTGTGCCTTGGGGGTCCTGTGGCATGGCTAATACAGCCTGCCGTAATCATGAACTTTTTTTTAAGCCTCAAGATTTATCTTGAAACATTTACAAGGTATTTATATTCTCTTTCACAATACATCTGTGTTTGCAATAATAGAAAAAAATTGTGGTTCCTTTCCAAATATTTGAATAACATTGACTCTTCAAGATGTACCATACTTATTCTGGCCCGTGATTGGCATCTTTCAGGGATGTGCAGAATATGAAAAGGACAGGAGTACTTCTTCACATTATCTGAACTTTGCCTCACTTTCTGCCTCCATAACAATTCACATCTCAAGACAAGCAATGGAGGTGGTTATCTGGAGAAGCAGGAAGAACAAACCTGTAAATGCAATCTTTTATTTCATTCAGAGATCATCTGGTCCCTTGAGGGCCCTTGACAAGCTCCAAAAGATCAGCTTTTCAAAGCCCATCTGAATCCCACAAATGCAAGGGTGGCTTAACATAGAAAAACCAATCAATGTTATCAAATGTATTAACAGAATAAAGGACCCCAAATACATGGGCATCTCAATAAACATAGAAAAAGCATTCACCAAAATTAAACACCCTTTTATGATGTAAAGCAAAAACAAAACAAAAAACCTCAACAAACTACGTATAGAAAGGAACTCTGTCAACATAATAAAGGGTGTCTATGAAAAACCCACATCTAATATACTTCATAGTGAAAGACAGACTGCTTACCCACTGATATCAGGAACAAGACAAGGATATCTGCTCTTGCCACTTGGATGTTGTACTAGAGTTTCTGTCCAAGGCAATTAGGCAAGAAAAAGAAATAAAAGGCATCTGGATTGGAAAGGAAAAAATAAAATGATCTCTCTTTGCAGATGATGGGATTTTGTATGTAGAAAATCCTAAGGAATCAAGAAAAAACAACTATAGAGCTAATAAACTAGTTCAGAAAAGTAGCAAGATATAGGATTAATATATAAAATCAATTGTGTTTCTAGACCATAGCATGAAAATTCAAAAGTGAAATTAAGAAAACAATTCAACTTACAATAGGTTAAAAAAGGATAATATACTTGGGAATAAACTTAACAAAAAGTGCAAGACTTATACATTGAAAACTACAAAATATCATTGAAAGATATTTAAAAGAAGACCTATATAAATGAAAGGCATCTATGTTCATGGATTGGAAAACAATATTAACTAAGATGGAACAATTCCCAAAATGATTAACATTATCCCTGTCAAACATGATTCAAGATGATCCCTACTAAAATCCAATCTTCCCTTTTTGCAGTAATTGGCAAGCTGACCCTAAAATTCATATGGAAATGTAAGGAACCCAGAATAGCCAAAACAATTTTGAAAAATAAGAATAAAGTTGAAGGACTAACACTTCTCACTTCAAAGCTTTCTACATGGATACAGTTATTAAAACTCTATGTACTGGGACTTCCAGAAAGATGGCGGCATGAGCAGGGTGGTGGAAATCTCCTCCCAAAACCACATATATTTATGAAAATACAACAAATACAACTATTCCTAAAAGACCAGAAGAAACAGGACAGCACACAGACTGCATCTACACCTGAGAGGACTCGGCACCCCACAAGGCGGGTAAGATATGGAGCTGCAACCCGGCAGGACCCAAGCACTCCCCCACACCAGCGCACCAGCGGGAGGAGAGGATTCAGAGCCGGGAGGGAGTGGAAGTACAGGCCCGCGAAATAACCAGCCCTGGTGATCTGCGCCAGGAGCACCCGACACACACTGAGCGGTGTATTAGAGATTGAAGAGACAGAGGGTGCAGGATCTCGGCCAGGGAAAGCACCCAGGTCCTTACAGCCAGCTCCCTGGGACAAAAGAAAAGCGCATGCTTTTTTTAGCGGTCTTAAAGAGACAGGGGCCAAATGGAGGAGCCAAATCGACCAGCACACTCAGCCCAGCAAGCTGGGAGTCCTGGGGAATTTTGGACCCCTTGGCTGGCGACTGGGAAAAAGTAGCCGCACTGACACTTCCCACAGACTTCAACAGCCTCCCATTCATTCCTGCCCCAGCCAGAGCTACAAAGGGACCTGCGGAGAGGCGTGGCTGCAGCTGCGGAATAGTGAAGCAACAGCGCCACCTATGGTATCCCCACAGAATCTACTCCCAGAGACATTTTTTTTTCTTTTCTTTCCATTTTTTTTCTTTCTTTCTTTTCTTTTTTGTTTCTTTCTTTGTTTGTTGTTGTTTTTTCTTTTTAAAAGTCTTAAAGAGCCCAGCTGACATACATGGTACCTACCAGTGACCACTTCTATCACCATGAAAAGACAGAGGAATATGGTACAAACAAACCTCACCCAGACCCAGACAACACCAGAGAGTGAACCTGAAGGGGTGGAAATGCATAACCTTCCTGAAAAAGAATTCACAACAAAAGTTATAACCATACTGATGGATCTACAGAGAAATATGCAAGAGATAAAGGAGGAAGTGAGGAAAGACAATACAGAAATGAGACAAGCAATCGACAGGTGTGGCAACAGACTGGATGAGATGCAAGAGACTGTTAATGGAATAGAAATCAGAGAACAGGAATACAGAGAAGCTGAGGCAGAGAGAGATAAAAGGACCTCTAGGAATGAAAGAATATTAAAAGAACTGTGTGACCAATCCAAACGGAACAATATTCGCATTATAGGAGTACCAGAGGAAGAAGAGAGAGAAAAAGGGATAGAAACTGTCTTTGAAGAAATAATGGCTGAAAACTTCCCCATGCTGGGGAAAGAAATAGTCTCGCTGTGCACAGAAGCCCACAGATCTCCCAACACAAGGGACCCAATGAAGACAACATCAAGACACATAATAATTAAAATGGCAAAGATCAAAGATATGGACAGAGTATTAAAGGCAGCTAGAGAGAGAAAAAAGATCACCTACAAAGGAAAACCCATCAGACTATCATCAGACTTCTCAACAGAAACCTTACAGGCCAGAAGAGAATGGCATGATATGTTTAACGTAATGAAACAGAAGGGCCTCAAACCAAGAATATTGTATCCAGCACGATTTTCATTTAAATATGACGGAGGTATTAAACAATTTCCAGACAAGCGAAAGTTGACAGAGTTTGCCTCTCATAAACCACCTCTACAGGATATCTTAAAGGGACTGTTCTAGAGGGAAGCACCCCTAAGGCTAAAAAGATGTCACCAGAGACAATAAAATCATAGCAAAGAAAGGAGACCATCCAAATACTAACTAAAGGCAAAAAATAAAACACCTAGTATATAAAGAATGGAGGAGGAAGAATAAGAAGGGAGAGAAATAAAGAAACATCAGACTGTGTTTACAATAACTTAACAAAAAAGTTAAGTTAGACTGTTAGATAGTAGAGAAGTTACCCTTGAACCTTTGGTAACCACGAATCTAAAGCCAGCAACGGCAATAAGTACATATCTATCGATAATCACCCTAAATGTAAATGGACTGAATGCACCAATCAAAAGACACAGAGTACTAGAATGGATAAAAAAGCAAGACCCATCTATATGCTGCTTACAGGAGACTCACCTCAAACCCAAAGATTTACACAGACTAAAAGTGAAGGGATAGAAGATATTTCATGCAAACAACAAGGAGAAAAAATCAGGTGTTGCAGTACTTGTATCAGACAAAACAGACTTCAAAATGAAGAAAGTAGCAAGAGATAAAGATGGACATTACATAATGATAAAGGGGTCAGTCCGACAAGAAGATATAACCATTATAAATATATATGCACCCAACACAGGAGCGCCAGCATATGTGAAACAAATACTAACAGAATTAAAGGAGGAAATAGAAAGCAATGCATTCATTTTAGGAGACTTCAAGACACCACTCATCCCAAAGGACATATCAACCAGACAGAAAATAAGTAAAGACACAGAGGCACTGAACAACACACTAGAACAGATGGACCTAAAGGCATCTACAGAACTCTACACCCAAAAGCAACAGCATACACATTCTTCTCAAGTGCACATGGAACATTCTCCAGAATAGACCACATACTAGGCCACAAAAAGAACCTCAGTATATTCAAAAATATTGAAATTCTACCAACCAACTTCTCAGATCACCAAGGTATAAAACCAGAGATAAATTTAGAAAGAAATCAAAAAGGCTCACAAATACATGGAGACTTAACAACACTCTCCTAATTAATCAATGGGTTAACGACCAAATCAAAACAGAAATCAAAGAATATATGGAGACTAATGACAACAACAACACAAAGCCACAACTTCTGTGGGACGCAGCAAAGGCAGTTCTAAAGGAAAGTATATTCCAATCCAGGCCTATTTAAAGAAGGAAGAACAGTTCCAAATGAATAGTCTAAAGACACAATTACTGAAATTGGAAAAAGAAGAACAAACGAGGCCCAAAGTCACCAGAAGGAGGGACATAATAAAGATCAGAGAAGAAATAAATAAAATTGAGAAGAATAAAACAATAGAAAAAAATCAATGAAACCAAGAGCTGGTTCTTTGAAAAAATAAACAAAATAGATAAACCCCTAGCCAGACTCATTAAGAGAAAAAGAGAATCTACAGACATAAACAGAATCAGAAATGAGAAAGGAAAAATCACGACAGACCCCACAGAAATACAAAGAATTATAAGGGAATATTATGAGAATCTATATGCTAACAAGCTGGAAAACATAGAAGAAATGGACAACTTCTTAGAAAAATACAACTTTCCAAGACTGACCAAACAAGAAACAGAAAAACTAAACAGACCAATCACCAGCGACGAAATCGAATCGGTAATCAAAAAACTACCCCAAAACAAAACCCCCAGACCAGATGGATTCACCTCTGAACTCTACCAGACATATAGAGAAGAAATAACACACATTCTCCTTAAAGTCTTCAAAAAATAGAAGAGGAGGGAATACTTCCAAACTCATTCTATGAAGCCAGCATCACTCTAATACCAAAACCGGGCAAAGACCTTACCAAAAAAGAAAATTACAGACCAATATCCCTGATGAACGTACATGCAAAAATACTCAACAAAATATTAGCAAACCGAATTCAAAAATACATCAAGAGGATCATACACCATGATCAACTGGGATTCATCCCAGGGATGCAAGGATGGTACAACATTCGAAAATCCATCAACATCATCCACCACATCAACAAAAAGAAGAACAAAAACCACATGATCATCTCCATAGATGCTGAATAAGCATTTGACAAAATTCAGCATCCATTCATGATTAAAACTCTCAACAAAATGGGTATAGAGGGCAAGTACCTCAACATCATAAAGGCCATATATGACAAGCCCACAGCTAACATCATACTTACCAGCGAGAAGCTGAAAGCTTTTCATCTAAGATCGGGAACAAGACAGGGATGCACACTCTCTCCACTGTTACTCAACATAGAACTGGAGGTCCTAACCACGGCTATCAGACAAAACAAAGACATACAAGGCATCCAGATTGGTAAAGAAGAAGTCAAATTGTCACTATTTGCAAACGACATGATATTGTAGATAAAAAACCCTAAAGACTCCACTCCAAAACTACTAGAACTAATATCTGAATTCAGCAAAGTTGCAGGATAAAAATTAACACACCGAAATCGGTTGCTTTCCTATACACTAACGATGAACTAACAGAAAGAGAAATCAGAAAAACAATTCCATTCACAATTGCATCAAAAAGAATAAAATACCTAGGAATAAACCTAACAAAGGAAGTGAAAGACGTATACTCTGAAAACTACAAGACACTCCTAAGAGAAATTAAAGAGGACACTAACAAATGGGAATTCATCCCATGCTCTTGGCTAGGAAGAATAAATATTGTCCAAATGGCTATACTACCTAAAGCAATCTACAGATTCAATGCAATCCCTATCAAAATATCAACAGCTTTCTTCAATGATCTGGAACAAATAATTCTAAAATTCATATGGAACCACAAAAGACCCTGAATACACAAAGCAATCCTGAGAAGGAGGAATAAAACAGGGGGAATTACACTCCCTGACTTCAAGCTCTACTACAAAGCCACAGTAATCAAGACAATTTGGTATTGGCACAAAAGCAGACCCACAGACCAGTACAACAAAATAGAAACTCCAAACATTAACCCAAACACATACAGTCAATTAATATTTGATAAAGGAGCCTTGGATATACAATGGGGAAATGACAGCCTCTTCAGCAGCTGGTGTTGGAAAAACTGGACAGCTACATGTAAGAGAATAAAACTGGACTGCTGTCTAGCCCCATACACAAAGGTACACTCAAGGTGGATCAAAGACCTGAATGTAAGTCATGAAACCCTAAAACTCTTAGGGAAAAACATAGGCAAATATCTCTTGGACATAAACATGAGCGACTTCTTCATGAACATATCTCCCCAGGCAAGGGAAACAAAAGCAAAAATGAACAAATGGGACTATATCACGCTGAAAAGCTTCTGTACAGCAAAGGACACCATCAGTAGAACAAAAAGACATCCTACAGTATGGGAGAATATATTCATAAATGATGTATCCGATAAGGGGTTGACATCCAAAATATATAAAGAACGCATGCACCTCAACAAACAAAAAGAAAATAGTCCAATTAAGAAATGGACAGAGGACATGAATAGACACTTCTCCAAAGAAGAAATTCAGATGGCCAACAGGCACATGAAAAGATGCTCCACGTCGCTAATCATCAGAGAAATGCAGATTAAAACCACAATGAGTTATCACCTCACACCAGTGAGGAATCGCCAACATCCAAAACACAAACAACAACAAATGTTGGCAAGGATGTGGAGAAAGGGGAACCCTCCTACACTGCTGGTGGGAATGCAAATTAGTTCAACCATTGTGGAAAGCAGTATGGAGATTCCTCAAAAAACTCAAAATAGAAATACCATTTGACCCAGGAATCCCACTCCTAGGAATTTACCCTAAAAATGCAGCAGCCCAATATTAAAAAGACAGATGCACCCCTATGTTTATGCAGCACTATTTACAATGGCCAAGAAATGGAAGCAACCTAAGTGTCCATCAGTAGATGAATGGATAAAGAAGATGTGGTACATATACACAATGGAATATTATTCAGCCATAACAAGAAAACAAATCCTACCATTTGCAACAACATGGATGGAGCTAGAGGGTATTATGCTCAGTGAAATAAGTCAAGCTGAAAAAGACAAGTACCAAATGATTTCACTCATATGTGGAGTATAAGACCTAAGGAAAAAAAAGAACTGAAGGAACAAAACAGCAGGAGACTCACAGAAGCCAAGAACGGGCTAATGGTTACCAAAGGGAAAGGGACTGGGGAGGATGGGTGGGAAGGGAGGGACAAGGGGGAAGAAGGGACATTACGATTAGCAGATATAATGTTCAGGGGGCACGGGGAGGGCTGTACAACCCAGAGAGGACAAGTAGTGACTCTATGGCATCTCACTACGCTGATGGACAGTGACTGCAATGGGGTTGGCGGGGGGGGGGAACCTGATGAAGGGGGTAGTGTAATCACCATAATATTACTCATTTAATTGTAGATTAATGATATCAAAATAAACTAAAAAAAAAAAAGAAATGGGCAGAGGACATGAATAGACACTTCTCCAAAGGAGAAATTCAGATGGCCAACAGGCACATGAAAAGATGCTCCACATCGCTAATCATCAGAGAAATGCAGATTAAAACCACAATGATATATCACCTCACACCAGTGAGGAATCGCCAACATCCAAAACACAAACAACAACAAATGTTGGCAAGGATGTGGAGAAAAGGGAACCCTCCTACACTGCTGGGGGGAATGCAAATTAGTTCAACCATTGTGGAAAGCAGTATGGAGGTTCCTCAAAAAACTCAAAATAGAAATACCATTTGACCCAGGAATCCCACTCCTAGGAATTTACCCTAAGACTGCAGCAGCCCAATTTGCAAAAGACAGATGCCCCCGTATGTTTATCACAGCGCTATTTACAATAGCCAAGAAATGGAAGCAACCTAAGTGTCCATCAGTAGGTGAATGGATAAAGAAGATATGGTACATATAGACAATGGAATACTATTCAGCCATAAGAAGAAAACAAATCCTACCATTTGCAACAACATGGATAGAGCTAGAGGGTATTATGCTCAGTGAAATAAGCAAAGCCGAAAAAGACAAGTATCAAATGACTTCAGTCATATGTGGAGTATAAGAACAAAGAAAAAAACTGAAGGAACAAAACAGCAGCTGACTCACAGAACCCAAGAACGGACTAATAGTTACCAAAGGGAAAGGGACTGGGGAGGGTGGGTGGGAAAGGGGGGACAAAGAGGGAAAAGGGGCATTACGATTAGCAGATATAATATTGAGGGGGCACAGGGAGGGCTGTACAACTCAGAGAAGACAAGTAGTGATTCTATAGCATCTCACTACGCTGATGGACAGTGACTGTAATGGGGTTAGTCGGGGGGACCTGATGAAGGGGGTAGTTTAATACCATAATATTGCACATGTAATTGTAGATTAATGATACCAAAATAAATTATTTAAAAAAAACAAAAAACTCTATGTACCGGCATAAAGACAGACATATAAATCAATCTCATAGAACTGAGAGTCCAAGAGAAAATTCATACATTTATGGTCAATTTATTTTTATCAAGGGTATCAAGACATTTCAGTGGAAGAAATTGATAGTCTTTTCAACAAATGATACTGGAGGAACTGGATATTCATGTGTAAAAGAATGAAGTTAAACCCCTACCTAATACCATATACAAAATCAACATAAAATTGATCAAAGACCTAAATGTAGTAACTAAAACTATAAAGTGTTAGAAGGAAATACAGGTATAAATGTGCATAACCTTGTATTGGCATAGGTTTCTTAAATATAGCACCTAAATACAAGCAAAGAAAAAATAAAGAAGACATCATCAAAATGTAAAAAAAATTATGCTTCAAAGGACACTATGAAGAAAGTAAAAAGACAGCCTACAGAATGTGAGAAAGTATTTGCAAAGCATATATTTAAAAAGGGACTTTTTTCTAAGACATATAAAGAACATTTACAACTCAATAATAAAAAGACAAATAACCCGATTAAAAAAAATGACAAATCATCTGAACAGACATTTCTCCAAAGAAAATACAAATGGCCAATAACACGTGGAAAGACTCTCAATATCATTAATAATCCGGAAGATGCAAATCAAAATCACAGTGAGATACTATTTCACACACCCATGTGGAAGGCTATAATTTTTTAAATGGAAAATAACAAGCATTATTGAGAATGTAGAGAAATACTGACTTTTCTTACACCTTTGCCAGGAACATTTTCTTGGGCCTTGTGGCCTAGGAAATCTCTGTAAAGTTAGTATTCTGCGTTCTGGGATTTTGTTTCTTATTCTTTTATTGTTAGTTTCTCTTCTTTCCTCAGTACCACACTGTTAGAGCTACTATGCCTTGAAAGATCAGAACAATTATCATACTTTTGCTGTTTCTGTTTCCCCTCCAACTACATGATACAGTATTTTAAGGGGTCAGATAAGCAACACTATAAAATTAATGTGATTTAAAAAATTACCCATGAGCATTTTTGTTTCCATGTTTACATTTATAATTTCATAAAGTTTTTGCCATAGCATAGATATATTTTGTATTCAACTTGTTTCACTTAACATATCATAATAATTCACTCTATCTCTTAGACTTTAAAATTATAATTTTAACAGACCATGGTGCTGATGGAGGGCACAATCTTGGCCAGGATCATCCTAATATTCAGAATCCCCGTTAAAGTGAATGTGATCATATCTAAGTCCAGATGGTATTTACAATTTTCTTAGTTATATGAGCCTCTGAACAAATGGGATTTAACTGTTTCTTTCTACTTCTGCAATGATTATGAGTGCTTTGTGGAATTTTGTGAGCTATTTTCTTACTTTCTTTAGTCTTTTGTGCATTTCAGACATTTTTAATCTATTTGTTACTTCAGCCCCACAAACTTCTTTTACGAGTATCTAACCTATAGGCTTATTTGACTTCATCCCAACTGTATCTTAGTTCCTTGCCGAGTACCAGCTCTTTTGAGACCTCTTTGGCTCGTAAACATGAAATAGGATAGATGGTCCTGAGAAAGGCCTTTTGGATTGAAACCTGCTGCCCTGAGTCTTTGCTGTGATTGCTTCCCTAGGCTTGCAAGGCTTCTCACCACCCTGAGGGCGCATCTGTTGCGGGGGCATCAGTGCGTTCAGCAAGGTGTGACACATCTGCCACCAGCATCCAGAGCTAGGGGAGTCAGGAGATTCATACTTAGTGTGTTTCCTGGTATCTGTGTGTCGATGACTCTTAAAAGCTTGGCAATTATTTCAGTTCTTAAGTTTGGTCTAGAGATTTTAGGGACATGAATCAGGGAGAAAAACAAAAATAAACGGTTACGTATACATTACTTTTCTATTGCTGCTGTGACAAGTTACCACAAACCTACTAGCTTAAAACAATACAAATGTATTATTTTACAGTTCCATAGATCTGAGGTCCAATGCGGGTCTTGTTGGACTAAAACCAAAGTGTTGGCAGGGCTGTGTTTCTCTCTGGAGGCTCTAGGGGAGAATTCATTTCCTAACCATTTGCAGCTTCTTGAAGCCTCCCACAGTCTTTTTCTCACGGTCCCCTCCTCTGTCTTCAAAGCCAGCAACAGCTGATTTAGTGCTTCTCACATTGAATCACCCAACCTCCTGTTCTGCCTCCCTCTTATTTTTTAAGACCCTAGTGATTATATTGGGCCCACCCAGATAATGTAGGATAGTCTCCCTATTTTAAGATCAGCTACTTAGCAACCTTAATTCCTTCTGCTTATGACCCCTTTACCGTGTAACCTAACATAATCACAGATTCTGAGGAGTAGCACACAGACATCTTTGGGGACCATTATGCTATCTATTGTACCTGAAGTCAGCTAGAAGCTCCAGAATCTATTATTTTAAACTAGAACATCACTCCAAGATCATGGGGACTTGCACTGAGACAGAAATAGATCAACATGTACAGAATGGGTCCTCAGAGGTCATCTGTTGCAGTCCTTGCTTTTGAACATGAGGAAAGGAAACTGAGGCCTATAGAGGTAAAGTGGCCAAAATCAAACTAGTTGGTGGTAGGAACTGGATTAAAACAGTTTTAGAAATGTGTGGGACAATGCTGCTATCATTGGCCGTCTTTGATGTTTATTGTATGATTAGACTTAACAATTTTTATTTCTTGCCTGAGTTAATAACTTTTCATGATACGTGTCTCATCCATGTTAATGTTTTGTGCCTGTAGTTTTGTGATGTGTCTGCTCTGCCTCATTCATTGATGGGCATATGGCTCTAAATTAACCACAGCATCATTTGCTAAACCCAATGGCTCAAGTCTTGAAAAAGAATTTTAAGAACCACTGTGACAGACCATCATCTCATATCTTTAAGTCCTGGGTTCTATAATTGATCTAATGCCAAATTATGGTTTTCAGTATTTACCCTCTGTCCAGTTCCTGACTGTTACCCTGAATTCACTGGATGCTCTTGCCACTCTCCCAACTTACATTCCTACTTCCAGAGGCTGTGTCATCGGACCTACTTTCCATTTCAATGTTCCTGCTCTGCACTTTGGTGATATTTCCTTTGGTGAGTATTTTTCCATTTTGAGCTAGAAATTGAGTAGAATTACTTTTCTCTCTACATGGGAGGAAGAATGTTTACAAATAACCTAATTTAAATCATATTTGATTAATTGATTTGATTTGATTTAAAACTAATTTCTAAGAGTGGTTCTTTTTAGGAAGTGATGATAAAAGTTTGCAAAACCCTGGTTTAAACCCATATCCCACAGTCCTTCCCATTTTGCTCTGTTGCCTCCCCTTTCACCTTGAAGTTCTTTCATTTCAAGTAGGCCCATCTACTTGGGGAAAAATAGCTCTTTGGAAGACCGAGCTTCATAATGCCTTTATCAATTCCTTTAACATTTGGGGGATATGACAGCTTTATTTATCCAGGACACATTTATTTATACATCATGTTATATTGTGATGGATAAATATACGTTTTATTGGATAAGGTACATCCTATAGGAGACTAATAAATGAAATTGAATATCTACTTGTTTCTGTAGAATATGAAAAAGGCTAGAGAGATTTTTACGAATTTGTAGGGCATGTTTGAGTGACAGACTCTTTTGAAGGAGAATAGAAGTTATCTGCCGCTTGAACGTCATCTAGTGGCCAACTTGAGAGAGGCATACTGTCTCAAGGGTAACGGTGACCACTGCACAAGAAGAGGTGAATTCATACACCCAAAGACCTATGCAGTCATCCTCCAACCAGCTCAAGCCGACCCACAGAGCAGGCTAGGCAAGTGGTTCCTGACACCAGGCAACCCTTCCGTGGGCATTTACACATGGAGCCCAGCACAGGGCCGTGTGGAAGGTGTGCCCTGTATCATATTGCCTGGAGGGAAAGAAAAGTCCAAATAAACACCTCAAATCAGTTACTCCAAGACATCTCACACAGATTCATTGTCCAGAATCTGCCCTATTGCTCAGCTCTGCCGTGTTAATGTAAATGCTGTACCAATAGAAAGCTAATTATTGAGTCCCCAAGATATCTGAAATACTTTTATCTAGAATCCAAACATTTAAAAACATCAGGATCCCTAACTGCACATTTCAGTGGATATGGCAAACAGGAAGTGTATATATATAATTATGTACGCACTCCCAAGATGTTATTGATATACTCAAAATGCTGCATTTGATATTGGCAAGCTCTGGATCACACAGTGGGTAAAACCACAAGGCTAGGTAGCTTTTTCCATTAATAGTTTTCAATTTGTTACTCTCCTATCCCTAAGGATAAGGAATGACCTCATTGGATAATTTATTCAGAGTTTCCTTGAGCTATAGAGATAATAATCGGTATCTGTCCCTAATAGTTGGCCCAACTAGAAGTTTTGGTTAACTAGCTTAGGTGAAAATTAGAAACAATTTTTCTTTTGTTGTGTAATATCTTAGTGAACCAGTTGATGATACAGCAGCTAGCTAGACAAGAGGCTGGAAGACACTAGAGCCATGACCCAAGATTCCCCAAGTCTAAGATATGAAAACTTATCCCTCCCAAGTCCACCTTCAAAACCCAAGTTGCCATTTCTTTTAGTTTGGATGTAGATTCCTTAATCTTCTCTGTAGTGGGGCAGGAAACATTACCAAAAACATCCTTTTTTGCTCGCCAACAGGGAATCCAGGGTTAATTGGGTTCCAAAACCATTTGGGTTAGTTAATCCAAGCTACTTTGCTGTGCTTCTGGATTCTGCACTTTAATGGATGAAGTTAGGGACAGTTTTGTGTGATAATCTTTCGAAATTATTTTGTGATGATATGTTCAAATCCAAAAGTTGGGAGTAGAGTCCTCATGACTCCAAAACAAAGTATCATTATCTCTCCAGGTAGATTGGCCCCCCATCCCAAAGAAACATGGTTCATTGGAGAGTTATTTATTGGAAACATTCTTACTATTTCCCTACATGAGCAAGTAGGGCTTTGATGAGGCAGATGAAAGTAAATATGTTATTGGCTCAGGAATGAAAGACCAGCAGGGTGCATATAGTTCCAGATGTAAAAGAGAAATTAACTGTTACAAGAGCAAGCCAGGAATTGGAAGAATTTTTTAGTTTTTTTAGGATGACAGGCATATTGTATGGAGTTCAAAGCAAGGTATGCAGAGACTATTGTAGGGCTGGGGAGTGTATTAGGCTAAGTAAAGTTGGTAATATTTTCCCTTTATTGGCACTAAGGCCCATTCCTAAGGAGGTATCTGTTATAGGTTAGGTTATTAATCTTTCTACTTCATGTAAAGTCTGCTTCTTTTGAGGAACTTGGAATAGCAATCTATTTCTGAAGGTCATTCATTTCTGGAAGCATTTTGGCAAATTTCCATGTAAGGCCTCCAGTAAGAATAGTTGCCAACATGTTTTCAGTCAATATTTCAGTTGCTTTGGGCATCTTTTTACCCAAAGGTCCACCTCATAATCAACTGCAGGCGTGGTGAAGGCTCTAAAGAAGACTATTGGTGTGTTTTTTCAGAGTACTAATTGTTGAGGTTGAAAATGAAGGCAGAGCTGCTGAGGGTGAGTTTTTAGGGTAGGCTTCTTGACCTTATAGATGAGTTGGTTCTTGACAATATTTACTTAAGTCTGCATGAAGCAGGCTTTATTCAGATTGATAAGAGACTTGTAGTCACACAGATCTTCTAGTTATTGTTTCCTAAGGTAAATTGTCTGAGTTCCAGTTGGAGCTAACCTGGTCTGATGGACATTGGACCTAATGGTAAAACTCTTCACCAGAAAACTCCAAAGAGCCTCAGAGAGCTTGGCCAATTTAAGATCGGTAATACTATTTTTATGCTCTACATTTCCCAAGGACTGTGGACTGTGAAATTTTTGGTCAAATGGTTAACACGTTATAAGATTCTTCCTAACTCTTCAACGTAAGGCTGGTATTTCCCAAGGAGGAAAATTATAATGTACAATTTCTTAGTCACATTTATGGCAGTGCCTTTCTTTATAGGAACTAAAATCCATCTAAGGAATTTAGGGACAATTACAAGTACATATTCTTGACTGGATGGTTTGGGCACAGCCCACTTGTATTTGAAAGGTCTGCTGGCATGTAATTCAGATCCGTGTCCCACTGCACAGTTTTCCTGGAATATGAGAGCAGGTTGTAAGGCAGGAGCCAGCCCTCTCCCAGCTACAGAGGAGAAATTTTCTTATCAACTCTTATTCAGAGATTATCTTATTTTTTCTATAATGGGATCTGTGTTTTAAATTTTTGTCAAAGCTCAGCTTAGATTTGGGGCACACTGTAGTTGGTGTGCCAGAGACCACTGAAGTGGATAGAGGATCCTAATTTTATGTACTGTTTGATTTCTAAGTCTGAGGCTGAATTTTTTGTGTCCAAAGTAGATTGTGCAGATATATTTATTGATGCCCCCATTCTGAAGTATTTCCATAGGCAACTACGAAAGTACCACCTCCTTGGCACATTTCCCTTTGCTTTGTGGAGATTTTTAATCTTACTAGAAAAATTAGGAATCCATTGTCTAAAATATCCCATAAATCCCTAAAAGTCCATCAGTTGTAATTTAATTTTTGGTCTTGGATATTGCTGAATCAATTTAATACTCCCCTCTTCTTAGGGGCTTTCTAGGTTAGAAAATACACATATTGAATGAGAATCATATTTCTTGAGAATATTGTCTTCTAAATCATTATTTAAGTACTAGAAGAGATATGAAGGTGCTTCTGTGCCTTCAAGGCATTCTGGCCAACCACGTTGTTAATTATTCCAAGAAAAGGCACATAAATGTTGAGTTTTCATGTACTAGTTGCTAAAGAAGGGAGAACAGAAGCCTTCACTATAAAGAACTTGCATTCAGTTGGAACTATAGATAGAATAGTATTAGGATTTGGTACAATCAGAAACCTTGGAATAACATTTGTATTAATGACGTTTTAGTCTTTAGTATAACAGTATCCCTTTCCTTTAGGCTTCTTGACAAGCAGTATGACAAGCAGTATATGGGGTATTACAGGTAGTTGGTTGTACAAGGAATTGTTCTATTTAGGAAGCTGTAATTGGCTTTGTTCTCAGTCTTCTAGCTGCAGGGAAGTAGTCTGAGCAATGATTTGGAAGGACCCATGTGAATCTGTAAGGGTCCACTTCCATAATACACCCTACGTTTAAGACTGTTTATCCCATCAATGGGCAGGTCAAATAAGGTTAAGGGATATACCCTTTCAAGAGTTATTGTAGGGAAAGTTCAGAGAAGTCAAACGTAGCAATGATTTTGTCAAATATACATGATTTTGAAGCTGACTTTCTAGCAGTTCTTATGGAATTTCCAAGAATCATCCTTCAAGTGCACTTAATCAGACAATTCTTTTTCCGTAAAAGATCTCTTCCAAGTTGATTGGTAGGTGTGGTATCACAAAGGAGACAGGAACGTGTTTCCTCCAACAGTCCTAATGTGTAGACAAAGGCTCAGAAATAGGGAAAGAAGTAGATCAGTTCAAAATGTCCCCTTCAGAAATTACTCCAAGAGACCAATTGTATTCTATTGCAGGAGGGTTCAGGATAGAAAGAGCAGTGTTTTCATCCAGTAGAAATATGCATATTTGTTCTCTCATCATTATAGATAGTTCTTGTTCTGAAAGTGATAGCAGATACAATGACCATCTAAGGGAACTCAAAATCAGAGCTCAATTTATTGCTTGCCAGGAAAGGAGGATCCACACCTCTTAGGAAAGGCACATGAGTCTCACCGAACTGAATGTAGGAGGACTAGACCTAACATGAAAAAGCAGCTTTGTCTAAGGGAGGTAAAAGCTGATGTATTAGTGTCTGGCTGGCTCTGGCTCATAAAGTCTCTCTCAGGAGGGGCTATAATTCGATTTTCTGTCATCAGCCCTGAGACCACGAGCCACAGACAGATCCAGGCTGAGCTATATAATGTCTTGGCAGGCTCAGGTCACACAGAGTCCACTACTACAAAGGCTTCTCCTCTCACACATTGGCAGATAAAAAGAGCAAACATGATTCTATTTTGGGGGAAAAAAATCTATTTAGCTATGCAAAAATTAAATGCAAAATAGCCTCTGGAAGACTAGTCACCAAACTGATAATCGAGGCTGCTTCTTGAGGGGGGCCTGGATGACAATCAAAGGGTTATTTTATGTCTATTCCCACAAAGTAAATGCATAATAAGTGTTCACTGAATGAATAAATGAGATGTATTTATTCACTGTACCATAGAAAACAATAGCAGGGAGACATGGGGTTAAGTGAGCAGTGATGTACTGCATAGACAATTTACCTAAGAGGTTGGGCAGTGCTCGGCTTTGAAATTAAAAGGAGGCTTTTGTGGGAGGAGGAAGGAGGGCTTATTTCTCTCTTCATATTTTGTTTTCCAGGGTTTCCTCATACCTTGATATGTTCCCTCAATAATACTTCCTTGGTCCCCATGACCTTCAAACTACGTGTCCCTGGGGATGGCATTGGTCGTAAAAGCATTTCAAGTTGTGAGCAGTATTCAGACAACAAAAGACCAACTTGGAACAAGGATGAAATACCCGTAATAAAACCACAAGAATTCACCATCACCCCTGACCGTGGCACCATTCGTCCCCACGGATTTGCTCCTATCAGGGTAAAGTGCACAGCCTTCCAGCACACACAGCCACGCAGCTCAACTCTCCAGCGTGGGACCACATGTAGGGTTTGCGCTGAATGCTCAGGGTCAGGGAGAGAAAGTGCCTCTAATTCACGTAGAAAAGTGGGCCAGGAAGGAAATAAACTACTGTGGCAAAAGGAACCAGATACAAACATATCGGGCAAAAGCACTGAGTGTCCCCTGGATCTCCATCAGTCTAGATGTATTGCTTTACCAGAACACTGCATTCTAGCAATTTCTAGTGGCACCCTCTTCTATACAGATAGTATACCCATCAGTATTAATATAAAAAGATTTAAGACCTCATTAGTAATTAGGTCCTCTCTTCCTTCAGAGTCAAATCATTCTTAGCAGTAAATGTCCAGATTTATGCCACAGCTGATAGCCAGGTTATTCAGATATTTTATCCGAATCTGGGCTTCATGTTGAATGTGGATGTGATGTTCCCAACAGAGCTTTATGTTTAAGTCTACAGGGTCATGTTCTGGTTATGGCCTTGTGGTCCCACCAGCATAATTGTTTCATGTCCAACGAGAAAGGTTTTACGGTCTTCCCTCCTTTACTTTTGCTTCTCCAAACAGTTAGGCCTAGCAATATTGAAGGCTGCTAAGCTGAAATGATTTTATCTTTTCTGGGAAAGAAAAAGATAAGACTTCACAGCTAAGGTTGGTAATTTTCTCTTTCATCACTATCTTTGAATATTTAATTCAGCTATGGTTTTGTTTTAAATGCTTCAGAATATCTTGCCATGCATCCACTCATCCTAAATCTTTTCTGGAAGTTTCAGCTCTTTCAAGGGCTTCTCCACAGATCCAGTGAGGTTTGGCATCATATATGGTTCTAACTTCTTAGGGTTGCTATCTTAGTTTGTTTAGGCTGCTAGTACAAATAGTAGAGACTGGGTGGCTTATAAACAACAGAAATTCTTTTCTTATGATCTGGAGTCTGGAAGTCTGAGATCAGGGTGCCTGCACGGTCAGACTCTGGCGAAGGTCCTCTTCCAGGTTAGACCTCAGACTTCTCCTTGTATCCTCACATGGTGAGAGTAGCGAGGGAGCTCTTACAAGGGCACTAATCCTGTTCAGGAGGGGTCCACCCTCATGACCTAATCACCTCCCAGGAGCCCCACCTCCTATGACCATCGCATTGGGGGTTAGGATTTCGACACATGAATTTGGGGGTGACACAGACATTCAGATAGATACTCACAGAGCAGTTGCTAATTGTGACTTTCCAGGAGAAGTGCTGCTGCAAAGAATTGATTTATTTTTTTTCCTTAGTAAGTACTACTCAGCCTACATGTCACCTACCTTTCTTTTTTTGCAGCCTTCTGCTAGAACCCCTTGCTTGTTCTTCTGCCTTCTACCGTAGCTCATAAATAAGGGTTAAAGTCACTCTAGGAATCTGTGCACACTGGGGCAGCAGCTTTGCTCCAAACCTGAGAAGTTTTCTTTCCAAATCAATGACTCCATCTTCATTTTATTTTTCCTTTCTATTTGGAAAATATTCCTCCAACTCTCAATTTTCCTTCCTGATCTGCACTTCAGCCACATCTGTGTGGACTCAAATTTGCATCCAATGATTCCCTTTGTAACCGAAAAAAATTTTAATTTGTACCTGATACATAATTTATAGATAGAAAAGCTTGAACCTATTCCAGAAGTTCTCTTCCTCACTTATAAGTATCTCTTCCAGAATAAATCATTTTAAAGCAATTAAAAATTATAATAAGGCTTCAAAAGCCTAAAGATAAAGTTTCACAACAGCAAATAAAAACATGGGGTAAAATATACTGGCCAGATAATGTGCTTGGATAGACCTTTCTTTAGAGCTTCTTGTTTTCTGCTCTAATAAAAAATATTGCAGGTAGAGGGTAGGGAACAAGATTTTCATATTAAAAAAAAAAGACTAGTTGATTTCTTATGCAATTTTCTGAAACAGACATGGTTATGTTAATTTATTTTGCTATAAGAGAAATGTTCATAATTTATGTAGCCCAGGGGTGTAGGGAGCAATTTAAATTGCAATAATTAAAAATTTGTTTGATATTGCTCATCCTTCAGGGTCATTTTTCACCTTCTGCTTTATCCCCTTCTTTGATACAGCCTCCTCATAAATGAGCGAATCTATTGTACTAAAAACTGTTTGGTTTCTAACCTGGCCTTTGAACAAACTCAGCATGCCCTGACCCCAAAATATAACTTGTTCAACTAAAAGTGTAAAACCCCACACATCCCCTGATAAAGTACTTGGAAACCACACTCCCCAGTGTGACCCTCCCCATGGCTCCTTTCTCCCCTGTGCAAAGGAGAGTCAGCCTTTTAGAAGAGCAGCTTTTCTCCTTTTCTTTCCAGGTGACGTTATGCTCCAACACTGTGCAGAAATATGAGCTGGCCCTGGTGGTAGACGTGGAGGGCATCGGGGAGGAAGTGCTGGCGCTCTTAATTACAGCAAGGTAGCACACTCACCTGCTTTCTCTCTGCTCAGTTTCCCCTGAGCCACCAGTTTCTGCCTGGCCAGAAGGCCGTGGCCCGCAATAGGCTCACACTGCATTTGCTCTGCTTTCCTGGCAAGGGAAGCTGAATCAGCTATTCAAATGACGAAGCTTTAAAACAGCAAACATACCTGTGATGGAGATAAGAGAAGGGTATGTGTTTTGTGGTATTAAGAATAGTGTTCTCCAGTGGGTCTAACTTTCCAGGTATATAGCTAAGAAGGTTTTATCAGGAAGAGGCAAATAGTTGCTGTTTTCTGTTTTTGTCTGTAAATGCAGTACTCCAGAGTCATGCTGCAGAAAGAGCACGGCTCACAGTCCTACAAGTGGGGGGTCCGTCAGAAAGACTGTCCTACTCCAGGGCACTGTCAGTACAACCTGACTGCAGGCTGCAGGTCCCCCAGATAAGGCCCTCTCTAACAAGATAGACCCAGAACCATCCCATGTCTCTCTTTTTTAATAGAGGCAACAGTGGGCTCTGGAGTGAGGTTAAAATGCTGGCTCTGCCATTTGCGGACTGTGTCACCCTGACCAAGTTCCAGTCCTTCTGAGAGTGGTGTGTCACCTATGGTGACAGCGATCCTAAACAGAATCATGCGTCACACTCTTGTCAAAGCAAGCCGGCATCCAGACCCAGGAACTCGCAGTGTGTGCGTGAAAATGCCATCTAAGAGAGATAATTACTTAGCAAAACTCTAATAACAAATCAATCCCTCCAACTTAGGTCTCTTAGGATCTTAGGAAGATGCGCCTTAAAGGAGATGCAGATGTGCTGGCTGGTGGGGCCATCCTAACTGCCCCATTTCGTGTGTCCTGGGCTTGGCTGAAGTCAAAGAGCAGTCCTAGAAGAACTTGAAGGGCATTTACTTAGTATTCCTTCCAAAGACCTAACCGATTCTATTTGTTTAAAAACAGCAACAACTCTTTCATCTGGCCCTCTTTCTACTCATCTTTGCCTTTTTGTTTAGGCTTGCATTTCTTTACTATGTGGGTTTATTCTGACACCTTCCAGCCCCTTTTCCCTGCAGCTATTAATAGAAAATCATGGGTTTAAAAGGGAAAGAAAAAAAAAGCTCTAAGAGGCTGTGAGTTTCCTGCTCTGTGTACTCTGTGACCCAAGTCAAATACTATAAACTCCATCAGTCACAGGGGTTCAAGGGAGTGGAGGATTAGCTTTACTAAAGTCACTGGGTCAACTGACAACTTCCATTGTAGCTAAAAATGAACACTCATCCCATGCTAGCTTCTCGGCTGTGGGGTTAACAAGCCTCTGTCCTGCCATTACCTCGGGTGTAATCTATAGGAAGTGCTTGCAGACTCCCAAAAGGAGAGTTGCCTAGGCAGCAGCGCCGGCCCGCTGGGCTCTGCAGCACAGCTATCCATGTCTCACCGAGCCCTCGGCGGGCGCTGCCCTCTGCCCTGCTTTCCCGTTATCTCCTGCATTTCCCATAGCGCCCTAAGAAGAGTTAACGATGCGGATGTCGATCCTAGAATTACCTTCATTTGCCTATGAGCAAATGGGACTCCAGGAGGGAAAGCAACTTGCTCAGGGCTGTACTTCGTAAGGTCGCACCTGGCACGGACTGATTCAAGCGCCCGCGCTCCTCAGCAGTGCACTGTACCGCCACGTGCAGCAGGGCGGGTCGGAGGTTGGGATTCACAGACACACAATGACGCCTGCGTCATCTAATCATGGAGCACCGCGCACGCGGGGCTTCAGTGCCTCCCTCCCCTCAGACAGCTGCCCTTCCTCCCCCACCACACCCTCGTGTTGAGCCCCCCGCCAGAGTGCCCGCGCCGGCCGGCAGCTGCCTGAGCCTGCTGATCCAGGACAGTAGGATTCCGCCGCCCCGGAATCAGGACCATTGCCATCACCTCGATGGCCCGTGCTGGTGCCCGTCCTCAGGGGACTCCGACTGGTCCGGAGTGCCACAACTGGTGAGGGCCCCATGCTGGGGGCACTGGTCCTGTTTGCCATGGACACAGATCCTCTACCCTAAGGACCTTGCACCCGGGGGCCTCCGCCAAAGGACAGCCAAATATGAAAAACAGTAGAAATGTTAGTCATCACCCAAGGAAGACAGCTGTGTAAGGAGTCGTGCTTCCAGCACTTTTTTTTAATTAAAATGTGGTGACGGGGCTAAGGGACAGGGATAACAGGAGAGAAGATTTGAAAACGATGAATGTAATTATTAGAGAAAAACTGTGTGACAGTGATAAATGTGCTTAATGCGGGACTCTGCGTGCTCCCTATGGGAGCAGGCACCCTATCCTCATGCATTCTGGCACGGGCTCCTTCCTTTGGGCAGGTGTACTGTACCTGTCCTCCAGCTGGTTCCTGCAGAGGTAGACTTTGGGCACTGCTTCCTGAAGTACCCATACGAGAAAACGGTCCAGCTTGTCAATCATGATGACCTCCCAGGACGCTTCGAGGTCCTGCCTCAGGTGAGTTACTTTATCCTTTCTCAGTGTTCATTTGTCTTCAGCTGGCATCCCTCTATGAGAGAGAGAAATCCTTCTAAAGAGCCATATTCCTCACCACATGACCTTATGTCATTCTGATTTTTAACCCTGGGATGAAGTGCCTCATCTAGGAATGGGGTTATAGAACCACCGCTGGATTGCCACCTGCGTGCGTGAGCAGCTGCAGGTGTAGACACTCGTTAGTTTCTCAGGGAAATCGCCTTTGATAAAGAAGGGAAAGTGTCAATTAAGCTAACATGTAGAGGTTGCACCTGCAAATAATTGCCTGTGAATTAACCGTGCATGGGTGAAATGAGGCAGAGCTCAGAGCAGCATCACTGTGACACAGTAATGAATATTTATAAGCAGAATTGTTGAACCAGAATACCAGAGATAGTACCGGAATGAGAAAGGAGGAGTTGTCTCAATGTTTTATTAAGTAGATTTGTCCATATGCCACCACACCCAGCTAGGTGGGAGATGGAGCGATTAAATACATGCAGATAAAAGATTCCAAAAGATCTGTTCAGTCTAGTTTAACAGAAGCTTGCTAATGAGATTCAGTTTACCAAGAATGCACTTGGGTTTAAAATACAGTTCTATCAGTGCAATACTCTAATAAAAATTCATGCAAAAAGAAAAACAAATGGAGGTTATATTTGACTGCAACTTCAAGATGAGTTAAAGACCAGTGTGGGAGCCACAGAAACAAGGAGGTTTAGGCTGCATAAGAAAAACACAGTGTTCGGCTAAAGGAAGGAGATAGCCACAGGGCAAAGCAGTGCCAGAATTTTGTCCTCAGATCGTGACACTGTATTTGATTTCTTAATGGAAACTTGAAAAAAATTGTATTTCACATTTGCAGTAACCAGGATGGCAATCTACATCATCTGGAAATTCAAGTCGTATGAGGAGCAGACACAGTGTTTAATCTGGAACAGAGAAGCACAGCGGGGATGAAATAACTGCCCTGTATTAGTCAAAGGGCTGTTACTTAAATGAGGGAATAAAAATGAGTCTCTGGGCTTGTCTGAGACAAAACCAGAAGCCAAACACTGGGCAAGAAGAAACAACTTTTCTAACCCCACAGGCAGGTTGGGTGAGATCAGGCCATGTTATACCAGACCAGGCACAAGGACCCCTGGGGCTCTCCAGGCAGGTGAAATATGCATACCTTGCCCTCTCCAGGAGCTGAGGCTCTGCACAGCGTTCCCCAGAAGTACCCAAACTTACCTGGCCATGGAATTTTTAAGGTTTTATTTGTTGTTATTTCATAAAAGCTAGTCATATATTGCAGAGCAGGAGTCCTGAAGAACATACATTGGTGAACACTTGATGTCATTCATTCATTCTGCTACGTTCCCCATTTAAAAACAGGCACTGAGAATATATTCTGGGCCAGAAAGAAGGTATGTATTGAGGAGAGGCCCTATGAAGTTTACATCCCATAGAGAGGATGGACACTTAGGTAGTACAAGCTGTGGAAAGGTGCAGGGTGCTCCCTGGGAACAGAGGCTGAGCCCTGACTCTAGAGCACTGGGGCTACCTGGGGGTGTGCAGGATGAGTGTGCATGTAAGGCGAAGGGAGCGGGCATTCCAGGAAGAGTAACCACTAGTGCAAAGAGCTGGAGGTAGGAGGCACTATCATGTGTTCAGGAAACACCGGTGGCCTCAATAGACAAAGTGCAAAGGGACGAGGGGGTGGGGAATGAGGAGTGAAGGTGTGGAGGGCCAGTCTAAGGAATCTGGGCCAGGGAAGCTATAGTCCTGCACTGACTCCTGGTGTGGGTAACTCTGCATCTTGCAGAGCTGTGCACTTTGGATTTGGGGGCATTGTGCACACCCCCCTTAACCAGACTTCCTTTCAACAGAATTGGGGTGCTCATCCCCATTTAGATGAACAATGACACATTTCTAAAGAACCCCCACGGACTCAGGACAACACTTGTTTGGAAATCATCTAACATGCTATTAATTTCATACCGTGTGGGGGACTTACTTCTCCCCACATGTCTCTCTCCCTCTAGGTCTACGAAGACACACCTGCCGTGTTGCTGTCCTGTCCCACCCCCTGTGGGATCATCCCTCCCCACAGCACCATTCACATACCGTTGGCTTTGGAGACCCAGGTCACTGGGAAACACAGAGCCACAGTTTACATCTCAGCCTTTGGAAGCTGGGACCCCCCAATGGTGAGAGCCAATTTTCAGAACTGCAGTCAAAATTGCTATACTTCTTGCCAGACATTTGAAGCCTCCCCATGTAAGGCACATGCCATATTCACATGTTTTATGTGTCCCCTCAGCAGGGGTGAAATACGAATGCTGTGTTACTTCGGGGGTCTATTTGTGGACGTGTTTAAATAGTGGTGTTTTCCAGCCCTTGTTCTTAAACTCCTGTCAGGAGTTTCTCACCACATGCCGGCATGACTGACTCCTCTGCAGCCCTACCCAGTCAGGGCCTCTGGGGCGAAAGCACACCTGTTTGCTTACCATCCTCCTCGGTGTTGCTGGGGCAAAGCTGGGCTTCACTAGCTTGCTGCACGTGGGCTCTGAGACTGGTTTCCCTCACTGTTCATGGGATCTTTTCCTGTGTATTGACTGGACACACAGTCCAAGTTAACCTATTAAAGCTGTTAAGGGAAGCAGCTCCTCTCCAAGTGTGGGAAGAGGGAGGCACCTCTCTGCTCCTTGAGCTGAACTGAAGGATGAATCATGAATCTGGAAGGAAATTGCCCAACAGGCCATGAACCTCTAGACATTTTGTTTACTTGGGAGCTGGGGGATGTCAGGTTTGAAGATTCTGAATGCTTAGAGAGTAGAATAAACTACGATTTTGCTTTTATCCCTTCCATGTAAGATGCCATAGATAAGCCACCTGACTTATAAAGCAGCATCACAAAGGCAGGCCAGCCTGAAAGGTGACACTGGTCCAGGTCCCCTGCTAGCCTGCACTGTGTCTGCCCTGCACAGATGCAGCCTGTGAGAGGGTCGCTTGCTGAGCAGGCCACTCTGTATGAAAGAAAAGATCCCTCTTCCTCAGGCAGACACAGTGCCTGGCTGGAGGCACAGGGTGAGGGGAGCACGGCAAGGTGGATTCCCAGTCCCCAGCCTGCCTGACCGTGTGCAGTGGGCGGCTCTGTCATGCCTCTAGTAAAGCGACAGAACAGGGACTCAATCCAGCTGCTTTCCACTGTGAAGCGCTGATCCCTAGCCGCATTTTAAGTGTTCTTGAGGCTGGAGTGCTGGCTGGCACACAGAGGGCCATTTTTCTGGTTTTCCCTTGGTCCTTGACTCTGGTGGCCCAGGGAGCAGATGATCCTTCCTGGAGAGGAATTCCAAGCTGGATTCACAGGTCTGACCAGGATGGCCATCCCCGGTCCCTCTGACTGCGGAGTACAGGAGAAGGGATGTCAATTCTAGTAGGCACCCTTTTGTGTTTCAGCTTTTATTAAAGGGTTTCTAGAAGTTCTGTTTCCATTGATGTTAAAGGCCAACTATTTTCAGCTATTCCCGTGTTCTTTCTCTCACACGGAACACAGGAATGTCTCTTAAAGAGCATCGGAGAAGGCCCAGTTATCTACGTACATCCCACTCAAGTTGATTTTGGCAATATCTATGTCCTAAAGGACTCCTCCAGGATTCTCAACCTGTCTAACCAGTCCTTCATCCCCGCTTTATTTCAGGCACGCATGGTGAGTAGATTGTGGGACTGCTGTGGGATGAAATCAGCCTTGCCTGTATCTTATAGGCAGTGGCTCTATTTTTGCAATGTGCCTTAGAAAATGATGACCAGAAAGAGAGATTTACATGGTTCAACTGCATTAAACTATGCCATTTTCATCCCCAATTCCGCTTTATTATAATCCTTTTGTTGACTAAGAAGCACAACATGCATGTAATGTGATAAATAAGCAAATATATTCACTATGGTCCAGTTCAAGAATATGCTTCAGAGACCTCCTTACTGAGCTGTATCTAACCCCAGCCCCACACCTTCAGAAAACACTATTTAAATGTCTCTCTAATGGAAAATGCTTTGTTACATTTAATTTGAACCCTTTGGGCTACAAGTTTGTTCATATACTTATTCTATTTTCATCCTCTCTTCTTTCAAGGAACACTTTAACATAGTTTATAAGAATGTATGAAAAACAAGAGAGTATTTGCTAAACATAGAAATTAAAGAAAACCATGAAACAAAGATAGATACAAAGATATAAAATGGTTCTAGAAATGAGTCCATCTTGTTTCTGTATATTTTACAATGATATTTAGATCTGCTAATCTTCTATAAGTTAATTTTTAAAAGAGATAATACCATTTTTTGCAGAACTTGGAAATTTCTAATCCAGTCATTCAAAGCATTCTTGATTTTAGAAAAAGGTTTCTAAATATAAATATAAATTGTTACAGTATAGCCCTTCTCCTATCCCCAAATCATTGACATTTGAATGAACATGAACATTTGGTCTCAGCATTTGTTAGGTGTTTCTGAAAAACCAAATATCATTTATATCACAAAAGTCACTAACAGAAGGAACAGGACCATATTTTTCTGCTGACTTTTAACAGCTCCTCAGAGTCCTTGTCCCAGTCAGCACCCATTTAGTGTGATCATGATCCATTTTTATTGCCATTTGTCATTGCTCCTTGTAAAGGCAGCTGTTTCTTGTACACCTCCTTCCCTATTGTAACTAAGTCTGTTGTCTATATTTGTGGGTCTAGTTCCTTATTGTTCATTTGTTTGTTTTGATTTTTAGATTCCACATATAAGTGAAATCATTGGTATTTGTCTTTCTCTGCTTGGCTTATTTCACTTAGCATGATACCCTCTTCACCCCTCCATGTTGTCACAAATGGCTAGATTTCCTTCCTTTTTATGGCTGAGTAACATTCCACTGTGTATACATACCACATCGTCTGTATCCATTCATCCACCGATAGGCACTTGGGTTGCTTCCATGTCTTTGCTGTTGTAAATAGTGCTGCAGTGAACACAGGTATGCATGTATCTTTGTCAGTTAATATATGACAGAGGAATCAAGAATATACAGTGGGGAAAAGACAGTGTCTTTAATAAGTAGTGTTGGGAAAACAGGACAGCTACATGTAAGAGAATGAAACTAGATCATTGTCTTACACTATATATAAACATAAACTAGAAATGGATTAAAGATCTAAATGTAAGACATAAAACCATAAAACTTTTGGAAGAAAACAGAATCTCATGAACATCAGCATGAGAAATTTCTTTCTGGATATGTCTCCCTGGGCAAGAGAAACAAAAGCAAAAATAAACAAGTGGGACATCAAACTAAAAAGCTTTTGCAAAGGAAACCTTCAGCGAAACAAAAAGGCAGCCTACAGTATGGGGGAATATATCTGTAAATGATATATCTAATAAGGGGCTAATATCCATAATAAAGAACTCATAGATACAACTCAACACCAAAATCCAAATAATACAACTAAAAAATGGACAGAAGACCTGAACAGACATTTTTCCAAGGAAAACGTATAGATGGTCAACAGACACATGAATAGATGCTCCACGTCACTAATCATCAAAACCACAGTGAGGTATCACCTCCGACCAGTCAGAATGACCACCATCCAAAAGACAAGAAATAACAAGCACTGGCAAGAATGGGGAGAAAAGGGAACCTTTCTATACTGTTGGTGGAAGGATGTTGTTTTTTCACTAATGTAGTATGTATATTGAATGACCCAACTAGTTGTTAAAAAGGGACTCTTCCTTTTCAACAAAGGTTTCATGATTCCATCTTTTGATTCTTTAATATCGTCTTAAATTTGCAAGTTCTAGTTCCCAGGAGCCAAATGACCAATATATGTGATCTCCTGTAGGATGTGTTTTCCACCCTATCCTCGCTTGGAAAACTGTGTTTATTGAGTTGATTGCTCTTATAGCATAAAAGTGAGTTTCAGCTATAATTCTTCTAGGTGAAAATTAAACTCCTTTCATATTTCAGCTGGGAATTTTTTATGGATATCCTAGTACATACTATATGATAATATTATAGAACTTGAATTATACAAACTTAGAAATTAAAATACCATTTTAATTGTGAGAAGAAATTGAAATACCATTTATTAATTTCAACTTGATATATAGTACTGAACTTGAAAATTCATTCTTACAGAAATTACTAAGCATTAGGAAAGAGTTTCAATTTATGGTTGTTTGTTCCCTAACTAAGCCTAGAGTTAAGTGGTGGTGAAATATTTATTGCATTTAATTTCTCACTCACTCAGAAGTAAGTAGGGCCAGGGACACATTCTTCACTTCTGTTACTTCAAATTCAGGTCTGGAAGCTCTCTTTTCCTGCTGGATGCCCTGACAGGAGGGGTCAGTCTCTCTTCTCAGGCTGTCAGTGAATGTCAGCCCTCCCCAGATGCGGTACCCACTGCCAGCATTTGTCACGCTCAGCCTGGTGCATGACCTGCACATCACAGCGACCTTTGGGAGTAGAGTCTCCCTTTGCAAGAAATATCTCTCTGTTATGAGCTACAGGGGTCAGGAGATGGGAAGCTGGAAACCCCCTTCCTATGATATTGGGAAGATAAAGACAGAGCAATTTTGAATTTCTCAGAAATAAATGCTATATAAAAAAATGATTGGAAAAAACCCAGGTAACTCTTAGTATCATATGGCATGAAGAAAGAGTAAATATTGTATTTTTTTTCTGTTCCATTAAAGATAAGTTTATCTTGAATGTAAAAAAATTGCTGAGTGAAAGTAGAGTGTTCTGTAACCTAGAGCAGTAAGTTCTCCTTTACTTTGGAATGCCTGAAATACCAGCTTTCCCTACAGGTCCCCCGTGGATGACTTACTTAAGCTAACGGACTTACAGAGCAAATCACCTGTTTGTAGGGGTAAGAAACATCAGAATGTGAGAGCAGAGCACAGCAAGGCCCTTTTAGCAAGAGGACATGAGCTCTGCTTGTATACGCAGGGCTCCTTCAGGATGATAGGTTCTCTGTCCCTGGTAACAGCAGAGACAAGGGCGAGAATATGGTGGTCTTCCCCAGACCCTGGGACCTCAGACTGGGCAGAAGAGAGATGTCTTCTTTGTGTGGAAGCCCCTTGCTAGGCAGAGCAACTGCATCACTCAGCACTTGTTTGGAAACATCTAGAATGTTTTCCTTTTACTCTTGGCTTTAATTCCGCCTCAGGTATCATTAACTCAAGAACTTGTATACAGATGTCAGTGATTCCTTAGGATTCAGCTGGCACTAAAGCATCTTTACAACGGCCTTCTGCCTCTGTGATCTGTGGGAGATGTCACTGTAGTTAGATCTTTAGATTTCCAGGATCCAGGAAACAGGAATTCTGATGCCTCATTCAAGCATGATGCTCTTCAAACATTTATTTTCTTGGTCACTTGCCAGTGCCATCCACAGTGAGGTGGCATCAAGGGAATCAATGGGCTTTTCACATCCCCTTCAGGCCCCAAGCCACTGGACAATTTCCTCATTTAAGCAGGAATTTATATATTTACTTATTTCTATATTTACTTGTTTATATGCCTGTCTCCTTTAAATGGCAAGGCTCTCTGCCTTCAGTTCCCAGCGCCAAGCAATTGGGCTTTGAATTATGATGATGACAATGTGATATTAATTATAACTATTTTTTTTTAGTTTTATCTTCCACTTTATATGCAGTATTTCATTTGTTACAACTCTGTGAAAGAAATATGGTTATAATGCCCATTTTAACAGGGTAGAAACAGAGGTACAGGCAGGTTAAGTAAATTACCATAACCACTAAGGGGCATAGCCTGGTTCCATCCCCTGGTGGTCTGACTTCTGACCCACGCTCTGTTCCACTGTGCTCTGTACTGCGAACTTTGCCAAGTCAGTGGCTATTAAAATATTTTAAAATAGACTTAGAAATGTGAAAGGATTTTGGTTTCATGTTTATAAAAGACCCTTAAAGTTAGACCTAGAAGACCAGCTTTTGCTAAAAGGGCAGAAGAGGAAATTAAGAAGCATTTCTGTAATAGATAAAAGGACCAGATACTTTTTTCAGAGATGTGTTGAAGCATATATATGCAAATCATCTTCCATTTATCATTTTTCAACCAACCGTAATTCCTTCAATTGTATATCTGAAATAAAGACCCTTAATATACTTCCGCACTTTTTTTGATCCTTGGTAATGCAGTATGACAAAACATTCAGTTCACATATGTAGGCCTATGTAAAAATTATTCACTACTAAAGCGCTTAAGAGAGACTTAAAGATCTCAAATGACTTCTGGGAAGATGGCGGCATGAGCAGGGTGGTGGAAATCTCCTCCCAAAACCAAATATATTTATGAAAATACAGCAAATACAACTATTCCTAAAAGAGAGACCAGAAGATACAGGATGACACCAGCCTGCAGCTACGCCTGAGAGGACTCGGCACTGCAAGAGGCGGGTAAGATACGGAGCCGCGACCCGGCGTGACCCGAGCACTCCCCAACCCCAGCACACCGGCGGAAGGAGAGGATTCAGAGCAGGGAGGGAGTGGAAGCACAGGCCCGCCAAATAACCAGTCCGGGTGATCTGTGCCGGGAGCACTGACACACTTCGCGCAGTGTATCGGAGATTGGAGAGACAGAGGTGCGGATTCCAAGATGGCAGGTCCACCCAGCCAGTTCCCGGAACAAAAGAAAAGTGCGTGCTTTTTTAGGAGTCTTAAAGAGACAGGGGCCCAATGGAGGAGCAGGATCGTCTCAGCGCACTCAGCCAAGCAGGCTGGGAGTCGGGGGAATTTCGGTCCCCTTGGACTGCGGCTGGGAAAAGCAGTCACACAGAGACTTCCCACAGAAATCAGCAGCCTCCCATTTGTTCCCTCCTCGGCCAGAGTCACAAAGGGCCTGGTGGAGCAGCGTGGCTCTGGGATAGTAGGGCAGCAGTGCCACCTACAGGATAGTCACAGAAACTACATCCGGCAGGCGGGTTTTTTTTTCTCTTTCTCTCTTTTTTCCCTTTCTTCTTTTTTTCTTTTTCTGACCACTTCTATCGCCATGAAAAGACAGAAGAATATAGTACAAACAAAACTGACCCAGACAACCCCTGAGAGGGAGCCTGATGGGATGGACATGCACAATCTCCCTGAAAAACAATTCAGAATAAAAGTCATAACCATACTGATGGATCTACAGGGAAATATGCAAGAGCTAAGGGAGGCAGTGAGGGAAGTGAGGAAAGACAATGCAGAAATCAGACAAGCGATCGACGGGCTTAACAGCAGACTGGATGAGATGCAAGAGACTGTTAATGGAATAGAAATCAGAGAACAGGAATACACAGAAGCTGAGGCAGAGAGAGATAAAAGGACCTCTAGGAATGAAAGAATATTAAGAGAACTGTGTGACCAATCCAAACGGAACAATATTCGCATTATACGAGTACCAGAGGAAGAAGAGAGAGAAAAAGGGATAGAAAGTATCTTTGCAGAAATAATTGCTGAAACCTTTGCCATGCTGGGGAAGGAACTAGTCTTGCAGTCCACGGAAACCCATAGATCTCCTAACACATGGGACACAAGGAAGACAACACCAAGACACATAATAATTAAAATGGCAAAGATCAAAGATAAGGACAGAGTACTAAAAGCAGCTAGAGAGAGAAAAAAGATCACCTACAAAGGAAAATTCATCAGACTCATCAGACATCTCAACAGAAACCTTACAGGCCAGAAGAGAATGGCATGATATATTTAACGTAATGAAAAAGAAGGGCCTTGAACCAAGAATATTGTATCCAGCACGATTATCATTTAAATTTGAGGGAGGGATTAAACAATTTCCGGACAAGCGAAAGCTGAGGGAATTTGCCTCCCATAAACCACCTCTTCAGGATATCTTAAAGGGACTGCTCTAGATGGAAGCACTCCTAGGGCTAAAAAGATGTCACCAGAGAAAATAAAATCATAGCAAAGAAAGAAGACCATCCAAATACTAACTAAAGGCAAAGAATAAAACACCTAGTATATAAAGAATGGAGGAGGAAGAAAAGGAAGGGAGAGAAATAAAGAATCATCAGATTGTGTTTACAATAACTTAACAAGAAAGTTAAGTTAGACTGTTAGATAGTAGAGAAGCTACCCTTGAACCTTTGGTAACCACAAATCTAAAGCCAGCAATGGCAATAAGTACATATCTATCGATAATCACCCTAAATGTAAATGGACTGAATGCACCAATCAAAAGACACAGAGTTACTGATGGATAAAAAAGCAAGACCCATCTATATGCTGCTTACAGGAGACTCACCTCAAACCCAAAGATATACACAGACTAAAGGTGAAGGGATGGAAAAAGATATTTCATGCAAACAACAAGGAGAAAAAACCAGGTGTTGCAGTACTTGTATCAGACAGAATAGACTTCAAAACAAAAAAGTAGCAAGAGATAAAGAAGGACATTAAAGTGATAAAGGAGTAAGTCCAACAAGAGGATATAACCATTTTAAATATATATGCACCCAACACAGGAGCACCAGCATATGTGAAACAAATACTAACAGAATTAAAGGAAGAAATAGAAACCAATGCATTCATTTTAGGAGACTTCAACACACCACTCACTCCAAAGGACACATCAACCAGACAGAGAATAAGTAAAGACACAGAGGCACTGAACAAAACACTAGAACAGATGGACCTAACAGACATCTACAGAACTCTGCACCCAAAAGCAGCAGGATACACATTCTTGTCAAGTGCACATGGAACATTTTCCAGAATAGACCACATACTAGACCACAAAAAGAACCTCAGTGAATTCAAAAATATTGAAATTCTACCAACCAACTTCTCAGATCACAAAGGTATAAAACTAGAAATAAATTTTAGAAAGAAAACAAAAAGTCTCACAAATACATGGAGACTTAACAACATTCTCCTAATTAATCAATGGGTTAACGACCAAATCAAAACAGAAATCAAAGAATATATGGAGACTAATGACAACAACAACACAAAGCCACAACTTCTGTGGGACGCAGCAAAGGCAGTTCTAAGAGGAAAGTATATTGCAATCCAGGCCTATTTAAAGAAGGAAGAACATTCCTAAATGAATAGTCTAAAGACACAATTACTGACACTGGAAAAAGAAGAACAAATGAGGCCCAAAGTCACCAGAAGGAGGGACATAATAAAGATCAGAGAAGAAATAAATAAAATTGAGAAGAATAAAACAATAGAAAAAAATCAATGAAACCAAGAGCTGGTTCTTTGAAAAAATAAACAAAATAGATACACCCCTAGCCAGACTCATTAAGAGAAAAAGAGAATCTGCACACATAAACAGAATCAGAAATGAGAAAGGAAAAATAACGACGGACCCCACAGAAATACAAGGAATTATAAGGGAATATTATGAGAATCTATATGCTAACAAGCTGGAAAACATAGAAGAAATGGACAGCTTCTTAGAAAAATACAACCTTCCAAGACTGACCAAACAAGAAACAGAAAAACTAAACAGACCAATCACCAGCAATGAAATTGAATCGGTAATCAAAAAACTACCCAAGAACAAAATCCCGGACCAGATGGATTCACCTCTGAATTCTACCAGACATAGAGAGAAGAAATAACACACATTCTCCTTAAAGTTTTTCAAAAAATAGAAGAGAAGGGAATACTTCCAAACTCATTCTATGCCAGCATCACTCTAATACCAAAACCGGGCAAAGACCTCACCAAAAAAGAAAATTACAGACCAATATCCCTGATGAACGTAGATGCAAAAATATTCAACAAAATATTAGCAAACCGAATTCAAAAATACATCAAAAGGATCATACACCATGATCAAGTGGGATTCATCCCAGGGATGCAAGGATGGTACAACATTCGAAAATCCATCAACATCATCCACCACATCAACAAAAAGAAGAACAAAAACCATATGGTCATCTCCATAGATGCTGAAAACGCATTTGACAAAATTCAGCATCCATTCATGATTAAAACTCTCAAAAAAATGGGTATAGAGGGCAAGTACCTCAACATCATAAAGACCATATATGACAAACCCACAGCTAACATCATACTTACCAGCGAGAAGCTGAAAGCTTTTCATCTAAGATCGGGAACAAGACAGGGATGCCCACTCTCTCCACTGTTATTCAACATAGTACTGGAGGTCCTAGCCACAGCAATCAGACAAACAAAGACATACAAGGCATCCAGATTGGTAAAGAAGAAGTCAAATTGTCACTATTTGCAGATGACATGATATTGTACATAAAAAACCCTGAAGACTCCACTCCAAAACTTAGAACTAATATCTGAATTCAGCAAAGTTGCAGGATACAAAATTAACACACAGAAATCTGTTGCTTTCCTATACACTAACGATGAACTAACAGAAAGAGAATCAGAAAAACAATTCCATTCACAATTGCATCAAAAAGAATAAAATACCTAGGAATAAACCTAACGAAGGAAGTGAAAGACCTGTACGCTGAAAACTACAAGACACTCCTAAGAGAAATTAAAGAGGGCACTAACAAATGGAAATGCATCCCATGCTCTTGGCTAAGAAGAATAAATATTATCAAAATGGCTATACTACCTAAAGCAATCTACAGATTCAACGCAATCCCTATCAAACTACCAACAGCTTTCTTCAATGAACTGGAACCAATAATTCTAAAATTCACATGGAACCACAAAAGACCCCGAATAGCCAAAGCAATCCGGAGAAGGAGGAATAAAACGGGGAATTATGCTCCCTGACTTCAAGCTCTACTACAAAGCCACAGTAATCAAGACAATTTGGTATTGGCACAAAAACAGACCCACAGATCAATGGAATAGAATAGAAAATCCAAACATAAACCCAAACAGATAGTCAATTTATATTTGATAAGGGAGCCTTGGATACACACTGGGGAGATGACGGCCTCTTCAGCAGCTGGTGTTGGAAAAACTGGACAGCTGCATGTAAGAGAATGAAACTGGACTACTGTCTAGCCCCATACACAAAAGTAAACTCAAAATGGATCAAAGACCTGAATGTAAGTCATGAAACCATAAAACTCTTAGAAAAACACATTGGCAAAAATCTCTTGGACATAAACATGAGCGACTTCTTCATGAACATATCTCCCCAGGGAAGGGAAACAAAAGCAAAAATGAACAAGTAGGACTATATCAAGCTGCAAAGCTTCTGTACAGCAAAGGACACCATCAGTAGAACAAAAAGACATCCTACAGTATGGGAGAATATATTCATAAATGATGTATCCAATAAGGGGTTGACACCCAAAATATATAAAGAACCTATGCACCTCAACAAACAAAAAGCAAATAATCCAATTAAGAAATGGGCAGAGAACATGAATAGACACTTCTCCAAAGAAGAAATTCAGATGGCCAACAGGCACATGAAAAGATGCTCCACATTGCTAATCATCAGAGAAATGCAGATTAAAACCACAATGAGATATCACCTCACACCAGAGAGGATGGCCAACATCCAAAACACAAACAACAGCAAATGTTGGTGAGGATATGGAGAAAAGAGAACCCTCCTACACTGCTGGTGGGAATGCAAATTAGTTCAACCATTGTGGAAAGCAGTATGGAGGTTCCTCAAAAAATTCAAAATAGAAATACCATTTGACCCAGGAATTCCACTCCTAGGAATTTACCCTAAAAATGCAGCAGCCCAGTTTGAAAAAGACATATGCACCCCTATGTTTATCGCAGCACTATTTACAATAGCCAAGAAATGGAAGCAACCTAAGTGTCCATCAGTAGATGAATGGATAAAGAAGATGTGGTACATATACACAATGGAATATTATTCAGCCATAAGAAGAAAACAAATCCTACCATTTGCAACAACATGGATGGAGCTAGAGGGTATTATGCTCAGTGAAATAAGCCAAGCCTAAAAAGACAAGTATCAAATGATTTCACTCATATGTGGAGTATAAGAACAAAGAAAAAATACTGAAGGAACAAAACAGCAGCAGACTCACAGAACCCAAGAACGGACTAATAGTTACCAAAGGAAAAGGGACTGGGGAAAATGGGCGGGAAGGGAGGGATAAGAGGGAAAAAGGGGCATTACGATTAGCAGATGTAATGTTGGGGGGGCACGGGGAGGGCTGTACAACTCAGAAGACAAGTAGTGATTCTATAGCATCTCACTACGCTGATGGACAGTGACTGTAATGGGGTTGATGGGGGGGACCTGATGAAGGGGGTAGTTTAATAACCATAATATTGCACATGTAATTGTAGATTAATGATACCAAAATAAATTATATTAAAAAAAATTTTTTAATAGTTACCAAAAGGGAAAGGAACTGAGGGGGATGGGTGTGAAGGGAGGGACAAGGGGAAAAGGGGGCAGTACAATTAGCAGACGTAATGTTCCGGGGGGGGTGCGCGGGGAGGGCTGTACAACTCAGAGAAGACAAGTAGTGATTCTATAGCATCTCACTACGCTGATGGACAGTGACTGTAATGGGGTATGTGGTGGGGACTTGATGAAGGGGGTAGTTTAATAATCATCATATTGCACATGTAATTGTAGATTAATGATACCAAAATAAAGTATTAGAAAAGACAGAGACTTAAACACAAAGTTATGATCTATTTTAACAAAGTAAATCAACAAACCCAGAAGGAGATTGGAAGGCATTTTACATGTGAGACTTTTGGTGCTGAACCCTGTTTTTTCAGGAGATGGTGAAAGTGTAGCCATTCCAGGAAACTCATTTTTAATTTGCACCAACTAGTTTGTCAAAATCTATAGCTACACCCCACACACTACCCTATCTGTACACACCTGCAGCTCACACTATAGATCTAGAACTTAGTCCTCCCTTTGGGGCACTTACTGTATTATGGAATTCATGCAGAGATATTTCTAATGGGCAAGCAATAATTCCCCAAGGCTTTTTGATAGATGATATTATTAAGTAGCTACACCCCAGAATGTGTGTGAAAAGAAGATAGAATGAGCTACTTCTCAGCCTTAAACGGGTAGATTACCTCTGCCCTCAAAAGGAACCATTACTTCTATGGAAGGGAACAGGGGAAAAAAAAAGGCATAAGGAAAATGGGGGGAAATGGGCATGAATCAGAGACCAACTGCAGTCGTTACAGCTCTTTAAATTCTTTTTTGGTTCTTGTGGGTTATGCAAAATAGTAGCTTGTTTACTAAGACATTCACAATATAATATTTGGCTTTTCACTCACAGCTGAGCTCTTACAACCATAGCTTTCTGCATTCTCACCGCCTCTCCCTGTAGGTTTGCAGTGTCCCCATTTAGTAGACCAGATAACTGAGGTTCTCTTGGTTGAGAGATTACCAAGGTTACACGATGAAAGAGTGGCAGCCCTCCCCCTAGGACTCTGAGTCTCTGAATTTCAGGGCAGTCCTTTTCTCTTTTGCCATAGAAACATTTGATTCCAGAGGTAAGGAACTGTGTGTTTTTAGCATTTTTTAATATGGAGAAATTCAAGAGATACTCTTGACACTAAAATCTAACACTTGTTAGCATTTTCCTGCATTTATCTCAGATCCTTTATTTTAAAGAAATCAAATAGTAATGTTAAAGTTGGAGTCCCGTATTTCTCCTTGCCAGTCCCATTTTCTTCTCTTCCCAGCGGTAACTTTATGATGAATTCGATGTACATGCAAGCCGCACTTTTTATATTTTATTACAAATATATACATATTTGTATATACAATCAAGTGGCACTTTGTGGTTTTTTAAAGGTATATAAATTGCAACATTGCATGTAACATCTTGGTTAGACTCAATATTATGTTTCCAATGTCTATCCATGTCAACACATATAAATATATTTAATTCATTTTAGATGCACATAGTCTTTGAATTTGTGTTTTGGGTACATATCTGATTGGTTTTTATAAATTCTTCATGTGACTTTAAAAAAAGAATATAGATTCTCTAATTATTGAGTGTAACCGATTAATCATCTGTCTGTATGTTTATAGTAGATCAAGGTTTTTGTAGTGGATCAAATCTTTTACAACCTTACTAATTATTGTTACGATAAACAGTTTCTGACAGATTTTTGTCAAAATCTCCCACTTTTCCATTTCACCTTATGCTTATGTCAATTTTTGCTCCATATATTTCAAAGTTATGTGAATAGGTGCAAATAAATTTGTGACTTTTATTTCCCCTTGGTGTATTATTCCTTTTTTTCACAATATATTGTCCATTTTAATCCCTATTTATGCTTTCTGACTTAAATTTTACCTAATAATAATATTGCTGTACCAGCTTTCTTTTGATTAGCGTTTGCCTAGTATATTTTTTCATTCCTTTATTTTTGGATTTTATGTATGTGTTGATTTTGTTTAAAATCTATTTTGAACAGCATATGACTGGATTTTTTCAAAATAAACTTTGTGTTTTAGAATAGTTTTAGGTTTACAGAAAAACTGTAAAGATAGTACAGAGTTCCCATATACCCCACATCAAGTTTCCTTAATTATTAACATCTTATGTTAGTGTGGTGACTGGATTTTTAAAAAATCTTATGATGGCCTCTGTCTTTTAATTGAAAATTCCTATTCCCATTGTCTTTTAATTGAAAATTCATTTCCAATTGCTGCTGTAACAAATTTCTTTTCTTATAGTCTGGAGGTCAGTGATCTAAAATATGTCTATAAGCCTGCATACCTTTTTCAAAGTGGAAGAGAATCTAATTCCTTGCTTTTTCCAGCTTCTGGAAGCCACCTCATTCTTTGGCTCATGGCCCCTCCCACCAATTTCAAAGCAAGCGGTATAGTATCTTCTGTGCTCTCCGACCTCGGCTTCCATCCTTTTATCTCCTCCTCTGACTCTGACCCTCCTGTGTCCTTCTTATAAAGGACCTTTGGGTTTACATTGGGCCCACACCAATAATCCAGGACGTCTCTTCATCTCAGGATCCTTAATCACATCTGAAAGTCCCTTTTGACATGTAAGCCAACACAGTCACAGATATTAGGAATTAGGATATGCACATCTTTAGAGGGCTGTTATTCAACCTACTTTATCAAGACTAATCTTTTAAAATTTATTGTGATTATTGATGTATATGGACCCACTTCTACTATGTCATTTTCTATATAATATGCTGTTTTCTTCCTTCTTAATTTTTCTCCTTTTCTCCTTTGTATTGGAATGATAAGTTTTCTCAAAGCTCTCTCCAACCACTACTACTTCCTCTCATGCATTTTTCCTGTAGTGTTTGGAAGGTATCGATTTTGTTTTTCTTTAATTTAAGTAGCTCTACTTACATTGTTAACAAATAAATTATGTCTTTTTCTAACAATAATGAAAAAATGTAGTACATTTTTCCTCCTCAAGAATAAGACAAGGACCCTATCATTTCTTTCATTATTTTGTATTTTCAAAAATTTATCTTTTTTCTATGTGCTAGAGTTAAAGCATGTTTCAAAGCTTAAATTCATTGATTTATAGTCAGTCCTCTTCACTACTATTTTATGTTATCAGTGAGCACTTACAAAAGGATGATAAATGTGTCTTCAGTTGGCATAAAAGCAATTATATCTTTGCCTTAATTGTGGAAAATCTATAAAATAAACTCACAGGAATAAGGAAATAAGAAGAGAGTAACATTATAACATTTTGTTTTATCATGGTGGGTAGCTTTTCTTTTACCACAGAGAAGTCATAACCATTCCAAAATGGATTATGCCCTTCTTGAGCCATTCCAAGTGACTCATTCAGTGACAAAAGCCTACCAGTGGCAGTAATATCAAGATGTTTCCAGAAGCAAATGTTTGTGCTTGACAGAGAGCTGTGAGCCTCTTATCCCCACCCTCACTTGAGACCTCTTTTACTTTTGCAAAGCTTAAATGTGAAACCCAAAACACAAATTCCAGTAGGTCATATTGATTATAAACCACATGAGGGAAGGAAAGTTATTGATTGGATGTTAAGTAATATGATGGGTCAACACCTTACCTGAATTTACAAGGAAGGCTCTTCTGATTGGATCTGATCAGTCTGAGTATAAGCTAAAGTCAAAATGAAAGGAGAGTTCTGGTTCCCTTGTCACTAAAAAGCTATCCAGAAAATAAAAGAAACATATATTGGTTCCTTGCGTGCTTTGCAAACTTTTTCATCTTTATTCTGCATGTCCCAGCTCTTAATTAGCTTTAGCTAATTGTTTTTTTAACTTTATCAGCTGTACAGTTAATACTTGCCACTATAGAGGAATAATAAGGATAAAACTTCTTTTGTATTGATCAAATGTGTTTTGTTTTCACCATCCTGACTTCCAACCTCCATAAAAATTTTTAACATCTTCCCCATTACCAGCATCATCCCTGTTACCAACCCAATTGTTTTGAACAAAATTCATATTGAAATCCTTACTCCCAGTGTGGTGGAATGAGGAGGAAAGGCCTTTGGGGAGTGATTAGATCATGAGGGCAGAGTCCTCACGAGTGGGATCAGTGCCCTCATAACAGACACCTGGAGAGATCTCTTGCCCTCTCTGTTCATGTGAGGATACAGTGAGGAAAATCACTGCCTGCAGCCCAGAGGAGAGCTCTCACCAAGACCTGACCATGTTAGCACTCTAATCTCAGCCTTCTACCCTCTAGAACTGTGAGAAATAAATTTTTGATATTTATAAACTATCCAGTTTATGGTGTATTGTCTCATGTCACTTTTGAGGCATGGCTATCAATTAAAGAATTTATGCTGCCTGTGTGTACACTGACTATAGACAGCATATTCAGTAATAAGCTATTAAAAATGAAATAAACACTTTTTTATTAAAGTATCATTGACATACAATCTTACGATGGTTTCACATACACAAAACAGTGGTTCACCATTCACCCATGTTATCAAGCCCTCACCCCCTCCGCTGCTGTCACTGTCTATCAACATAGTAAGATATCATACAGTCATTAATTGTGTTCTCCATGCTGTACTACCATCCCAGTAACCTACCCAAGTTCTGACTGTGAAGTATAGTGCCCCTTAATCGCCTTCTCCCTCCCCACCCACCCTCCCCAACCCTTCCCCTTTGGTAACCACTAGTCCCTTCTTGGTGTTTATGAACTGCTTTTTTTTGTTGTTCCTTCTGTTTCACTTTGCTTTTTGTTTTGTTTTGTTTTTTATTAAAGTATCATTAATATACAATCTGATGAAGGTTTTGCATGAACAACATTGTGGTTTCAACATTCACCCACATTATCAAGTTCTCACCCCGCCCGCCACTGCATTCACTGTCTACCAGCATAGTAAGGTGCTATACAGTCATTACTTGTCTTCTCCATGCTATACTGCTTTTCCCGTGATCTCCTTATATTGTGATTACAAATTATAGTGCCCCTTAATTCCCTTCTCCCTCCCCACACACCTTCCCTAACCCCTCCCCTTTGGTAACCATTAGTCCCTTCTCAGAGTCTGTGAGTCTGCTGCTATTTTGTTCCTTCAGTTTTGTTTTGTTGTTATACTTAACAAATGAGTGAAGTCGTTTGGTACTTGTTTCTGTCCACCTGGCTTATTTCACTGAGCATAATACCCTCTAGCTCCATCCATGTTGTTGCAAATGGTAGGATTTCTTGAAATAAACAGCTTTAAATAATGGACAGAGACAAGAAGAGATGCATTAAGTAGAATGGTGTAAAGGTTGATTTATGGTATGAAATCCCCAACACAATATCAGGATTATATGATATTTATCAGGGAGCAGATCATACTCTTTTTCAGTCCCATTTCCTCTTCCCTGTCATGAGCAAAAGGACAGAGTCTGGAGAGGGGAGTATATGACGTGGTAGAGCTCTCCATGGGTTGGCACTTAGGTATATCTTTTTAAATGTCAGTTGTGATGAAACTGTTGTATGCCACATTGTTTCATACTTTGGAAGGAAAAAAAATCCCCTCTAGAGTGACAGGACATTGAATTGGGATGCATCTGGGAGGGAAGGACAGTGTTATCCAGGGGCAGGTATGGTCATGTGTCATCCCAGCAGTCTTACATATGGTAGTCACTCTGGGAAGTGTTGTTGAGTAGATGAGTGCTGAAGTAGTATTCTGTATCACTGAGAGTAAGGGTGTTGTATTCAGACAGATCTGGAATAAAGTCCTAACTCTGCAAGGACTAACTCTGGGAAAGTCATTTAACCTTTCTGAGCCTTGGGCTCCTTGTCTTTAAATGGAACTAACAATAGCATCTAGAAGATTGAACATGAGTATGTAAGTAGGAAGTGCCTGGTGAAAAATAAGCATTCGGCATTCAGTAAATGATATCTTTGATTATTAGTGTTGACAGACAAAAAAATCTAGGTGAAATGCCTTGTGGAAAGACTTAAGTATGATCTTTTGTGTTCCTTTCTTAGATAAGAAAAAAAAGAAAGAAGGCACACCATGCCCTAAGGTTTGAAACTAAGTAATCCATATAGTACAGACTCTGTGAAATGGGAGCTCTAATGCTGCCTTTTTCCTCATTGTTCACTTTTTTCTCTAAATGTTTGTCAGTGAAGCCAACCTTTTGTTCGTTTCTGCCAAATCTGGCAGAAGAAAAAACATTGTGTTCTTAGTTTTGGTACTTTGGCTTACTGAGGAAGCTGAACACCTTTCATATATTTGTTGACTGACAAATCGTTTTTGAGCCCCTATGCCATGCCTGATGATGCACGAACTGGACTTAAGAGGCCTGCAAGTAAACAGAATGGTCTTTTCAAAGAGGTTACAACCTCAAAAAATAAATGAGTGCATGACCAATACAGTATTACAGGGTGCTATCTTATGATCGTAAGCACAGAGGAAGAAGTGATTCATTCTTTTATAAAGTTAAAAACACTCATCGATCATTTGAGTGGAGATTTGAAGGGTAAGGAGGAAGAAAACAGGGAAATGGGGTGCACATCTCGAGAGAACAGCATAGTTAAATGCAGGGCTGATGTACAGCACACTTGGGAAGGGTGGATGACTGGGTGTGGCCAAAGCCAAGGGTGCATGTTGGAAAGTGACAGTGCCTAGGAAGTAGGGCTGGAAAAGTGCACTGGGGCGCTCTTAGGAGGAATTTGGAATAGATCCTCCAGACCAAAGCCTTGATTGCGATCAAAGTTATACCAGTCTTGCACTGCAAGGCTTCCATGTTTCAAACAGAAAAGGTGACAAATATCCACCATGTTTAGGGTCCCTGGACCCTGGATATTGTATGTAAAGCTTGGTGTGTGTGTGTGTGTGTGTGTGTGTGTGTGTGTGAGGACATTTCTAGAGGGGTTCCATAGCATTCTCAAAGAGGATAAAAGGTTTAGCACCACTGGTCCAGACCTTGAGGAACCATCTAGTATCTTCAGCTGGAGTGGAACAGGATCAGGTCTGTGAAAAGAAACCCTGTCAACAATGTAGACTGGGGAAGGTGCAAGCAGCAAGAAGACCTGGACATGAAGTTTTGAAATATAATGTTAATAACCACCACTGATTATTTACTCTGTGGTACACAAAGTGCTAGATGGTTGACACCCATTTTATTTCATGTTAAATGAGGTTTCACAGATGAGAAAACTGAAACCTAGATCTTAAAACTAGTCCAAGATCGCCTTGCTGCCAATGGCCAAGTCTGCAGTTGACTGCCAGGTCATGTGACCCCAAAGCCCGCTCCCTTAATCATGACCCTCTGCTGCCTCTCTTGTAAAGCGCTGGCACCATTTCTTTTGTGCTTCGTCTCCTAATCTTCAGTTAATTATTTAAGCAGCAAAGTGACTCGCTGCAGGGGAGAGAGCCATAGGACTCAAGATACCGTTTAGATGACAAAAAGGAGAAAGGCCTTGGTGACGATTCATTGTTCTTGTCCCACACACACACAAACATGACCATCTGCTAAACTAATAGTATAAATCTGAAGAAACCCTTCACTCTGCATGTTGGTTCCTGTTATTTGTGTTCTCTCATTCCATAGAAGGAAACTGGAAATTCTTGCAGAGTTCAACCAGCAAATGAGTCATTTTGAAGAAAAGTGCACAGTGCTATTTTCTTCAAGCTTTGTAGTCAGTAGCACTACGGCCTCAGGGCTCTGCCTGAGCACAGCCACTCTCACTGATCGTTGAAACGACATGTGCAAACAATAGTGTGCACTTCTGTCTTTCACGGCACATATTAAATTCATAATAAGGAAAGTTAAAGAAGTTCTGGCTGTTTTACCTGGGGGACTGAGCTCTGCCTGGGAAGTGTGCTGATGCCCTGTTGTCAAATAAAAAGCAGACACTATCTTTGGATAGGTGAAACCTTCTGGGGAAGGGCTTGACACTAAACACCAGTGGGCATGGAATTCTGACTCGCAAAAGATCACCATTTTTCCACCTCTCGCGTGGACATATACACGTGCATGTACAAACCTCCTGTACATGTTTTTCAGGGGCTGCTCTAACAACTCTGGCTTTCCAGCCCCAATCACAGAGAACAGAGGCAGATGTTGCTAAAGTTTTGGTGGAAGGCTTAGGAAAGCTTGTTTTTGTCACCTCTGGAACAAATATGTGAAGTCCTATATTAGTTTCCTATTGCTGCTTAAAACAACATGAGTCTATTATCTCAGCTTCCGTGGGTCAGAAGTACAGGCATGACTTGCCCGATCATCTCCTCAGGATCTCAAAAGGCGAAATCAAGCTGTTGGCTGAGCTGCATTTCCTCCTAGAGGCTTGACTAGGACAAGATCCACTTCTAGGTCCCCCACCCTAGGTTGTTGGCAGAAGTTCTTTCCTTGCAATTGAATGACTGAGGCCCCTGTTTTCTTGCTAGCTGTCAGCCAGCAACTGCTCCCAGCTGCTCTCAAGCCACCCACAGCTCCCTGCCATGTGACCCCTTCCACAGGCTCTCTTGCACTTATTAGGAAGATCCCAGTCCCTTCCAAGGACTCATCTGACCCCCTAAGGGTCATCTCCCCACCTGAAAGTGAATTGACTTAGGCCTTAACTCCACTTGCAAATAAATACCTTCACAGCAGCACCTAGATAAGTGTTTTGGGGGGAGATAACTGTCCACCAGGAGATGGACATCTTGGGGTACCATCTTAGAATTCTGTCCACCATAAGCCCTTACAAGCTGCTTCTCTCCTAGCAAGAGTATTGTATGTTGAATGCTTTTGCAGCATTCATCTTTGTTCTCTCAGTTTTATAGTCTGCTTTTTTTTTTTTAGCAAGTACTGTTGAGCCCATAATTACGTGTCATTTCAGATTTTGGTAGAATGACAAAGCTGTTATTTATGAGGACTTACTACATGCCAGACACTACGTGCATTCCCTCATCTAGCCACCACCATGACCCTATACAGAAGATGCAGTCAGTGTCATGAGCTCCATGTGACAAAACTGAGCTGGGCATGTTAAGTGACATGCCTGCCCAATGCCCAAAGCAGCAGAGCTAGGATTTATGTGCAAACCCACCTCTTTTCCTTCAGAGCCCTCCTTCCTAACTTATTTCCATCAGTTGTTGTCTTGAATATTGTGGTTTTGAAAAGGTTCCAGAATGTCCTCCATAGCTCCGATGATTATCAATCATCCATGCTTTCTTCAGTCAAATTTGCCATCAAATAACAGAAAATGTCACATAAGTCAAGTCCTCCCTAAAAACAAAGGGCACTCCTAACAGTCAAATATCAAAGAGACGCCAGGGTGTTAAGGGTGTTAGAGCAGTTTAGAGCCCAACTTTTGGTAAGGATAGTCCAGTATCTTAGCAGCTGGCATTTTAATGTGCTTTGTTCATGGATCTTGTGATATACTTTGCTGCCTGGTTTCATGCCGAACATTGATTAATAAGCTTTATCAGAAAAAAAACTCACCAATTCGGCCCTGGAGAGAAACTTCAGGTCTTCTTTCAAGAGCAGCTAACCTGTGTCAGCAGGAATCAAAATAGAAAAGGAACCCATCCATCAAAAACAAATGTCCTCTGACTTGAAACAGCACTACACTGGTGACACCCTATCTTCATTGTGAACAGAGGACTGACTTGTGCTACAGGCTAGAGGAAGGAAATAAATGGTTATAACAGGAAAGGTGACATTGACAATACCCTCTTCTGAAAGGCTTTTGCTTTTTGACGAAAGGACAAACATGGCATTGATTTATGTTTTAATTGTAAGCTGAGTCTCATAAACTATTAAAACCATACAGAGTGCTCTGAAGGCCACGGCTTTGGGAAGAAGCGCCAGTAGAATGAGATGATCTTGCCTAGAACTTTCTTATCTTCTCTTCTAGCTCCCACTCCATTCGTCCTGACATGGACATGAAATTTCAGGCCTACAACTCCCGTAAGAGTTGGAATTTTGTTATGTTCCCACTTCTCTGTTCTGATGGAGTGGACTCTTCACCTTCCAGAATCTGAGCTCCGGGGCCGATGGGGGGAGACCTGAGGATGCAACAGACTAAACAACAAGGCAGCGTTGGCAGAAACTAGCGAGCAGTTCACCACAGCCGCCCCTCCTTACTCTTGGACCCAGAGGCAGATGACATTCCCTGGCCTCCTTTGCAGTCAGATGTGGCTCAGTGACAGTTCTGCTCAGTGGAAGTGGGCTGACGTGATGTGTACCATTTCTAGGCTTGGTGCATAAAATCTTAGCATTCAACCCTCTATTCTCCTTCTCTTGTTGGCCAGTTGTCCAGAGGAACTGAGAGGACACAAATTAAACATGTCAGAATCTGTTTAGCTGGGGTCCTTGAATGACTGAACAGAACAGAAGCCCCTCTTCATCCCTGCCGTCCACTGGAAATCATGCAAACCAGAAATAAGCTTCTCATGTATTAACCCATTAAGCATCAGGGATCTTTCTGTAAAAGCAGTTAGTATTACTTTATTTAAAACAGCAGACTGGAATCTAAAAATTGAAAGTAAGACAAAAGTAGTTCTAAGTAAAGAAAAGGGCTGGTTATTTGAGCATGAAAAGTCTATTTCCATATAATATTACTTTGATTGTGTAGGTCAGACTGAAAAAGATAAAAGTCAAAGACTCCTATCGACTGTAATAGAAACTCTGATGAAATGAGTTTTGAAGTGAATACTAGAAGAAGCCTACATTGCTGTGAATGGATGAAGACAAGCTGTTAAAAAATTATTTTGGATAAATTAAGAGATGCAAAGAAAGTATTCCTTTGAACCTAACCATGAGCAGAATACAATGACATCCAATCTTTGTCGTTTCTCTTGCCAATAATAATTCATCTATAATCCTGATATTAAATTTATGAGGATTATTATCCTTTTGTTACTAATATTTTAGGATAATGTTAAAAACAAATACAGGTTAATGTCTGGAAAGAGACTTTGCTTACTGTGTTCTTAATATTTTAGTTGTCTACTAGGGCTAATATACTATGAGTAGTAAATTTAGAGAGAAAATTTTAGAAAAATAGATTAAATCATACAAGAGTCAACATTTTTTTATGTGGGTGTCCTTTGATTGGAAATAATTATCATATAAATATCCTGTCTCAGCCCTAGTTTATCTAGTGTGGTATTTAATGTTTAATTGTTTTCTCTTATATATATGTCTCTAGAGATGTCCTATATTAAAAGATTGTAATAAGAGGACTCACTTGCTTTAGAGTTAAATTTATAATTTCTATTAATACCAAAATTAAAATAAAATTTCCTCCTCATCTTTCATCTCCATTCTCATTATAAACAATTTATAATCTTGAGAACTGTCCTTTGCTTCATTTAATCTATTTAAATTTTAAAATGGAATTTATTTATTAACTCCCATGTAGACTTTCAAACCAGGAGGAAATGTAGCTGGCATTCTGGTCTAACAGAATTTTCCTCAGTTGTTAATTGGGAAATTGGCATTTGGGTTTCAATATTAGATTCTCCTTATTTAAGTACCCGTGAGGCTCTTCCTAAGACAGTGACCACTCAGAACCCACTGGCCGAATCCATTTTTCAAATCTGCAGTGAGGTTACATCCGGCTTATGGTGACATTCCAAGACACCTCCACCCTGTGAGATTCTGGAATTTCTAACTCCTGCCTGAAAATTACCATGTACATTCTCTTTATTTACAATGATCACCAGTGCAACTCTGTTCCAAACCCAACCTGCCTTTGTTGGGAAATTTCTGATTTGTAGCCTTTCCTTGTACCTGTGCCCTCATAGAGCTACATGTGTTTTTACATTTCTCTCTTTTTCTTTTTGTTAGGAAAGTACATCATAGAAATTAAATGGAGGGAAGATAATTTTGGACTGGAATGTCCTCTTAAATCCAGCCTGCCTACAGAGTATATTTCACATTTGTTTTTAAGTTACTGTTTCCCTCTATGTGCTTTTCCTTAGAGGGTTTCCGAGCTTCCATATTCAGAAGAGCACGAGGAGCGAAGGGAAACTCATGAGGGAATATTCAGACTCTTCCTCAGTGAAGGATAACATTTGGCCTTGCTTCTCAGTTATTATCCTGGAAGTTTGTTTCTTTCTTTTTTTGCTTAAAATTCATATTTTTTTTATATATTAGTTCCTTACCAGAATATGCTTGCTAGTGTTTATCAGCTGGTTTCAATGAAAAATATTTTTTGAAGTGTAGTTGATGTACAATAATATATGAGATGCACAACATAGTGATTCAACATGTACATACATTACAAAGTGATCACCCACCTCACACCAGTGAGGATGGCCAACATCCAAAACACAAACAACAACAAATGTTGGCGAGGATGTGGAGAAAAGGGAACCCTCCTACACTGCTGGTGGGAATGCAAATTAGTTCAACCATTGTGGAAAGCAGTATGGAGGTTCCTCAAAAAACTCAAAATAGAAATACCATTTGACCCAGGAATTCCACTCCTAGGAATTTACCCTAAGAATGCAGCAGCCCAATTTGAAAAGGACAGATGCACCCCTATGTTTATTGCAGCACTATTTACAATAGCCAAGAAATGGAAGCAACCTAAGTGTCCATCAGTAGATGAATGGATAAAGAAGAGGTGGTACATATACACAATGGAATATTATTCAGCCATAAGAAGAAAACAAATCCTACCATTTGCAACAACATGGATGGAGCTAGAGGGTATTATGCTCAGTGAAATAAGCCAAGCCGAAAAAGACAAGTATCAAATGATTTCACTCATATGTGGAGTATAAGAACAAAGAAAAAAACTGAAGGAACAAAACAGCAGCAGACTCACAGAACCCAAGAACGGACTAATAGTTACCAAAGGGAAAGGGACTGGGGAAAATGGGCGGGAAGGGAGGGATAAGAGGGAAAAAGGGGCATTACGATTAGCAGATGTAATGTTCAGGGGGCACGGGGAGGGCAGTACAACTCAGAGAAGACAAGTAGTGACTCTATAGCATCTCACTACGTTGATGGACAGTGACTGTAATGGAGTTGGTGTGGGGGACCTGATGAAGGGGTAGTTTTATAATCATAATATTGCACATGTAATTGTAAATTAATGATAATAAAATAAATTATATTAAAAAAAAAAACAAAGTGATCACCAACATAAATCTGACTACCCTTCATCACCATACAAAGTTGTTACAATATTGTTAACTGTGTTGGCTATGTTGTACATTACGTCCCATCTGATTTATTTTAAAGCTGGAGGTTTGTACCTTTCCATCCCCTACTCTTTTTTCCTCATCTCCAAACTTCCCTCCCCTCTGGCAAGCACCAGATTGTTTCCTATATCTCTGGGTCTGTTTCTGCTTTGTTTTGTTTGTTTTGTTTTATCTTTTAGATTCCACATGAAACTGAAATCATGTAGTATTTATCTTTCTATCTGACTTATTTCACTTAGCATACTACTCTCTTCATCCATCCATGTTGTCCAAATGGAAAAGTTTCATTCTTTTTTATGCCTGAGTAATACTCCATTCCAAAAAAAAGCCCGTATATTTTTATCCATTCATCTATCAGTGGACACTTAGGTTGCTTCCTTATCTTGACTATTGTAAATAATGCTTCAGTGAACATAGGGTACATATATCTTTTCAAATTAGTGCTTTCATTTTCTTCAGACAAATACTTAGAAGTGGAATTGCTAGATAGTATGGTAGTTCTATTTTTTATTTTTTAGGAACCTCCATACTGTTTTCCATACTGGCTGCACCAATTTACATTCCCACCAACAGTGCATGGGGGTCTCCTTTTCTCCATGTTCTTACCAACACTTGTTATTTCTTGTCTTTTTGATACTAGCCATTCTGACTGGTGAGAGGTACTATCTCATATGGTTTCAATCTGCATCTCCCTGATGATTAGTGATGCTGAGCATCTCTTCATGGGTCTGTTGGCCATCTGTATGTTTTCTTTGAAGAAATGTTTATTCAGGTACTCTACCTGTTTTTAAATTGGATTGTTTGTTTTTCGGTATTGAGTTGTGTGAGTTCTCTATATATTTTGGATATTAACCCTTATCACTTATATCATTTGCAAATATCTTCTCCCTTTTGGTAGACTGCCTTTTCATTTTGTTGATGTTTTCCTCCTCTGTGCAAAAGTTTTTTAGTTTGATGTAGCCCCATTTGTTTGTTTTGCTTTTGTTGCCCTTGCCTGAGAAGACAGATCCAAACAAATATTGCTCAGACTGATGTTCAAGAGCTTACTGCCTATGGTTCCTTCTAGTTTTATGGTTCCTAGTCTTATATTTAAATCTTTAATCCATTTTGAGTTTATTTTTGTGTATGATGTAAGAAAGTGGTCCAGTTTCATTCTTTTGCATGTAGATGTCTTCTTTTCCTAACACCACATATTGAAGAGATTGTCTTTTCCCCATCATATATTTTTACTACCTATATGGAAGATTAATTGACCATATAAGCATGTGTTTATTTCTCCACTCTCTCTTCTCTTGCATTGATCTGTACCTGTTTTTGTACCAGTACCATACTGTTTTGATTACTATAGGTTTGTAGTATAGTTTGAAATCAGGGAATGTGATACCTCCAGCTCTGTTCTTTTTTCTCAAGATTACTTTGACTATTTGGGGTTTTCTATGGTTCCATACAAGTTTTAGGATTATTTGTTCTAGTTCTATGAAAAGTGCCATTGGTATTTCGATAGCAGTTGCATTGAATCTGTAGATTGCTTTGGGTAATATGGACTTTTTTAATTTAATTTTTTATTAAGGTATTATTGATATACACTCTTATGAACGTTTCACATGAAAAAACAATGTGGTTACTATATTTACGCATATTATCAAGTCACCACCCATGCCCCAATGCAGTCACTGTCCATCAGGGTAGTAACATGCCACAGATTCACTGTTTGCCTTCTCTGTGCTATACTGTTTTCCCTGTGATCCCACACACCATGTGTACTAAACAAAATACGCCTCAATCCCCTTCTCACACCTTCCCCACCCGCCCTCCCACACCCCTCCCCATTGGTAACCACTAGTTCCTTCTTGGAGTCTCTGAGTCTGCTGCTATTTTGTTCCTTCAGTTTTGCTTCATTTTTATACTCCACAAATGAGGGAAATCATTTGGCACTTGTCTTTCTCTGCCTGACTTATTTCACTGAGCATAATACCCTCCAGCTCCATCCATGTTGTTGCAAATGGTAGGATTTGTTTCTTTCTTATGGCTGAATAGTATTCCATTGTATATATGTACCACCTCTTCTTTATCCATTCATCTACTGATGGACACTTAGGTTGCATCCGTATCTTGGCTATTGTAAATAGTGCTGCAATAAACATAGGAGTGCATATGTCCTTTTGAATCTGAGAAGTTGTGTTCTTTGGGTAAATTCCAAAGAGTGGGATTCCCAGGTCAAATGGTGTTTCTATTTTTAGTTTTTTGAGGAACCTCCATATTGCTTTCCACAATGGTTGAACTAGCTTACATTCCCACCAGCAATGTAGGAAGGTTCTCCTTTCTCCACATCCTCACCGGAATTTTTGTTCTTAGTTTTTTCAATGCTAGCCATCCTTACTGGTGTGAGGTGTCATCTCATTGTGGTTTTAATTTGCATTTCCCTGATGATTAGTGATATAGAGCATCTTTTCATGTGTCTGTTGGCCATCTGAATTTCTTCTTTGGAGAACTGTCTCTTCATATCCTCTGCCCATTTTTTAATCGGGTTATTTGCTTTTTGGGTGTAGAGGTGTGTAAGTTCTTTATATATTTTGGATGTTAACCCCTTGTTGGATATGTCATTTACAAATATATTCTCCCATACTGTAGGATGCCTTTTTGTTCTGTTGATGGTGTCCTTTGCCGTACAGAAACCTTTTAGTTTGATGTAGTCCCATGAGTTCATTTTTGCTTTTGTTTCCCTTGCTCGAGGAGATGCGTTCAGGAAGAAGTCACTCATGTTTATATTCAGGAGATTTTTGCCTATGTTGTCTTCTAAGAGTTTTATGGTTTCATGACTTACATTAAGGTCTTTGATCCATTTTGAGTTTACTTTTGTGTATGAGTTAAACAATAATCCAGTTTCATTCTCTTGCATGTAGCTGTCCAGTTTTGCCAATACCAGCTGTTGAAGAGGCTGTCATTTCCCCATTGTATGTCCATGGCTCCTTTATCATATATTAATTGACCATATATGGTTGGGTTTATATCAGGGCTCTCTGATCTGTTCCATTGGTCTATGGGTCTGTTCTTGTGCCAGCACCAAATTGTCTTGAGTACTGTGGCTTTGTAGTAGAGCTTGAAGTTGGGGAGCATAATCCCCCCAGCTTTATTCTTCCTTCTCAGGATTGCTTTGGCTATTCGGGGTCTTCTGTGGTTCCATATGAATTTAGGAATGGTTTTCTCTAGTTGGTTGAAGAATGCTGTTGGTATTTTGATAGAAATTGCACTGAATCTGTAGATTGCTTTAGGCAGATGGCCATTTTGACAATATTAATTCTTCCTATCGATGAGCACGGGATGTGTTTCCATTTATTGGTATCTTCTTTAATTCCTCTCATGAGTGTCTTGTAGTTTTCAGAGTATAGGTCTTTCATTTCCTTGGTTAGGTTTATTCCTAGATATTTTATTCTTTTTGATGCACCTGTGAATGGAATTGTTTTTCTGATTTCTCTGTTTGCTTGTTCATTGTTAGTGTATAGGAATACTACAGATTTATGTGTATTAATTTTGTATCCTGCAACTTTGCTGAATTCAGATATTAGACCTAGTAGTTTTGGAGTGGATTCTTTAGGGTTTTTTATGTACAATATCATGTCATCTGCAAACGGGGACAGTTAAACTTCTTTCTTGCCTATCTGGATACCCTTTATTTCTTTGTGTTATCTGATTGCCGTGGCTAGGACCTCCAGTACTATGTTGAATAGAAGTGGGGAGAGTGGGTATCCTTGTCTTGTTCCCGATCTTAAAGGAAAAGCTTTCAGCTTCTCGCTGTTAAGTATGATGTTGGCTGTGGGTTTGTCATATATGGCCTTTATTATGTTGAGGTACTTGCCCTCTATACCCATTTTGTTGAGAGTTTTTATCATGAATGAATGTTGAATTTTGTCAAATGCTTTTTCAGCATCTATGGAGATGACAATGTGGTTTTTGTCCTTCTTTTTGTTGATGTGGTGGATGAAGTTGATGGATTTTCGAATGTTGTACCATCCTTGCATCCCTGGAATAAATCCTAAGTGATCATGATGGATAATCTTTTTGATGTATTTTTGAATTCAGTTTGCTAGTATTTTGTTGAGTGTTTTTGCATCTCCTCCTTTTTCTTCCTCCTCTATTCTTTATATATTAGGTGTCATATTCTGTACTCTTTGTCTATCCCTTGATTGACTTTGGGTATAGTTAATATACTTTTGCATTTGCTTAGTAATTAGCTGTTCTACTTTCTTTACTGTGGTTTTATTACCTCTGGTGACAGCTATTAAACCTTAGGAACACTTCCATCTATAGCAGTCCCTCCAAAGTACACTGTAGAGATGGTTTGTGGGAAGTAAATTTTGTCAGCTTTTGCTTATCTGGAAATTGTTTAATCCCTCCTTCAAATTTAAATGATAATCTTGCTAGACAAAGTATTCTTGGTTCAAGGCCCTTCTGCTTCATTGCATTGAATACATCATGCCACTCCCTTCTGGCCTGTAAGGTTTCTGCTGAGAAATCTGATGATAGCCTGATGGGCTTTCCTTTGTATGTGATCTTATTTATATCTCTGACTGCTTTTAATAGTCTGTCCTTATCCTTGATCTTTGCCATTTTAATTACTATATATCTTGGTGTTGTCTTCCTTGGGTCCCTTGTGTTGGGAGATCTGTGCATCTCCATGGCCTGAGCGACTATCTCCTTCCCCAGCATGGGGAAGTTTTCAGCAATTACCTCCTCAAGGACACTTTCTATCCTTTTTCTCTCTTCTTCTTCTTCTGGTTGCCCTATATTGCGAATATTGCTCCGTTTGGATTGGTCACACAGTTCTCTCAATATTCTTTCATTCTTAGAGATCCTTTTTTCTCTCTGTGCCTCAGCTTCTTTGTATTCCTTTTCTCTAGTTTCTATTTCATTTATCTTCTCCTCCACCATATCTAATCTGCTTTTAGTACCCTCCATTGTGCTCTTCAGTGATTGGATCTCTGACCGGAATTCATTCCTGAGTTCTTGAATATCTTTCCGTACCTCCATGAGCATGTTAATGATTTTTATTTTGAACTCCCTTTCAGGAAGATTCATGAGGTTGATGTCATTCAAATCTTTCTCAGGAGTTGTGTTAATAATTTTACTTTGAACCAGGTTCCTTTGGCATTTCATATTTGTATATGGCACCCTCTAGTGCCCAGAAGCTCTACTCTCTGGAGCTGCTCAGCCCCTAAAGCAATGTCGGGGGTCACAGGGGAGTGGTGTTGTTGCCTGGTGGATGAAAGAGCTGTTTCCTGTTTCCCAGCTGCTGTGCCTTGCTCTACTGCCTGAACCAGTGGGCCAAACACACAGGTATTAGCCTCTATGCCTTGCATTTGTAGTTGCTGTAGACAGATCTTCCCTCTGGCTGGCCTAACGCCAGGGTAGGGTTTGCCCGTTTGTGGGCTAGCCAGGAGAAAGACGGAGTAGGCTGCATATCATGGGGGGGAGGGGTGGTCCTTGGAGCTGTGTAGTCAGCCAGGGAGCTGTAGCACCTGAAGATCATGAAAGCTCCCAACCTGCTGCGCAGAGTGCACCTGGACAATTCTGTCTACCTGTCCTTTCTCCTGAGCAGTAATCTCTGTGCAATCCTTGCCCCTTTAGCAGCCATCTTGCTAAGGGCTTCCTTGTTAGGAAGTCTCTCAGACTGCCTGCCTTTGTTTTGTCCCAGAGCAGCCAGATATGGATCACTGCTTTCCACTAGCAGCTGGAATCTCAGTCTCTCCAGGAATCCTGCTTCTCTTGGCTTTCCAACCCCCTACTCATGAGAGTACCATGCAAGCACTATGAAATGTAGGTTTGTGCTCCCAGAGAAGATCTCCAGAGTTACATATTTAGCAGTCCCAGGCTTCCACTCCCTCCCTGCTCTGTTTCTCTTCCTCCCACCAGTGAGCTGGGGTGGGGGAAGGGCTTGGGTCCTGCCGGGCCACAGCTTTGGTACGTTACCCTGTTCCATGAGGTCTGCTCTTTTCTCCAGGTGTATGGAGTCTGGCACCATCCTCTTTGCTATTGCTCTTTCAGGAGTAGTTGTATTAATTATATTTATATGCAGTTTTAGGAGGAAGCCTGTGTCTCACCTCTCACACCACCATCTTTAATCCTGTCTCTAATATGGACATTTTAACAATACTAATTCTTCTAATTCATGAGCATGGTATAGCTTTCCATTTGTGTTATTGTGGAAGTTGCTAAATGATCTCTGTATCTCTTCTTTTTTCAGCCTTTTACCAATGCATTATTTGTTATCACTAATTATTTTCTATGAATATATTAATCCATATAAGAATCTCTGAGTAAAATCTTTCCCAAAATAAAACAGGACTGTCAGGATTGATTTAAATGATAGAGAATGGAAAATGCAGATGTGAGGTTAAAACACAGAGAGGATACATTAGGAAAGTCTTACACATATATAAGTAGAGTAATACAAAGATAGAAGAAAGAGAATGAGACAGAAACAATATTTAAACAGATAATGGCTAAGAATTTTTCAGAAAAAGTAGATACCAAGCTACAGATTCTAGAAGTGTAGCAAATTTGAAGCAGGATATGCAGATAAACCCATAACTAGACATATTATAGTGAACCTGCTCTACAAACAATTAAACACAAGGGGAAAATCTTAAAAACAGCCCGAGGAAATATATTACCATCAAGGAAGCAGACTTTGTACTTTTAGATTAAATAAGATGCTTACAGCATGAGTCACTGCGATTTGACATCTTTACCAAATTTTCAACTTACTTTGGAAACTGGTTGTGCTATTGAGGTTTTCTTCTAAAGCTAAATTTGGGGGACTGTTAAGCAAAAGAAGATTAAATTAATTCTATTTAGCTCCATGGGAGTGGACCAAATACCAGTGTATTGAGGGTACAAAAAAAATCTATTTAGTATTAGCAAGAGATATCTAACTGCTGAGTTGTTTAAACCTGGGGCAAGTTATCTTAGATGAGAAATGATATCTCTAATATCAAAGGGTTTGACTAAAAGGCAGATACATTAATTCATTATGAAACATTTATGAAGCACCTACCATGTACCAGGCATAATTATAGATTCTGGGTATATATCAATGAATAACCAGCAAGAACATAAAACATAGATATGCCTTCTATGGAGAGCTTATATCCTAGTGCAAGAAGACAGACAACATGGTAAATAAGTCAATCGTACTATGTTAGAAGATGATAAGTGCTAAAAGGAAAAACAGAATAGGATAAAGGGGATCAGGAGTTCTTGGAAAAGTCTGCAATTTAAAATATGATGGTCAGAGTAGGCTACATTGAGAGGTATTGTTTGGCCAGTTAGAGAGGAAGAAGAGTGAGCTATGAGGATCCAGCAGTTAAAGGGAACAGATTGGTGGGAGTCACTTCCAGCTCTATAATTTAGTCATATCATATATTTCAAAGTAAGTTTGGAATCTTAGCAAATGAAATTCTATTGATTATTATAAAATAGTAGAAATAAAGATGAACTTCCTATATTGTTTTTATTAATGAAAGCTGTTCATCCTCAATATAACATCATAGAAACTTTGCACTTGAAAACCATTTATTCTAAAAATTACAGATTCCAGGAAGGATGTTGTACCTTCTGTTGGTGCCTCCAATTTGGAGATTAGAGCATATAGTTAGTATAAGCTTATTAGAGAACTAGACTGTCATCTTGAGAAGGAGATGTGAAGAATCTTCACAGAGCATTCAGAAGTAGAATTGTAGGTTTATTTTTCAGAAATCAGATTGCTTTTCTAAAAAAAGAAAAGCCAACAAACACCTAGATGCTTTGATTCAAAAAAGTCATGTTTGTTTCTGATGTTGAGTTCTGCAGTGCCAGCCATTTGAAGTATAGAGGGCTTTGACATATGCAGAATGAAAAGCCAAGAATATCTTCCCTGTTAACATGTAGTTTTGTGTTGCAGGCACACAAAAAGTCCCTTTGGACAATTGAACCCAGTGAAGGCATCATTGCCCCGGAAACTGATGTTCAACTGACACTGACCGCCAACCTGAATGACATACTGACATTCAAAGACACAGTCATTTTGGACATTGAAAATAGTGACACCTACCGGATTCCTGTCCAGGCTTCAGGAATTGGTTCCACCATTGTTTCAGATAAGCCCTTTGCTCCAGAACTCAATTTGGGAGCACATTTTAGGTAGGGAAATATCATGGACCAATTGTTATAGAAATCACCTGTATTGTCTATGTTGAGCATCACCTCTACTTTGGAAAATTATTTTTTAAGTAAATAGAACTAACCCCCATACTCCCATCTTCACTTTTTCCCCTCTCGGTGGGTACATCAGCCACAAGAAGACATTTCCTAGCCATAGCTTGGCTTCATTCTCTGTGTCTCTCTACACAGGAGAAGAGATAGTTCACAGAAAGTGCATTCTTTTCTCTAACTTACAGTAGCTTCTCTGTGACAAATTTAAAATCTCAACCATGATTTCTCCTCTTTGATTCCAATCCACTGCTAATCCCTGTCCATGAATGCAGAAAATCAGGTGCATCTTAGGGGTAACCTAAGTAGAGTATAACTAGGAAGATAGAAATTTATTGCCAATGTATATTATCAGGTATTTCAGGGCCAGTAATTTTTTTGGTATTATGTCCTCTGCTTACTGTTCCACCATAGCACCAACAGTTGAGGTGATTGCAACTGGCTTCACCTGAAGAGCTAGAAAGTCTAAGTATTTCAATGAAAGGTGGTATAGGATAGACACCGCTGAGCAGAATGAAATGTGACTCTAAGACTGTATGAGGTTTGAATGCTGACAGTGAAAGGTATGTATGAGGATTTATTCATGGTTCCTCAGACGAATCACCTGGCTGTCACTAGTCAACTCTTGGGGACCAGTTGAATTTGGCCTGTGCATTGCAATACTGTGAACACATCTCAAACAAATGCTCCTGCCTTCTGGTCTAACAGGTCCTGAAATTAAGATGGATAAACTGTGCTTAGAGAAGGTGTGCCTGACAAAAATCAGTCAAGAGCCCTCCCCACAAGCCCATCCACACTTCCTTGCTTCTGCTCCATCTACAAAACATGGCACTTGATTGAAAATACCATAAGCCAGTAGGAATGAAGTAATAGGCAAGTCAGATAGTTGAATAGTATCCAGTTATAGTTTTTGTGTCAACTAAATATAAAAATTCTCCCCTCTGCCTGTCTATTGGCTCTAAGCTAGAGCATTTTGTGTTGAATACTGTGCTTCTATTTCCAAATTTCTTTGTTAAGTGCACTCAAATATAATTATAGAAAACAATACACTGCAAACCAGACTTAATTACATGTTCTCCTTAATCTACAAATAGTGTCAAATAAACCAAAGGATATTCTAATGCTTGCCTGGAATTGGAAGGTTAGCTAATAGTTTTCTATGATATATAGAAGCAAACTGTAGCTTTTAGGTGCCAATTTCTCCACTGCCTAAATCCTATCACTATTCCCTTTGACATAAATCATGATGCCAATAATCTCCAGAAGAACCATCAAAAGCAAGGGTAGGTACACTGCAGCCCACAGCCTGTTTATACAAAGTTTTCTTGGCCCAGACCATGCCCTTTTGGGTACATATATTTACTGTGGCTTCTTTCACACTACAATGCAGAGGTAAATAGATAGGCCATATGGCCCAAAAGTTCTAAAATATTTATTATTCAGCCCTTTACATAAAAAGTTTGCCAACTCTTTGGGCATAAGGGTCTGAAGAAATACCTGTATGCCACCTCCTATGATTGCATATTTTGGGGGCAACTTCCTTAAAATTTCAGTGTTTCTGTTTCTTCACTATATCATGGGAATAAGTATAATTATTATTACTGTTTTTCTGTGATGATTGAAAGATATACTGTGCATAAGTGACAGAAACTGTGTCTAGTTTATAAACAGTTTATATTGTTCATCATTTCCCCCCAAGGCCTATTCTTAGCCAATGAGTCACACTACTGAGTACAGAATCTAGTAAGCATGTCCTGTGAGCACATATTTAGGTAGAAATGGTTACACCTGACAACTGGCAGATTCTCCTTATTATTTATGTGATGCTTCAGCTTACTTATTAGATATGATGTCATCTCCTAATGAGCGACAGAGGTGATGAAATCTCAAAGCCTAATGAAATTTAAAACATAAAAAAAAAACAGTTCTGAGATGAGTTTTCTCCCTGGAAAATCCTAAACAAAAACCCATTTGAACCACCTCCAAGATCTTAGAAATCCCAGTCTTTAGCAAAGAATAAGACAATCAAGAGGTCCTTAATAAATATTTGTGGACTAGAAGAATGAATGAACAAGTGAATGAATGAATGAGACAGCTGTATCCTTTAAAACACACTAGTCTGAGCAAAATGACCAATTCAGCTGGTGTTCCAGCCCATTAGAGTCCCCTTCATCTCTAGTAGAGCTTAGAGGATATGTGTCATTTTTCGTCAAACTTCCCTTCAAATTAAGCCCATCACAACACATTTCACTCAGTCAGTAGAAATATGCATTTCTCCTCGAGTAGGTATTTTGTTTTCTTTCCACTCCTCAGAACCATTTCTTGTAAATGAGAGTGGTTTTCACATGAACTGTGTCTGTGTATTCTGCGGTATGCTTGACCTTCTGGGAAAGAGTGAAGCTAGGCGGGGCTGCTTTCCCACAGCCCCGTCCCTGGTGGTGACACCTCCAGGACCAAACCCAGGTGCCCGCGTAGTACTGTGATTTAGCTGTCCTAAATTTTTTTTTAAAAACATCTATTTTGTTGCTCACTTTTAAAATATTTACAGAGTAGTAAATCCCAAGGGTGAACAGAGTACCCCAAAGTTGAGTCCCCTCCATCCCTGTCTCCTCTTTTTCAGCATGGACACTTGCTATTACCCCTTCAAGTTGACCAACAAGGGACGTCGAGTCCAACAGTTGTTCTGGATGAATGAAAATTATCATGCCCAGGACAAGCTGAGCAAGAAAGGACTGGCTAAGAACAGACCTGCTAAGAGCCAGCCCCAGCCCCAGGGCTCCCAGGGCCCCAGGGCTTCCCAGAGCCCTGTGTTCCAGCTCCACCCCGTCAGGATGGACATTCACCCGGGCCAGACCATCGATGTATTACTGGAAGGCTATTCTGCTACTCCCAGGGTAAGAGGACAGCACATTTAGAAGCTGTCTTTCTCTTAAATAAATCTTAGCTCTACCTATTTCTTAGGTGAGTCCCTTGACATTTATTTATAGAAAGGATGTGGTTTCTTAAGGATTTTGTACAGCACTGAGTTACCATGGCAGCACCCATTGCTTTCAAGGTTCAGCCCTGCTGTTTTCTGTTTGTTTCTAAAGCTACCGTGAACCCAACCTTAAAATGCTATTTAAGGCAGGTTCTCCTTCCAGGGTCAACAGTGACCAACCATCAAGGCTCCAGTAGAGGGACATCCAGCATTCAGCCAAGGCTAAGCCTCCTAGTAACGCCCAGCAGTGTTCATTTCATATTTATTCAAAAAGGATGTTTTTATAGACCCTCTCAGCTGCCTCTTCTATGCAGGTATTGGGACATCCTCGGCTGCTTCGCTCTCAGCCTGACAACACAGCAGCACATTTATAGTCATCATCTTTCTGTGTATCAATAAAAAGGCTGGGTTTATATCCAGCAACTCTGATGTTCTGATCTTATTTCCATTTTTTATATTTATATTATCCCCCTTCTGCTTAAAACATTTAAGCAGATCCAAACCATTTGTCCGTTTATTCCTGCTCCCTCTTGGAGATCGGAAACCATCAAAAACCTGCAGGAAACTTCCAAAAGCACTTATGAGCCTCTTCTGCCTCATAAATGCAGATTTTGTGAAAGAGAAATGATGCTTACTTGAGCTCCTGCTGGTGTCATTAAATGAGGAGGTGAAACTGAAGTTTCTCCTCATGAAATAGGAAACAAGAAATTTGTCTCCCAGAAGAGAAGAGGGGAAAGCCGATCCATTTCTTAGTTTCTCTAGGCTCACAGATTGCACGTTATCTCACTGACATTGTTTCTCACAGAGCATTTTCAGGTAAAACACATCCTTAGTGCAAAAAATCAAAGAAAGGTTATTTCCCATTATAGGCATAAATGTGCTCTTTCTCTTTGTTATTCAGGGATTCAGCCAACTTTCACTGAGTATGCAGCACATGACAGACACTGATAGGCACTAAAGTTGCAAAGATGAATAGAATGCAGCCCTTCATCTCAGAACACTGACAGCCGGGTGCACATACACAATGGTATTATCAAGTCGACCATATTTTTAAAGGCATAAACTGAGCTGCTGGGGTTCTAAATTCAGTTTAAGCTTTACTAAAAGCTTCCCTGAATGTTCCTACATATCATGCTACATACCTGAGAAGAGACTTAAATTCCTTAACATCTGAAACCTGAGCGCTCTTCAATACAAGCTATTCATAGTGTAACTTCACTTTGGGTCCTTTCTACTTTATAAAAGTGTCATCCCCTTGTGTCCAAGAAATATTTGTTTCTCTGGTATGATTTTTAAATATTCAGGTATGGAAGGCAAAAATTTTCCAGCCACAGTTTATGACTGGCTTGGTAAGAAATCATCTACCTACTACCATTTAACTATAAGCTCATGAAGGACTTTATCTGCTTGTCCATCACTGTTTTGTACATCCAGTTCCTAAGTCCTAATGCATAATACTAATACTACATTAGTATTAAACATAATACTACATAATATATATTGATAATAGAGCTGAAGAAAAATGTATATATATGAATTTAAATTGATTGCATCCTTACAAGCAGTCAAAAACAAGCCCATGATTTATCCAGGCACATTTAACCCATAAGATTTTAATTGCATAACAAAGAATGATCCCTGAAATACACTATTTGGAAAAGTGTCCTCTTCCCTGATTTCCCCAGGCTAGTTGTTCAGAATCAGTTTGCTGACTGTTGAAAATTAAGTTTTTTGAGCCATGGCTGTTCCAAAAGGGCTGGTGTCTCTCGTCTACAGATCGTCAAAGAAAGGCTGGTGTGCCACGCCATCATCGGGGCACAAAAGAGAAAGAGCTTGGTGCTGACTGTGAATATCATCTGTGAGTTTATAGCACCACTAATCCAGCTCTCCACCAAGCAGCTTGTATACCGACTGGAGAAGGTCAGTGGCTGTACTGGGAAGGGCTGGGTGTTCAGACTAGGGCTCGGGATGTTCACATTTTCATTTTGGAAGCTCAATTAATGAGACACCTGTTACACCCACAGCCTGCCAATGTTTTTAAGCTTCAGAAGCCAATACACACTCAACTAAAAAATCTGAATCTAAGCCTAAATTCCTTTGAAATGTAAATTGCTATAGAAATTCTACTTCCATCATTCCTGATGTATAAGACAAAAGTGAAGGGTATTCCAGTGCACTGAAAATGCATTTTAGTCAATCATTTTACTCTAACTAGGTAAAATAAACATCTCAGTATAGAAAGGGCTGGAGTAGAATCACTGATAATTATACTAATCAGTAAGAATAGCTACCACTTATTAATTGGTATGTGCTAGGCATCAAGCCATGTTCATTGCATGTATTTTCCCAGTTGTCCCTCAGTCCACAGCCATTCTGTTATCATTCCCATGATACTCACGAGGAAGCCGAGATACCAGTTAAGCTACTATATAGATTCCCTAACACTGCTTGAGAATGATCAACTTAAACTATTTGGCCCACACTCTTTAATTTCTGTGGTTATAACATCTACTCCTTTATATGGACATTAAGGGCAAGCCACACATGGAGGTGGCAGAGAGATGGGGGTGACTGCTGCTTAAGGCAGGGGATTGGGATGGGGATAAGGTGGGGGAGACATCACAGTAGGACTTGACCTACCCCTCAGCAGACTTCCTCCATAGAATTATTTACCATTCGAAACAGGTATGTATGGACTGCCTCTTCTAAGTCGAGAACTGTCTTGGTGCTGAAAATCTGGTGAAACAGCCAGACATAGTCAAAGCTGAGAGACCCATTGAGGTTACAGACTATAACAAACTCTCAAAATTTAGTTGTTTAAAGCATGATTCTAAACAGTGCTGTGAAGAAGAGGTATAAAGTGCTGTCAGAGCATCTATCAGAAGACATGGCTCATTTGTAAATGTGGTCATAGATGGCCCCCTTGAGCAAGTGCTTGAGTTGAGCCTTGAAGGAAAAATAGAAGTTAGTCTGATGGTAAGGGAGGGGAACAAACTGTAGGCAGAGGGGCCAGCACATGCAAAGAGCCTAAGTTAGGAAAAGCTTGGTGACTACATAGATTTGAAAGGCCACTCAGAAAGAGAATATGCCACGAATGACATGAGGCCCATCTAGAGAAGTGGGCAGGGGCCAGATGAGCAATAGGGACCCCTGTTCTGGACTCTGGGCTTTGTTCTGCATGGCTATCGGAGGGCTTCAGGGAGGGAGGGGAGTGACATGGTCAGACTTACTCACTGAAACAGTCACATTGGCTGCCAAGTGGAATATTTATTAAGGCCTACCACATGCCAGGCACTGTGTCAAGTGCTAGGGATACAACAGTGAGAATGAATGATTAACCTCACAGACAACTGGAAAGACCAAGCACTGAGTAAGCCATTGGCCCATCATGCAGGACATACATAGTCAAAGTTAAGTCCTGACATGGTGTCCAGTCATACAACCGGTCTGGGTGTGCACATGCTGAACCAGTCATGAGGGAATCAACCAGGGCTCCTTTCATCACCTAAAGGCTTGCAGGAGAATGTTCAAGACCATTTATTCCAGTAGGGGATTCCATCATATTTTGTTCATATTAAATATCTACTGAGCACCCACCATGGATAAGGTATTCTTCTGGGAGACAAATAAGGGAGCTTATAGTCAAATAGGGGAGGTGAGATGTACAAGTTCACTTCAAATCACAAATAATTTTTGAGCAATTAAAGTGTATTAGGCAGCAAAGAAATAGCAAAACCCTGGCTTAACAGGCCAGTGGGGAAAATAGACATTGAAAAAGTAGAATAAGGGTTTCAGTTCCAGGATGCTCAACGAACTGTGACAGGCTCCGTGGATATATAAAACAACGTACTACAAGAGTTCCTGCTACAGTTCTTAAGCTTTCATTGCTCTCTTTTAAATTCTTCCTTTTTCAAGTAATCAGGAAAAATACTTACTGGTGACATTTGCACCGAATTTGGTAGCAGTATATTTTCTCTAAATGTAGCTATTCAGAAAAAATTCAGTGAATATTTATTAAATACCAAATCTGTGCAAGACATTAGTATATGTTAAATATGCAAATTAATTTCTTATTAAGTTTTTTCCTGAGCCCATAAACATTGATAAACATGTGTGGGTAGTGTTCCTTTTCTTCTCTTTATATCCTTAAGCCTTGTTACTGTTTTTTTAAAGCAGATTTTAGTTTAAATGTCTATTGTTTGAGTTTATCACTAAAATAAAACAGCAAATATTTTTATTATGGCAATAACTTTTTCTTAAGTCACAGGAATATTTAATTTGGGGATAAAAACATTGTTCTCTATGATATTTAAAAGGGACTTTTTACAACAGTGTTTTGAATTTCCACAAAGAGAATTTAGCTTTGTGAATGACTTCTCAACTATGCCTGTGGTATGAAAGTCAGCTCACGTCTACTTTAAGCACATGGGCTGGGCACATAAAGTTCTTCAGCAGACATTGAAGAATATTTGTTCATCCTATTACTCCTGAGAAGAGGCAATAAATAAGGAGGGAAGTGGTTTGGGGAGTGAATGGTTATTGGCAAGAATCCTATGAAAGATCCAGGAGATGTTAAAATGGAAGAGATTGTTAGTATTAGGGTTAACCAGACATTTACTTACAGTCTTGATTATCTTGTACATCATACCTGGTACACAAATAAACAAATATAGCCCATTATTATATTATTAATAATGGGACTGCTGCAACAAATTACAATATTATCATACATTTGGTGGCTTATCACAACAGAAGTTAGTTTTCTTACAGTTCTAGAAGCCAGAAGTCGCAAATCCATATGTGAACAGGACTGGTTCCTTCTAGAAGCTCCAAGGGTGAACCTATTCCATGCTTCTCTACTAGCTTCTGGTAGCTGTTGGCAATGTTTATTGTGCCTTGACTTGTAGATCCATGACTCCATTCTCTGCTTCTTCAGTTGCCTTCTCCTTTGTGTTTGTATTCTTTTCTTATCATAAAGATATTTGTTACTGGATATAAGGCCCACCCAATAATCTAGGATGATCTCATTTCAACATCTTCAACTTAATTACATCTGAAAGTACTTTTTTCCAAATAGAGTCACATTCACGGGTTTCAATGGACATAGCTTTTGGAGAGTCACTATTCAACCTACTGCAGGCTCAAAAAATGTGTTAAAATGATGTCTGAATTTCTTAGCAAACTAGATCTGAAATTGTTATGTGAATGCAAATAACTTGGATCCCTTATTCAAAATTAAGTTTCTGGTCCATTTTCCAGAGATCTGATTGAGTAACTGTAGGCATAGGTATGTGCATGTTCAGGAAGAACCATGAATGTGTCTGATATAAATAAATATGGCAATGACTTTTTAAGTTAAAAAGTGAATTGAGTCACAACTCCCTGTTGATTTGTTTTTACCCTTCTTTCTTTCCCTCCAGATATCACAATTTGAAATCTGTCCAACTACTGTATTTTTCATTATTCATTTTCTTCTCACATTTAAGCCATATCAGGGACAATGAAGAAATGCAACTTTATTACCAGCATCTGCAAGAGACCTGTTAGGTCTCAGCATTCAGATTTCGTTATGTAACACCCAATTATCTATTCTGTCTCCTTGTTTTTGGCTCAAGGCAGTGTATTAGACTGATTTAGTGCATTAGACTATAATGATACCAACCCTGCCTATGGGAAGAACTTTTCTATAACCATTTTCTCACATTGGATCTACTTTATAACTATTGTACAATTCATAAACCGCAGAGATGAAACCACATCTCTGTGGAATTGAAAAGGTCAATTGAAACTAGCAGCCAGTTTGCTTCATGAAGTCCAGTCCTGTCTCCTGTTATTTGGGAGACAAACAACCCAGAGAGAAGGGGTCATTTTAAAATAGAATGGGCTTTCTGCACATCAACACCTTCTCATCACTAACCTCTAATGGCCTCTTGCCAAAACCAACCAAGCGCGGCTTCTTCACATCAAAGCTTCCTGCAGTGACACAGCAGCCTAGGAGAAGGTCACTGGGTACACAGGTCTCCATGCAGCCTTTGTATGGCCCCAAATTGCTGCTTCATCCCTCAGAGCGTGTATGCCATCTGCAAGTGCAAAGTGAATCCAGGACCTATATCTCCATATTAGAGGGAGGGTGACCATGGCTGGCAGCTTGTGGTAAGTGCCGGACCAAACCCCTGAGAGAACTCTGGGAGTGCACAGGTGGCTAGCAGAGCACCGCCAAGGCAGGAGGCACAAGCCAACTGTTAGGGACCAAATGTTTGTGTCTCTCCAAAGCTCATATTTTGAAGCCCTAACCTCCAGTGTGATGATGTTGGAAGTGGGGCCTTTGGGAGGCATTAGGTCATGAGGGTGGAGCCCTGATGTATGGGATTAGTGCCCTTAAAAGACAATCTTTCTCAGCCATATGTGGACAGTGAGGAGACTGCTATCAGTAAGGCAGGGAGCAGGCTCTCACCAGATGCCAGATCTACTGGCACCTTGATGCTGGACTCCCCAGACTCCAGAGCTGTGAGGCATAAATGCCTGTTGTTTAAACCACTTAGTCTACGATATTTGTTATAGCAGCCTGAACTGACTAGACGTGATGGAGACTGGTCACCCAAGCTCGCTCGGAGCCAGGGAATCCAGGAACAATAGAAGAAAGACTATGCTGGACAAAGAAGCAGAGACAGAATCAGATCAAAATATGGAATCGAGTGGATTTCACTGAACAAGGATAAAAAAACAAATCAAACAAAGATGCCTGGGTACAACAGGCTAAAGTTGTTGAAAGAGCCAGGGAATGATTGGAGGGAGGTTCTCTTGGAGGCCACAGATTGAGATTTCTGGTCACCTCCTGCTGATTTTAGAGGACCCCCTTTCCAGAGCACACAAAAAATAACATGGATCCCAACATCAGAGTGAAAAAAAATCCCATCTGTCCAAAAAGTCCAGCTTGAGATCCATTTCTGATGCTTTCTCCAGTTGTAAATTAAATTTTCTATGTCTAACAGAGTGCAAAGATGCTTCTAAATCAACCATTCCAGTGTATTCAGGAAAAATTTACAGGAAATACTTCATATACAATATAACAATATATTATAAATGTATATATTTTTGAAAATTGGATATTTCAAGCATGGAAAAAACCATTGTATAAGAAAAAATGTTTTATTCATTATAATGATACATGGGCTCCTCTACACAATATCACTAATTTATTAGACTTTGTTTGATGACCCTAGAAGCTTCTATGGGAATAGTTCTATTCAGAGGCATGGCTTGTATAGGTTTTTAAACGAGACAACAAGACAGGAAGAAATCTAATCTGTTTCCTGGCTTCTGTAGGCTCACTTTTCAGTAGTCCACCAGACATTCCAAATGATTTATCAAAATCTCTACAAGTGAAAAAAATATATATATATATATATAAACAGACAGAGAGAGACAGAGACAGGACCTAACACCAATTCTGCTGTTAACAATAAATATGAGATTTTTGTTGCTACAGGTTTACTAGGTTTACCTTAGCTTGGTTTGTTCCTTCTTTTTCGTTTTTTGCAGAAACCTAATTCTATCCTAGAACCTGATTACCAGCCTTTGGTGGTGAAGAACATTTCCACCCTGCCTGTGAACATGCTGCTCTCAACGAGTGGACCCTTCTTTATCTGTGAGACTGATAAGTCTCTGCTGCCATTAACTCCTGAGGTAATTTGACAGAAGGCTGTCCTAACAAGCTCCTAGCTGTGCTGCATGTGTGGTAAAGGAAGAGAATAATGCCTGTACCTAATGTCAGCCCAGAAAGACATAAAGAGTCCAGGAAACAAAGAGGAAAGAACACAGAAATTTTTAAATGAATTATAAATTCCAATGCTGATCAGTAGCAAAGCTATTTTTAATGGTGTAAAGAACTTCCCTTTACTCCTGCCCGTGAAAATGAAGCTTATCTTTAGAAAACAGTGACTTCCCACTAATGATAGTAAAGATCTCACATCTGACCAAAACTCCATATGCAAAGAAATGAGGAAATAGCTAAATCCCCACCCCTAAACCAGCTAGCCCATCTCCAGATACTGAGAAATCTGAACTGGGCTGAGGGAGGAGGCGGTGAGATTATCAGGCCACCAGTCTGGGGCAAGATGCCATGTTCTCTAAACACCCCATAAGATCATCCCTATGATCTTTTGCTAGGCATGAGGATGCCAGTGTTGCTAGCTGAGCAATGGGGCAAGTGGCACTGCAGAGCTATAGAAAAGGAGCTTTAAAGGAGACACCAGCTCTAGACAGCTTCCTGTTCAACCTCCCAGTCTAGGGAGAAGTAGTACAAAGGAGGAAGGATAGGCAGGCAGCAATCAGAAGCTCTCAGAGGAGGGAGCCCATGACTTACAGAGATTTGCTGTGAGCCACAGAGGGAGATGGGTCTTTGGAGGAAAGTGGGGACAGAGCCACTTGGTGAGAGGGTGTTGCAGACAGTACCTGAATGGTGGCTGTAAGACTACACTGTGCCCTCCCCTGCCCCTCTCCAAGGATTCTTTAGTGGGTCTCATTCAAGCATGAACTGGGAAAAAACCAGCTAAGATCTTTGAACAGAGGAATAAAAGGAGGAAATGATCATAAACAAGAGTCAGATGAAATCTTAACACAAGGGAACCTACACCAGCAAGATGACCAAAAGTATAAACACATAGTTGTCTACATTCTCAGGTTATAGATCACATGACCTGCCTTTAAAAAGGGCTCAGAGATGGGATGTAAGTGTTTAAAGCGAAGATAAAAAGTGAACTCACAGAGCAGAAGAAAATTCATGGATGAGAAAATGAAAATTCAGACATGAGCAGCTTTCTCCATCTGGGTGGTAGATTAGACCCATTCTTGCCCCTCCTGAAATCCTAGTAAGATAAAAGTAGAAATGTTAATCCCAGAGCAATAAAATAAAATAAATAAAATAAAAGATGGGTATAACCAAGTAATGAGAGATTTAACAAATTCTAGGAGATAGAATGAGGATGGAGTAAGTTGACAAAAAAGCACGAAAACGAGCTTGTTTTTGTCCCAAGACATAAATATAAGTGCTCTTACCCACAGAAATTAATCAAAATGTCTGGGGAAATTTAATATTTCTGATGTCAATGTTGGCACCCCAGAGTAATCCCTGATATCTGGGATGTGTCCACCACCTAATTATCATTCTCTACCCAAGGAGGCTGTTCTGTAGACCAGCTCTACTAAAAGAACTAGAAATGGTGGCATCTGGACTTTTGGGGTGCTAGGGTGGGTCAGGAACTGTTGTTTCTTAGAGTAAGTTTTAGTGCAGTTTGACTTTTTACATTATTTGCATGTATAACTTTAATAAAAGCATGCATACTGTTTAAAAAATAAAGAGCTTCTACAAATCAACAAGAAAAAACACCAACAACCCAATAGAAAAACAGGCAAAGGAAATGAACAGAGTTTGCAGAAAGAGAAATAAAATGGCTCTTAAATATATGAAAATATGTTCAACTTTAATCATATTAGAGGAAAGGCAAATTAAAATTAGTGTGAAACACATTTTTCCCCTATTAGATTGGCAAAAATTGGCTAGTGCTCTGTGTTAGGGAAGGAATGTGAAAAAACATGCTCCCCTATAGCGCTGGAGATATATACATTGGAAAGCAGTGTGGCAATAGCTATCAGCATTTTAAATGCCCATACCCTTTGGCTTAGTTTTCCACTCCTATGAATTTATCTTGCAGACATAGACACAATATACAAAGTAACACATATACAAGGATATTCCTTTCAACATTGATTTTAAGAGCCAAAGATTGGGAGCTAATATCCACCAACAGGAGACTGGTTAAATAAGTGATGGCAAAATTATGTGATGGGATCAAATGCAGCTATTAAAAGAAGAAGACAGCTCCATATACACTGATGAGTGATCTCCCAGTGTAAAAAGCAAACTGCAGAACAAGCGTGTACAGTATGTGTAAAGAATAAAAGAATGCATATATGAACATATTTTGTATCCATACAATATCTCCACAAGGATAAACAAGACACTTGTAACCCTGGTTGCCTCAGGGGAAAGGAACTGGTTGGCTTGGCTAAGAGGAGAGGAGATGGGCACAGAAGTGTCTTGCTTTCCATTGTCCTATCTATTCAAAAATAAAAATTAAAGATTTTTAAAAATAAGGCCATCCTTGCCCTGGGACAAAATAATATAGGATATTCAGCTTGTATTACTGAAGTTACTCTCGTTTAATCAAAGAATTCTGTGGCATTTAAGCAGAAAAGAAGAGACCCATCAAGGGAAGATTTTAGACTAACCTCAGACTTCACAACAATACTCAATGCTAGATGACAACAGAGCAATGGCTGCAAAGTCTTGAGGGAAAGGGTGACCCAGGAGTTCTAAAGCCGGCCAAACTGCCCTTTGAGTGTGAAGGTAACAGGCAGGCATTCGCAGACCGCAAGGGGTCAATGAACACAGCACTCCTGCTGCCTCACTGAAAAACTGATTTGCCAGTGAATGACAACCACTCAGGAGAACCCAGTAAGGCACTCAGGGAAGAAGACTGGTCGGAAGCCCTGGATCTGTTTGGCTGTAGAACTGAGACTACACAACCGTGGTGGTTATGATTTCAGAACAGAATGTTTAAAATCTCAGCTTTTAAAAACTAGCACTCTAACCAATAAAAACCGGGAGGTGAGGGAAGCATAACTGCTGATTTCATCCCCTTTTCCAGCTGGGTGTCAGTAGGATGCTGTCTGAATCTGAAACTGCTTAATACTTGACCATCTTTTTTCTTGATTGTAGAAGAGTAATAGCAGTAATTGGCATATCTCTACCATACCCTATGTGCCAGGCACTGCCCTGCACACATCACATACATATTAACTCATTTTATCCTCTTAAAAAGAGATAGGTACTCTGATTAACCCTATTTTACAGATGGAGAGACTGAGGGCTAGGAAGGTTAAGCAATGTTGCCCAAATTCATAGAGCTGGTAACTGGCAGAGGCAGTATTTGGACTCAATCAGCCTGGCTCCAGAGTCCATGATCTTAGGATTAATATCTCTTATATAAGAACTTTTTTTCAGGTTTTTTTTTGAGAAAAAGTGCAAACGTGACATTTTTAAATAAATTAGTATAGTCTAATTCCATTTTTGTAAAGTATCCATCCACCATGTCTGAACTAATGTTTACAAAATTTTAACTCTGAGAAATAATATAGGGTGAAATTTGGGGTGATTTTCTAATTTCTTCTTTGTGCTTTTATACATAATGTAAATTTTTGTGAATGTGTGTCATTTCCACAAAACAACAAAGTCATTCTTCTGGGGGAAGAAATGTTTAGGTCAATCTTGCAAGATATGTAAACACCAAGCACGGCAAAACCCAAGTGCTACAGAAGCCACGGTCAGCAAAAATGGGTTTTAAATTGTGCCCAGCCTCCTGAACAAAGCACCAGCCAGACTTTCAGATGGAATTAGCCAACTAAAGAGTCACTGCTCTCTTTCTCATTCTGGAAGCAGGGGCTTGGCCTTATCAGCTGAAATCATCTCATCATGTCACTGAAGTGTAGTTAAATCCCTGAACCTTAAAACTCAGTGGAGAGGGAAGTGGTCTCTAAAGGACTCATTCCTGTGTGCATTCCTCCCAAAGGTCTTGGAGCACTTTCTGCAAAACCAGGAGATTGGCTATCATGTGATTAAATATGGGGAACTGGCAATTCCTAAAAAAAAAAACAACTCACAACCAGGCCTTCTATGCGAAGGTGTTACAGTGGCCTTGGTATCAAGGAACACACGGGGATTTGACTCAAAGAGAGAAAAAAATAAACAAAATCTACTGAGCAAACCCTGTATAGCTCAGGAGTGTAGTTTTAAGTTGAATAGAAAACAGTGTGCTTCAGAGTTAGAATCACAGACATTAGAAAAGGCATTAAATTTAAATTACCTAATCCGTCCCTTTCTGGGTCAGCCTCTACAGATCCCTGCCCCCAGTGCTTTAGAAAGCTTTTTTAAACATTTCTTAAGCAAAGAACTCTTCCTGCTTGTCTAGGAAGAATGTTTTACAATCTAATTTATTTTCTGTTAAGACTATTTTATGATATTTATTGTAGACTTTCCTTTTACAATTTCTTAATCCTTATTACCTTAAAATTATTACCAAATCTCTTCCTTCAAATGATTCCTCCCCGGATTTTCCTCGCTTTCATTTTCAACTAATAGAATATAAATGTGTGCATATATATATATATGATGATGTATATATATATATATATATATATATATATATATATGTAGATATAGATACACCCACTACTTAATTATGTTAAAGTGCAGGTACATAATTAGGGGTAAATAAAGTGTGTGGATATGATGCCGGACAAACGGATGGATTGGGCGATTTAATCTGTTGGTGTGTGTGCATCTGTGTGTGTGTATATATACATAAATAGATATAAATAACTTTGGCTATCCTGTTTCATGTATCAGGTCGGAGGTTGGTAATTCCCCTTTATCTTGTTTGTAGCCCATTAAACTGGAGATTGGGGGAGAAAAATACCTGCTGGTCAAATTTGACCCTTACTTCAGAAATGATCTGAACAACTGGATGGCAGAAGAAATCCTAGCCATCAAGTACGTGGAGCACCCTCAGGTAGACAGCCTGGCCCTGCGTGGAGAAGTGCACTACCCCAACCTCAGCTTTGAGACTACGGAGCTGGATTTTGGCTGCATCCTGAATGATACCGAGGCGATCCAGTACGTTATGATCACCAACTACAGCCCCTTGATTGTCAAGTTCCGCTGGTTCTTCCTGGTAGACGATGAGGAAAATCAGATAAGGTAACACCACATGGCAATCTGCAGAGTCCTTCTCTGCTGTTCATCGTCCTCGCCTTTGGGCTTTGCACTGGGTTTTCTGTGTTCTGTGTACACCTTTTTCATGAATACTTTCAGTCCTGACAACTCACTGTCGACACAAGGAACAAGGAGCCTGAAACCGTGGTTCACCCTAGATTTCCGAACAGGACTAGCAGATAAAACATCTTTGAAAGCCGCAGTCACCACCAGATGAACCATAAGCCCACTTTAATTTTGAATCTAGTGGTTGGATCATTAGGAATTTGTCACTAAAAGATAGTCTTTGTAGAGTTTTCCTAGTAAGCATCTCAAACCCCAAGCATGACATGAGTGTTACCCTCTACTGAGTAAGTGCTACACTGAGCTCTATGTTCTGCATATTCGGGTGGCTTTCATTCTGACCCACGTATGCCTGGGTACCAATGTATCCATATGCACAAAATGGTGGGAGGTGGTGAGAGCTAAAAGGGAAAAGCTGTCTTCCCAATATTGGGTTTAGAAGTGTCTCTCTTGTTCTAAGTTAGAAGCTAAATCCTAACTTAGTTTGGAAAATACTCCTTTAAAAATATATATATGTGTATATATATACATAGAGAGAGAGAGAGAGAGACAGCCTGATTTAGTCAGGCCTCGGTAACATTTTCATCTGGGTCAAAGCCTCATTGGCAACCAGGACAAGCGGGCTTCTCGCATTTCCTTACTGGATGTCTGGACAGCTGGCTCCGTTGTCAGCACCTGAATGTTGAGTGGTCATTCTGAATAGGGGAGCCTCCTGTTGTTTCCCTGGCTGGTCGGTACTTCCCATTTGCAGCCCTCGTCTTGTACGTGACAGCCGCCCTATCTTCCCCTCGCTTGTTACCACGGTAACGACGGCTTGCTGGAATGTCTTCCATAGATATCCAGTGATGACCCAGCGCAGCACCGAAGCCAGTCCTCGGCCTGGGCGGTGGAGCTGCTCATTAGGTGCCAGAGACTGTTACATTTGGGATGAAATTCTGTAGATGGTGAACATTTAAAATCATTATGGAAAAATCAGCCAACCTGGTCTAATGAGCTTCGAACACCAGATTCTGTGTAGTTATTCTAATGTAACATAGCTAAATGAGTTTATTCCATCTAGGAGGAAGGAAATGTTTTATTTATTTTTTATTTTTTGAGACTCCATTTCTGCAGTTAAAATAACAACACCTGGAAAATATACTTGGACAATACTGGAGATGATACACTTAAGTTTTCATTGGTTTAAGCATTTGTTTTACCACTGTTTTCCTTTCTCCAGTATCTTTCTATATCTTGACGTTGAGCTTTTACTTGTAATTCATTAATTCATTCAGAAAACATTTGATAAGTGACTCTTATGCACCAGATAATGTGTGAGGTGTCCGAGATGGAAAAGTGAGAAAGACGTGACCCCTGGCCTGAGGCTCTTGGGGAAGCAGATGTGCAAACCATGTGATAATGCCAGGCTCTGAGCAAGGACAGAGGGGCTGCCTGCCCAGAGGAGTCAAAGAAGGGCTGCATGAGAAACACGGTTAGACGCCCCATATGGAGAAGCAGGGCAGCATCCTAAGCAACAGGAATAGCATGTATGTATTTGGCAGGACTCATGAATTCAACTCTGTCGAAAGTGACAGGAAACCTGACCCTAAGCAAATATGAAAAAGAAAGGACATTCCCTGGTTCCCGCAACTCAGAGGTGCAGGTTCCAGCCGGCTTCTGGCCGGCTTACAGCAAGGACACAAACTGTTGCTGGAGTCAGTACCTCTGCCTCTCAGGTCTGCTCTCTTTCGTTTGCTAGCTGACTTCTGAGACCAGCTTTTCTCCCACGGCCCCCAGTGGCTGTGGCCCCGTCCTTGCAGATTCTGATCCTTTGAACCAGAGCTATCCTGAGATTCACTCTGGTCCTACCAACTCAGTCACGTTTCCCCTCCCCTCCCCAGCCAGTCCCTGGGAGGGGAGGGCAAAGCAGTGATGGGCTTTGGCCTGGCCACGTGCCCCCCCACCACCACGGACCACAGTGGTGACCACAGAACACTGTGGACCGAAAGTGATGGGACTGGGGCTGATCTCCAGACAAACACTGACGAGTGAGGAAATGAACGCTGGTGTGGCAGATGGCACACATCCACCCGTGTCCACGGAGGCTGCATCAGCAGGGCTACCACACGGACTTCACTGGTGGGGGAGAAGCCAGGGAGCAGTGTAAGGGGCAGATGGCAGCAGTGTGAGAAGCCTGGTATCCGTGACAAGGGTACAGACCCTTGGAGGCAGTAGTGAGATGCATAATCTAGAGAATGACAGGCAGGTTTTTTCAGAAAGATAACTTAGCAGCATTCAGCAGAGGTGCCCAATCCCTCCTGCCCGAAACCCTCTCCTTCATTGCCTTGAATAACGCTGTGCTCTCCCGCTTGTGCTCTTATCCCCTCCACTGACGGCTCCTCCTCATCTATAGGCCAGCATCTGCACTGGTGCAGTCGGACACGGGGCTCCCTCCTGGGCCTCTGCTCTTCCTGGCGATTGCGCAGCTTTCAGTTAGCCCTAAACTCAGCCTTCCCCCCCGCCCTCTCCCTGCCTCTCCTCCAGGGCCAGCCGTCCCAGCAAAAGGCACCCAGAGTCGCTCCTGTCCCTGACCCCACCCATCAAGCCCATCACCAAGTTCTACCTATTCTGCCTTCTATAAACCTCTCATTGCCATTTCCACGTTTGTTACCTAGTTCAAGTCACCCTTGCCTCTTGCCTGGACCATTGTGACAGCCTCTCATGGGGCTCTCTGCTTTCCCTCCTATGCCACAGTCCATCATCCACTCAGTAGGCAAATGCTGAGCATGTCACTGCCTCGGTTTGAAGCCTTGCTTCTTAGGATAAAGTCCAAACAGCAATCTCTGTTCTGCAAGCCGCAGCATGGGCTGGTCCCACACTCCTCCCCAGTCACTTCTCACCTCCCTCTCCCCTCGCCACGCTGGGCTCCTTCCTGTTTACCTGCCATGCTGGCCTCTTTCCTGCCACTGCTCTCCATGCTGGAGGCGCTTCCCCACTCCTCACCCGGCTAGCCCCTGCTCCTCACCAAGTCTCAGTGCACGTGTCCTTCCCAAGACCCTGCCCCCTCCTCCACACTGAGAGCCCCTGTCTAGGTGCTGTAGCCTGTCTCCTCGGTGGCTCAGAGTCCAGCTCCCAGCTGGCCCTTAATCCTCATGAGACCCGGGAGCACGCTGGTCCTGTTGCCTCTGGATCCCAGAACCCAGGACAGTCCATAGCACAGAGTAGGTCCTCAAGGGCATTTTCTAGCTAATCCACTGCTCCCTCACTGGGCATTTGTAGTGAGAGGAGAACCATTTCATAACTGGTTTAAGATTCTTTTCTGTCAGCTTCCTGGCACCTGCCAAATAGAAAGATTCATAAATGTCACCTTGAATAGAAAAAAAAAATGTCACTTGCATTCCAGATAGGCTCTTTCTGTGCAGGCCATCAGAAACACATAAACTGCTCATTGGCTAAAGGTCACTTTTATCAGATATACCAACACTAACCTTTCTTTTCCAATTAGAATTCTTCTAAATCTTCCAGTTAATCAAAGCAACAAAAGCATAAAAGTGGGTTTTCTTCTTCTTTTCTTAGGCAGGATATGAGGATGCCTAGCCATTCAACATTCCTGCTGTCATACACTTGTCTGTCTGCCAGATGTGTGCACATGTGCGTGTGGGAGTGAGTACCTGTGTGTGTGTGTGGTTTTGTAGACAATTCTGACTCCAAAGTTTAGAGTATCTCCCTCATTTGAGCATTTTTTTTTCCAGTTTGGCCTTCATGTCACATATAAGAAAGAAGTAAAATGGACGAGCATGTTCAGTTAGCACTCTGCAAGGAATTGCCTTAGAAACCTGCTCATCCTTGAGCGTTCCTGTGCATGACAGGGTTCTAGACTGACTTCAGTAGATGACAGACTGTGCCACTCACGCACAACATGTAATGAGGAAGCTGGGTTGAAATCTAAGGCCAGGTATGGATACCGGCAGAGCCGGCCCTGCTGGAATCTGCTCTTTCCTAGGCCTGTCTCTGGCCTGACTGCTCAGCTGGGTAAGAACACGATGCTTCATGGCATCTGTGTGAAAGAGGAACCTGGGGGAGCCCACACGTGAGCCAGCCTTTACTTCTAAGAGGCCAGAGGAGGCAAGCGGATGCTGGCTTACCTGGCATCTCTGCCCAGGCATGTGGGCCTCCAAGGACAGCTTTGCCTTTTCATTTCCAAGTCAGATTACAGGTAAATCGAGTATGAGGGCCTGGGGAGTCCAGCCCTGCAGCAAAGGAACATGTGCTGTCCTCACATTGATTTTTCTGTGATGAGCACCAGTCGTCCGGTATTGTGTCTGGAAGAGGAGGGTGGGAGGGCTGGAAGAAGGGGAGGGGAAGCCTCGCTTTCTGGATGCTTCCGTCTGTCTCTTCATCTTCCCTCAATTTCTGCTGCTTTGAAAATGGAACTTTTCTAAGATGTGATGAATTAATGGTAGTTGAGGTCCTGGGCTGTGGAATCGGACATGGCTGGTTAGAATCCACGCTCTGCCCTCCTCGGCATGTGACCCTGTGCCCTGGTTTACTCACCTGTAAAGTGGGCATAATGGAGAAACCTAAGAGTTGGTATGAGGATTAAATGAAGTATGTCTCTGAGATCTGAGAGCAAACCTGAGATGGGTGACTGACTGTAGGTTCTCCAAGGGTCCCTTCCTCTCCACCCTTTGTACCAAGTGCTGCTAAGTGAAGCCGTCCCCAGGATCCTGGAGTGTTGGAGCCATAGGGCCCTTAGACACCAAGATGAGGGACCCAGAGCCCTTTTCCTTCTGACAAAAGGTAGAAAATCCTTTTCCTATACCAGGTCGCGTTCACCAAGGCTGAAGCCAGGCCAGAGTGGGCCATGGCCCGTATGTGGTTGGAGGGCCGGGGTGGGTGCACCTCCCAGTCCTCCCCACCACTCCTCCCTGCAGCCAGATACACCTGGACCCATGCTCGAGGGCAGGTCCTTGCTGTGCCCAAGAGCCAACCAAGAAAACAGAAGTATTTAGGGGGACCTGTTATTCTTTATTTTTCTCTCAAAACAAAAATAGCTTTATTGACCCCTGTGGGGGCAGGCCTCTCTTTGCACCCCAGCTGCCCCAGGCTGCTCAGGGTGCTGGCTAAGAGCCTGGCTTCTCTTGCCCTTGGCTGCCTGCCCCCATGTGACTTTGACAAGTGGCTGAGCATCCCAGAGCCTCGGCTTCCTCATCTGATACGAGGGGTGATGACGGGACCTGCCACATATGGATGTGGTGAGGACTGCATCAGCCCTTACCTGCAGGGCTTCTGGAACTGGGCCTGCTGCATAGTACAAGCTTGGTCAATGCCAGCTGTCACAGCCCTACCTTTGTTGAGGAAACTGAGGAGATTGGCCTCTTTATAATGTGAGTGCCAGGCCCTATTTGAGCAGCAGCATCCCAGAGGCGGCTTTGAGACATTTTCTCCTGAAATCAGTCTGGAGCCTTCCAGGACACAGGAAGGCCCCATGGGGTCTGAGGGCTACAGGTGCCTCTTGGTGGCCTACGCTTTAGTCCGTTTCATAAATATCCCTCTCTCCGCATGGGCCCTGTGTGGCTCAGATCCCTTCAGGCTTCTGCAATTCATGTTTTTCTTGCCTGCCTCCCAGAGAAGTTTGGGGAAGAGACAAAAGCAAGCATGGAGGCCTGGGGGTAGAGGGAAGGCAGCTCTGTTGAAGAAGAGAAAGGGGTGCTAGAGGGAAGCGAAGCCTGGGAACCCAGTGCTGCCCCTGAGCCGGGCTGAACACTCCAGACAGGCCGGTTCCCAGAGGGAGACAGGAGGCACCTGAGAAAGGGTGGATGCCAGGTAACAGGGTGACAATGCCCACCACAAAGACAGAAAACCCACTGTGTTTCCCTAGCTAGTCCCAAGCCAAAGAAATGGACATCTAATTATGAATTTAGGTGCCAGCTTCTTAGGAGGGAATCTGAAGGACCAGACCGCCTTAGCAGTGCCCCAGGACGCCAGCGCCTGGGAAAGCAGCTCAGGGTGAGACCCTCCCACCCACTCCCAGCACTGCCGCCCTGTCCCTGCAGTGCCCAGAACCCCAGCACTGTAGGCACCTTCCCATTGTCTGGTTCTGCCGCTTTTGACCTTCCACGTGAAAGATAACGTCCCTATCTGTGAAGGCTTCGCGTAAGACCACCAGTACAGGGGAACAAATGCACACCTCTGCAATGGGGTAGACCTCTCTTAACAGCTTTCCAGAGCAATATATGCCTCAAGTTGGAAATATTTCCTATAGACAGCTGCCTAAGGCCGAATCTTCAGTAAAGAGAGAACACTGGGAGCGCAAGAGGGAGATTCTGTAATTTTGACCAGTAACTCTAATTGTGTGTTTATTGTGTGCCAGGTATGATTCTAACCCCATCACGTAATCTTAGCTCATGGCAGACAACAACCTGGAAAGTAAATATTAGTATCTCCCCTCGAAACTGAGGCCCCAGGTACCTGAGCCCACATGAAGGTTCCAGGACTCCAGGTCTGCACTGACTGCACGCCCCTGCCTCACTGCTGCCCTCTACCGACACCTCAAAGCACATCTTCCTGTATAGCCCATCTTGTTACTGTTTACCCACCCCTCATGTAAGTGAGCCTTCTGTGAACACTCTATCCAAAGGCTGTGCTAAGTGCTGTGGGGACCACGAAGATCAGTGAGGCCCGTGCCTGTCCATGAGAACTGACAAACCATCAGTGGTGGTGATGGTGGTGGTCGGGGTGGTGGTCTTAGTATTTGTCCCATTCATTCTTGCACGTTCTCATTCCCAGCCACCATCAAAGCTCTGAGAGACAAGAATGCACTGAGAAGTATTTCACAGTGGGTTACCACAGGGCAAACCCAGTGAACCATTGCAGAGTCTTCCTTTAAAACCTTTTGTTTTTAGTTTTTAAACGTTTAAAGGAAACCAGGTTGGCCTCTTTACAGCTTGACAGCAAACAAGTTGGAGTAGCTGTTGGGCTTGTTCAGGAGGAAGAATGGGAAGGAGAAATTGACAGGTAAGGTCCTGAAAATGAGCCAGAAATGTACAAGGTCCAAGGATCTGCGGCCAGGGACCTTGGTAACTTAGAAGAACTGTGGTGGTCTGGAGCCAGGAGGGAGGTATTTTAAAGGAGGAATGAATGGGACTTGCTGAGGGGTTGCATGTAGAGGGAAGGAAAGGGATGCCAAGGCTGGTGCCTGGACTCTCAGGTCATGGAAGTAGGTAGACAGCGCCAATAGGTGAGGAGAACACTCCAGATTTGGAGTTGGAAGGAAAAAGAGGTCTGTGAATAGAAAAGATTATAACAAAGCTCCATGAATATTTAACTCCCACTCTGATTGAGTAAGAATCAATGTAGAAATTAATTGGGCTCCTTCAGCACAAGGCATGGTGAGTAGGAAGGTGCTGTATGGCACCAGATTAACAATAGAAATAGCTTCCAGGAAACAGGACTTCAGGGGTGCATTTTTTTTTAATGTAACACAGATTTGTAAATCTCTGTCACAGAAACTTAGCTCCTCACAACACATTACGGCCATGTGGCCCTTCGCCCCATCTGTTCATTTAAGAACTTCTAAACAGAAAAGAACAGGAAATGGCAAAGATGAGGATGAAAGTCTGAGTCCTTCTTAGTCCGATGGCAACATGCAAGAATTTGGGGGGCTGTGTGCTTTTGTCTTCCAGTCTTTATTCTCTGCAGAGGAGGCCCCAGGGGATCAGAGGAGCGAGGTTTCTCGTGATAGCATTCTATGACTCTAAGACAAGGAGCAAGAAGGGAACTTTTATGTAAAGAGTAGGCAAAATTAGAGGACTCAGCAAAGAAAGCTGAGAAATACACTGCACGGAAATCAGAAAAAAAGTGGCCCATAAACCAAAAGGAAGGGACTTTCTTTTTAAAAAGAGGGAGGGAGTTGGCAGGGTGAACAGTTCCATTTCCACTACTGTGGTGGGTTAAAATACCAATAAAGAAATATTTTTTAATGTTTAAGGTATGGATTAGCTCACTGGCATTCCCACAGGTGAAGTTCCAGGGAATGCGAGTGTATGTATTACTAGGCTAGGGCCACCATACCACAGTAGCTCAGACTGGGAAGCTTCAACAACTGGGAGGAATGTATTTTCTTGCAGTTAGAAACCTGAGAGCAAGGTGCCAGCAGGGTCGGGTCCCTCTGAGGGCCATGAGGGAAGGCTCTGTGCCAGGGCTCTCTCCTTGGCTCGTAGGTAACGAACAATCCTGTCCTGCGTCTTCCCTCCGTACATGTCTGTGACCGTATTCCTCTTCTTACCAGGATACCAGTCATATTGGATTAGGGCCCACCCTGGTGGCCTCATTTTGATTGATTTACTTCTATGAAGACCCCATCTCCAAATGTGGTTACTATCTGTGGTACTAGAGATTAGGACTTCAACCCCATCTCCAAATGTGGTTACTATCTGTGGTACTAGAGATTAGGACTTCAACCTATTTATTTTGAGGGGGACCAATTCAACCATTAACAGTGTTTAATAAGAAAATATCTAAATCAGTAGATACATGAAGAAACATCTAAAGTGTAAAAAGTCCATGATAATAGAAACCCATAATTCAGGGACAACTTACCAAAACTGACCCCCCTCCCCCCAAAAAACAGGAAATCCAAATGGTCTTATAACCATTGAAGAAATTGAATAAACAGTTTCCGATTTTCTGTAATAAAACACTAAGTCCTGATAGTTACAGGCAAGTTCTTCTAAGCATTCAAGGAATGAATAGTTTCAAACTTACACACTTTTTTCAGAGAAAAATATTGCCCAACTCATTTTGTGAAACTAATTGAATCTTCATACCAAAATCCATTAAGCCAAGTCAAAGACATAAATATTTCAGGCCACACTTACTTACTAATTCAAAAATATGAACACAAAATGTTAGCAAACTGAATCCAGCAAAGGATAAAAATATAAACTGTAGTGACCAAGTTGGGTTTATTCCGGGAATCCAACCAACTAAGTTGACTCCACATTAGAAAAATCTAATAATGTAATTTACCACATTACTGCATTGAAGAAGAAAAACTATATGGCCATTTCAATAGATTAAGGAAAAAACATTCAATAAAACTGAACAACTCTTCATGGAAAAATTCCCTAACCTGATCAAGGATAATTTGAAAAAATAATAAAATGTTGAAAGCATTTCCTTCAAAATCAGAAACAGGACAAAAATTTCATTTCTTCTCATCCATTTACTAAAGACCCTAGGCAGTGCAGGAAGATATGAAAATAAATAAAAGGGACTACATTTGGAAAGGAAGAAATAGAACTGTCATGTTATAGTTATCTCCATAGGAAACTCAAAATAATCTACAGGGAAATTATTACAAGTAGCAAAAGAATTTAGTGAGGATGATGGATGGATATAAGTTGCAAAAGTCAGTTATGTTTCTGTATAGCAGCAAAAAATAGAAAATAGAATGCAATTGAAAATTGTACTTAGGAATAAATCTAACCAAAAAACTGTAAAATCTTTATGTATAAAATGATTTTATTAAAAGCCATTAATGAAGGCAGAAATAAATGGTGAGATATACTATGCGCCTTGATTTAAAAGACTCAGTTTGGTAAAGATGTCGTTGCTCCCCAAAATGATCTATAGCTTCAATGCAATTCCACTCAAAATCCCAACAGACTGATTATAAAATTTATATGGAGCAAATTTATAAGAGAAAAGCAATGAGACTTTCTCACACTGGGAAGACCTTCTTTACCAGATTTTGCCTTCTTATAAAAACAGAATAATGTTAAAAGAGTGGTATTGGTGTACAGACCTATGCATGCATGGAAACATAACAGAGTTGAAATTGTAGAACAAAAAAGGGGTGGCCTATTCAGTAAATGATCCAGGAACAATTAGTTATCTATAAAGAAAAAAGCAAAACTGGATCCCCAGTGTGTTTAGACACACTATATAAAAAATTAATTCATATGGGCCAAGGATATAAATGTGAGTCAGTTTTTTAAATATGAAGAAAATGTAGGATAATGCCTTGATGATCTCTGAATAAGGAAACATTTCTTAAACAAGTTATGAAAAAACACAAAACCGTAATGAAACTATTCATAATTTCTGCATTAAATTTCTGTACATTTATTCATCAAAATGCACCATAAAAAATTTAAGACAGTTCACAAGCCGAAAGAAGGTTTTAGCATACATATTACCTTCAAATTATTAGTATACATAACGTGTAAAGTATGACTTTGAAGGAAAATCACATAGCTCAATTTAAAAATGGGAGAAAATGAACAGCTGTTTCACAGAAGAGGAAATACGAATGGCCAATAAAGATATAAAAATATGTTCCACTTCATTAGTAATCTTAAAAATGGAAATTAAAACAACTGGACACCATCGCATATCTTCCAAATTGGGTAAGATCAAATATGACCATATTTGTAAATAGGACTACCAGTGTTGCAGAGAAATAGAAGCTTGTACACTGCTAATGGGAGTGTGAATTGATGCAACCGCTTTGGAAAGCCATTTGCCCTTTGCTGGTGAAGGTGATCAGGAACATTCCCAAGGCCATACCCACCTTACAGCCTGTCTGGTTTGGGTCATCTTTTCTGCTTAACTCAGCACCCAGTTGGTCGGTATCCTCTACAGGATTTCTTCACATGGTCCTTACTTCCAGCTCTCCCAGCCAGCTTCTTACTCAGGCATACCTCCCTCCCAGTTCTCCTCTCACACTCTGCTCTGGGGCTGGCTTCCTCTGGTTTCCAGCCCACACCAGAGATTACTTTTGTCCAGGCTCCACTTTCACCATCTCATTTCCTCCCCAGCCTTCCTGTCTGTGTTCCTATCCATCAAAAATCTCTCACTCTTTCTGTCTCCAAGCTCTCGGTGCCTTTGCCCTCAGAACACGTGCTCCACATCTTAGAAAGCCCTTCTCGTAATCCTCTTGCTGAATTAAGGGTACTGTGTGTGAATGTGAGAAACAATACACTAGTCACTGATTCCCAGATTCGATGTAAGCTTCTTTTGGTCCTAACTTAATCGCAGTGCCCCTCTAGAAGATCAGCCATGATTCCTTACCCATCTGTGGCCCTTTCTTACTCTACACATTCCTTGACATACACTCTCTTTTTGTTGTGAAATTATATATGCAAAAGTGTATATAACAGATATTCATGGTTTAAGAATGATAATGAAATGGACAACCGTGTGCCATCATCCCCATTTTAAATGACATTCTTAGTAAATTTGAAGCCCCTCGTGAAAGAGAGCAGTGTGGGGTCAGCCTCCAGCCATCCTGCTTGTAGTCCATGCTGATGTCTCTAGAAGTCTCCTAGACCTCCATCACCCAGGCCTCCCCTAGCCCATCCATCTGGATCTCCTCTCCTGCTGAGATGGGCCAGCTAATTTATCTGGCCAGGGGATCAGATTAGCTTCTGGGACTAATGGAGACCTATAGCCATCTCTCAAGTCTGAGCTTCCAGAAACAAGTTTCTGCCTTTGTAGTCAAGCCAAGCCTTTGAAGGAGACCTTTGGGAGGAGAGGAGCTTTCACTCTTACTTAACTGAAAGGGGATCACCATGCTAGGTATCATATCACCTGCTTCAATTCGCAATTCAGTTTAGTCCAATTTCCTGAGATACCATATCTGTTATCCCATAGAAAAATGAACTGAGCTGTTTTTTTTTTCATTTCAATTTTGAGTGTTATAAATTTTTTGTCCAGCTTGTATGTTGTTACAGAAGAACTCTAGTTACCTCATTATAAATTCATTCTTTTTAAGGCATCCTCTCAGTGTCTCCAGGATCAGTGGAGGGCATCAGCCTTTTAGATACTGTGAGCTAAGCTGGTTTCTAGAGAAACCAGTGGAATGGCTCAGTACATATCTGAACCTGAGTTAATATTATGTCTGCTTGGTTCATTTAGTGGTCTTATTCTTAAAAAGAGTCCATTTGATTTATCTGCACATTCATATTAATTAAAATCTCCCCAAATGCCAGCTGTGTCTACTGAAGACCAGACATTAAAAGGAATTGACTTTAAAAACCATCCTGTTTTGAAAGTCTTTCTAAAGAGCTCTGAAGGTGATTATAAGGGAGATTTCACAGCCTACCTGTTTAGCAGCCTTTCTGAGAGCATGTAGCAGTGGGGACACCTTCTGGAGCTTTTATAGAAGTGGCCAATTCCCACAGAAATCCTGCTGGAGAGCTTCAAGGAGATTCTGAATACATTCCTCCCCTACTCAGCTCACAGCAAAACTCTTTGTGGGAAGTCACTTCAAGGGCAAGGCCAACTGTGGTTTGCTTTTTGTTATTTAGATCACAATCGTCATGGATCCCTTGTTTTCCTAAGAAAGGTTCTAGATAATGTGTTGTATGTTCTTTATGTTGTGGGTTCCAACTACTTTAAAAATAAAAGGCCCATTTTGAGACTCTCTGCCATGGGCATAGCACAGCATGACCCAAAGTAGCCAAGGGGAGGCCCTCACCGTGATCAGGTAAACTGTCCAGCAACGTTGTTAACAGCATGAGCTTTGGAGTCAGGCCTGCTTAGCTCAGCCACATGCTGCGCTCTGAGCCTGCTCTGCCATCTGAAGATTGAGGACCATCACAGTACCTACCTTGTCGAGCAGACCTTATTAAGTGCCTGAAATAGTACCTGGTAAAGAGTAAGTGATGAGTATTGGCTACAGTTACTTAATAAGGGCCTGTCTTAATCCATTTGGGCTGCTGTTACAAAAGTCAAAAGACTAGGTGGCTTATAAACAACAAACATTTCTTTCTCACAGTTCTGGAGGCTGGGAAGTCCGAGATCATGGTGCAAGCAGATTTAGTGCACAGTGAAGCCTCCCTTCCTTGTTCACAGATGGCGTCTTTTTGCTGTGTGCTCACATGGCAAGTGGGACAAACTAGCTTTCTGGGGTCTCCTTTATAAAAGCACTAATCCCACTCACAAGGGCCCCCAAGGGCCCTGCCTCCTAACACTATCACTTTAATGGCTTAGGACTCAACATATGAAATCTGGGGGGACGCAAACATTCAGATCATAGCAGGACTCTTGTTTTACCACCGTTCTTTGTGACCTTCTTGTCACGGTCTTCCAAATCAGCAGTTCTTGGCCTTAAGTGCACATCAGAAGTAGATCAGTGTCTGCAGTCAGGACACCAGCACCAGTTAGTTCCACAGGTGATTCTCATGGATTGCTGCAGCGAGAAGCTCTGTTCTAGAAGCTCCAGTTGCAACTCTTTTTGAGAATCTTTAAAAACATGGTTTTCACCCCCTAAGAGCTGAATAACTTGAGTTTCAGCCACTCAGTATGTCCCACCTACTTCTGCCTTAGCACTGGCGGCCAGTTGGAAGCACTGGGGGACATAATAAAGTCAGAGGGCTAAGGCAGACTGCTGTCCATGATGAGTATGTGTCTGCAGTTCACCTCCCCTTCTTGTGTGGCAGAGCTAGAATGCTCTGGTAGGAAAGGCACGGAGCCAGCCCCATCTGTTGTCTGTCATTTGCTTCCCAATGTGGGAGGAGCAGCAATTGTAAGACCACAAGGCCAGGCAATAAATATGGAAACGTGGCTGGGACTTCGTGTTTGTGCCCAGGAGGGCTCGGGAATTTGCCCACTTTTGACATGATTTGAAGCAATGATTATAATCTGCTCCCTTTAGAAATAGGAATCAGAGGCCTATCTAGTCTGGAGCAGGTTCCTGATGTATAGTCACAGGAAGGGAGGAAGGAAAGTAAAAAGAGATTGGGGGGGAGGGAGCCTGGGAGGAAATGAATTTGAATTCCAATAGGCTCTTATCTCATCTGAATTCCAAAAAAAGGAGGGTGATCCCCACCAACCCCTGCACTGGAGCAGCTTACTTGCACTGGGCATTTGCTGTGACCCGGCACCCTGCTGGGTCTGTCACAGAAACTAAGCCTCACAAAGAGGACGGGGAGGGTTCTGTGACTAACACAGTAGCCAGGACATAGTGTGTAAATGGAGAAGCCAGATTGCAGACCCAGGCCTTGTGACCCCGTGGCCCTGTCCTGAACCACTGTGCCCTCTGCACATCTTGCCCTTGGAGCACTTGTACCCAGATTTATACCCATTCCTATGTCTCTGACTGACCCACTGGCCTCTGAGTCCCTTGAGGAAAGAAGTGGCTTTCTTATCTCTGGAATCACATGGCCCTGCAGTGGATTCTGTAGAAACAGAGCCTAATATGGTTATTCTTGGGCTGGTGATTTATTGAGGGAGGATTCTCAGGACAAACTATAAGAGAGAAAAACAAGAGACGGTTGGGGGAGGGGGGATACTCAGGGCAGATGGGATTTCAGCAGAAGGCTTGCTGACCCCATGGCGAGCTCTGGAGTGTGGGTTGCATCAGAGTTTGTCCCACTCAGAGACAGGGAGGCTGGGCTCCTGCAGCCCTCACCCTCATGAACCATCCTTTCCTACAGCTCACACCCTGATGGGACATAAGCCCCCAGGCAGCTCAGGGTGGGTGAGGTAGCACCCACAGAGCAGGGCGACGGTCCAGAGACAGGTGCAGCCAACAGCCATAGCCCCCAGGGAATGGACACATCGTCCCAGTGAAGGAGATGGAGACAGTGCGCCAGCAGCATCTGCTGTGGTCACGGATGAGAAAACAAAACCTGTTAAACACCATGTGAGCCAGGCAAAACACACCTGTGGACCTGTCCAGCCACGGGTATGTGTGCCCTTTGCGGTGCACACTGCCAGAATTCAGGTCCAGTGGTCAGCTGAATGAGAAGTCACTGTGTCAGCTACAGGAGACCGCGGCCACCTGAACAGCCCTCAGCACACGGCCAGCTTGTGCCGATCCACCTCCAAATATCTGAACCAGAACGCAGAACATTCACTGAAACACACGCACATTCTTTGTTTTTTTACTTGGATGCAACACTACTTCCAGTGAAGGGAGAACAGGAAATAAGATTGGTGGACTTTTTAATCTGCAGCCCAAAATGGTTGTATTGATCCTAACTGACCCAAGAGGTGAACAAGAGGTGAAAATAAAATGTGAAGAGGGAAACTGCTGAGCCCAAACCGGGGTGGCTGGTTGACGGCGTGTCGACATTCACGCGATGTCACAGCTAAAGGGGGGGTTTCTTTCTGTGATTCTGATACGGGCAGCTGTGCAATTGGACCAGTATTGATTTTCCCTATTTGCTGCGCACTCTCTTTTAAAAATAACTGAGTCTGATCCTGTTTGGGTGAGCATAACAGGAAAGTGATCATCTGTCCCTGAGGGTAAAAGGAAATCTGATCCAAAAAGCTCTGCCGACATTCTATTTCGATTTTTTGGAGTCAGTTTTCGATTTCGGTAATAAGCCACAGTCTTCATTATGATAAAGGTTCCGCTGGCCAGGCAGCTCGGCTTGTCAGCTGTTGGAATACTTTACCAGCCTCCCTTGTTTCCAAAGACCTCTCACTTCCCAATTGTCCAGGTATCGTTATCAACTGAGGTGTTGTTTTTCCTCAGGTCTGCAGACACTCTGCAGCTTTGTATTTTTCCTTTACAGCTATTCCCATATGCTCTTTTTTTTTTCCCCATTCAGCACAGCATCCTGAGGGTGCAAATGTTGGATGATAGTGTGGTGTTATGTGGGGCAGCCATCCGGCAGAATCTCCCCAGGCATCTCTGCCGACCTGGGGCGATTTAATAAGTGCTCCGATTCATCCTCTACTGATTCTCACTGTCCCTAGCTGGTAAGGCAGAGTGAGAGCCCCACAGTAATTATCAGTTCCAGCCCTCAGGTGTCATGTGACCATTCCTACACATGGTGGGTCCCATTTCTGGTTGTACATTAGAATCACCTGGGAAGACTTAAAAAAAAATCTAACTCCTAGTCCTACCTGAGACCTTCCAAGTCAGAATTTATCCAAGGATGAGGTATAGAATCTTTATTTTTTATGAGCTTCCCAGCACCCACCCTAACATGAGCCCTCTGCCCAGAACAGTGTGGTTTTAGCTTAAGATAATGTCAACTAGGGAGCTTTTGGAGGAAGATGAAATGAGCTTTTCCACTCTTATTTAAGGCCATCCCAGAATGGGACAGAGTGGGGATGGGTGGAGGTAGAGGTGCAGAATAGCCAAGCTACCCTGCATGCTGCTTACCTGTTCCCAGGTAAGCCATCCATCCATCCATCCATGTATCCATTCAATCAGACACATACTAAGCTCATGCTCTATGTCTAAGACTCTGGGCTATGGGGGCTGTAAAGAGACAACACCTTAGTTCCTGCCCTCCAAGAGTTCACAGTTCTACAGAGTGGTACAAGCCCAGTGTTTCCCCAAGGGGAAGCTGAACTCATCTCTCTTCTTAGAAAGAGCAAGCAGGGCTCAGCTCAGAGCCTTGACCAGGCAAGAAAATAATTACTGCTTTTTTCCCATTGTATTGATTTTTCTAAATCAATGGTAGGTTAAACTGGTTCTTAATTTATGGTAGTGATATAAAACTTCCCTTTAAAATAAGCCTACTAATGAACACTACAATGTGGTATTACTACATATGCATTTGAATGGTTAAAATGAAAAAGACTGACAATCAAGTGTGGCTGAGGATATAAACCAATGGGAGCTCCCATACACTGTGGTTGGTAGTGTAAATTGGTGTAAAACCACTCTGGAAAACTGGCAGTTTCCTATAATGTTAAACATACATAAACCATACAACCCATAGGAATTTACCCAAGAGGAATGAATGAGGTTCTTAGCAACTTTATTCATAGTATTAAAAGCTAGAAATGGCCAAGATGTCCATCAACAAGAAGATGGATAAACACACTAGTCATCCATACTATAAATACTGCTCAGTGATTAAAAAAAAGAACAGACTCCTTGCAATCACACAGATGAATCTAAAAAAAAAAAATGCTGAGTGAAGGAAATCAGACCAAAAGAGTATGTATTTATGATTCCTTTTATATGAAACTGTAGGCATATCCAATCTATAGTGATATAGAGCAGATGATATTCTGGAGCTGAGGTCAGTGGGTTGACTAAAGGGGCACAAAGGAACTTCCTAGGATGATAGAAATGTTCTGTGTACAAATACAGTAGTGGTTATAGTTGTATATGAACTCATCAAAGTCTGTGCTTAAAATGAGTGCATTGTGTATATAAATTATACTTCAATAAAACCGATTGATTACATGATACTCAATTTGGCAGAAATCTTGAAGTTGGTAGTAGAATGCCTGAGGTTTAGGAAGTGGCATTTGGGTACATGGTCGCAAGCAGACAATATCCTAAAAGACGTGCCAATGAAATGCTGTGTAACTTCAGAGGGGAGAAACATTTCTTTCTATGGGAAGATGGGACAGTGGTAGGAGTTTCATATAATAAATGACATTTCTGTTGAGCTTCTGAGAAAAAGTAGAGCACGTATGGGCCAAAATGAATATGTAAGTGAAATTAACACTGAGGGTTTGAGACACGGGGCGGGGGGCAGGGGGGTGGGTACCCACATGTACCCTGAGAGGAACAGGAAGAATGGGGGTGACCCCACCCCTCTGGCATTTGTGACCAACACCTTTCGAGTCAGTGCAGCCAGGACATAGGGCTTGAGCAGCAGCCTGCAGTCACCCTCTGTCCTCTGCTTGAGCACTTGAGCAACAGCAAAGCCAACGGGCAGGGCCAGCACCAGGTGAAGCTGCTGAGGCACGCAGAGCAAACGTGGTAGGTGGCGGGGTCAGGCAAAGGCTGTGTGCACATGCAGGACCTGAGAGCGAAGCATTCCGTGCCTCGCCGTGGTCCCAGCCTTGCTCTCTGTTATCTGGCTCTTTCATTAACATGACTGAGTGCCTCCTCCAGGCCAGGCGCTGTATGAGACGCCATATAGATGCAGGGCCTCAGGGCCTCACAGTCTAGCAGAGTCAGGGAAAGTCAGTGTGGGGGAAGCCCCGAGGCTGTCGCTACTCAGAGGAAAGCCACTGGACCCAGACTGGGAGGGAGAATTGGGGAACATTTTAGGAGAAAGTGAAACCCCAGCTAAGATTTAAACAAGGTAAGTTCAAGGGATGTGACCCCTGTCTCAAACCCTCAATGTTAATTTCATTTACATATTTATTTTGGCCCCATATGCACTTCTAGACCTCCCTGATCTGGGATTTGGAGGTTGAGCTTAGGAACTGAAAGCGCATCTGGGCACCGACTTGCAAACACTGATGTGTACTGTGTCTCCCCATGCCTTTTTAGGTTTGTGCCATGGCTGAGGAAGCCCTACAGTGCCCCTCTGTCCCAGGTGGAGTCCATCCCTGTGACCTCAGCATTGGCCAGCTCACCAGCAGTCCCAGTAATAGAATCTCCCAAGATTGAACTAAATGATTGTGTTAAGTAAGTGAAGGTGCAAAGCCAGGCTGTTTTTATTTTTAAATAGCACTCTTCTCTACACTGACGTACGTTCCTGAACTCATCCGTCATTTATTTATCCAGCCGCTCACCTGTCAACAGTTTAATGAGTACCTTCTACGTTTGACGCTCTGGATTATGCATATGGGATACAAAGTTGAAAGTCATCTCTGCTCTTAGGAAGGTCATAATAGCCTCCTAAATCCTGGGGGACTGAGGCCTTCCATCTATCTAAGGCCTACAGCCAAAGTCAGGTCAAGGGTAGCAAGCAGAAAGGATATGACAATTGGCCAAACATTATATCCTCATAATAAAATGCTCTGATAAATGAGGGAGCTTACCACCGAGCACTGGGGACACATCCAGTTGTCTGAAGACTTGCTAGAGAGCCAGAACTTCCCAGAACTTTCTGTAAGTTGGACATGGGCTTGGTAGGCCAGGAAAGAACAGCTGGAGCTCACAGAAAATTGCCCAGCTTCGGGTCTGGGGCTGTATGTTTGGGGGCAAGGGGCAGTAGAGCACTGAGCAGCTGCCCTTTTGAGAAAGGCAGCGTTTGAGTGAGAACCCCACTTATTCTTTGTGGAGAGGAAGGCAGGGCTGCTATGTACTGAAGACCGTGTTACGATGCTGCTGAGTGAGTGATTCTCCATATTCCCCAGGACCACCCTTGTGGATGAAGCCGTTGGGTCAGAAGAAGGAGCACAGGTGCCCACCATGGACGTCTCAGAAGTACGGTCTCCCCTCCTTGGCCGGGTTGGGAAGTGCAGGGTCCTTCTGGTAAAATGAAGGCAGAGCCAGGAGCGGAGTGGCAGGTGCAGCATCAGGGTTTGGCTGGGATGAGGCTGCGGAACCTCATTCAGGTCACTTCCGGCCAAGCCCCCTCAGTGGGAGCGCAGGCACCTCCGCAGATAGATTTTCTCTGTGACGGAAAAGCCATTCACTTCTAAACCTTTATGAGCTTGTGCTCTTCCCCACCCCTAGATAGAGGGTACAGAAGGAGAAAGGTTTTCCTCGGTAATTCCGTAGTAAAAACAAAGGGGAGATCCAAAAAGTTGAAAAGGGCACACCCTTAAATTCTCCTACAATGATGGCCTGTGGAAATCATCAGAGATACAAAGATTTATGTACAAAGATGTTTGTTGCAACACTTTAGAAATAGCAAAACATTGGCAAAATAAATTTGTTCATGACATACAATCTTTTAAAATAGGGTTTGTCTCAGTAGTGGCAGAGTGGGGGCAAGCAAGCATTTTCATACTTTGTAGGTAGGAGTATGAATCGGCACAGTCCCTGTGACGTACAGTTCAGCAAGTGTATCAGAATTGAAAGGGCACAGTTCCTCTGTCAGGCTATTACTCTCCAGATACACCTTTACATTTACATAAAGACCTGTAACTATCTTTGTACACTGCAGCTTTGCTGGTAAAAGCAAGAACAATTGGAAACAACTCCACCCGTGGGAGACAACTTGAATAAACTAAATTACACCTGCGCAAAGCAGTGCTGTGAAATCCTTTTTAAAAAATGAAACTGTTCTCTATATACTGATTTGAAGCTCTCTCTGCTATATGAAATTTAAAAATACATGTTCTATTTTTTTAAAGCACTTTACGTGATGCTTGTGAAGAATATGTAGTCACATGGGAAGAAGGCATTCATGTAAACTAAAAATTCAGAATACATATGCATATACATAGACACATAAATACACATTATAGACACACACGCATGTATCTACAGGAGGACCTGATCATTGATTTTATATTTCTCTCTTTGAAGCTTTCTGCATTCCAAATTGTTCAGAATGTGCATGTGTATATAAACACTTGTCTTTCAAATGTTCATTCTTTTCTTTTTTTCTATTTCCAAAGAGATTTGTCATAAGGAAACTCAAGAATACAGAACAATGAAAGCAAAAATCCTCAAAATCCCACCATCCATAGAGAAATTTTAGCAAACAACCTCCCAGATATCTCTGTTTGTGTATACAAATCTCTGAATGAATTTATACATGCTTAGACATTCAGGTGTGATACACGGGCATATGTAATTTTACATAAGTAGAACTGCTTTTTCACTCAATAGTATGTTATGCACATCATTCCTGATCCATAAATATACGTTGCATCCTCCTGCATGGACAGAGGTACCACACACACTTCATTTAAAGTGATCCCCTCTTGTTAGATACTAAGTTTGCTTCCAGTCCTGCTATTATAAATAATGCTGCAGTAAACATCCTGGTGCATACATTTTGGGCACTTGTCCAGTTTTTTCCATAGGAAAAAAAATGCACTGTTTTAAAAATTCAACATACTTTATTTTTCTCAGTGATAGGGAAGAACACATTGATGACACATTATGAATGTTTGCTAGCCTTTCTTCACACCTCTAATTTCTAGGGATTAAAAATTAACCCTGCTGAAACAGGAAGAATAGCTCCAAACCAGAGCCAGGTGGAGTTTCAGGAATCCCCATGGATCTTTGAACAGGAAGAAATGCTTTCCATTGGGATAGAAGAAGTAAGTAACACCTCAGAGGCCCCAAAGGCATCTGATTCTAACTTTTTTTACTGAGCACCAGTGACAAGTTAGAAATTAAATTTCTTGCCAAAGCACTACTACCACCATTACCATCATATATTTTCAGGGTGCTGGGCAAGTCATTTTTCATGGAGTCAAACAAGTGAAAGTCAGGAAATGATCTGTAAATTGACTGAACTTGAACTTACCCTTTGCAGGTCCTTCAACCTGATAGATGCCCTCATACAGAATGACTTTCTCTACAGGTATTTGATATTTTGCCCCTCTTTGGAGTGCTGCAGCCACACAGTAGCCACCAGGTATCTTTCACCTTCTACGGACACTGTGACATCATTGCACGGGCTAAAGCTCTGTGCGAAGTGGAAGGGGGTCCCACCTATGAGATAATGCTCAGGGGAGAGGCATCCCTGATCAACTACTCCTTTGACACCAAGAATATCAACTATGGATTACAGGTATTGCCAGCCATTGGGGGAGGTTGTCTAGTTTTACCTTAAGCATCATTGTAGTCCTTGTGCTTGAAGCCCTCCCGGAACCCCCAGGCATCACAGTCTCACCGGTTCCCCTCCCCTGATCCCTAATCTGCCTCCCTAGCCCTCATTATCCTCCCACTGCCAACTGTTTGCCAGACATTCTCACTTGGTTTTCTCACCGTGTTCCAAAATTCAGCATGTTATATAATAACATTTGCATCTTCCCTCTTCAGCTAGAAACCCATTCCAACCTGTCCATTTTTTTAGTAGCAGTACTACGGCCTCAGTCCCTTGAGTTTACAATCTCAAGGGTGTTTTCCATGTACTCTGTCCTTTGCTGCCCCACATCCTTCAGCAGCCAGAGTTTGCTAATTCACTGAGCAGGATTCCCCTGAGTCAGTTTTCCCTTCCCACTGCCACTGTAGTTATCACACTTCAGGGTCTCTTCAAGCCATGCCTAAGTTATTTCAGCAGTTCTCAAACTGTAATATGCATACAACTCACCTGGGAATCTTGTTCAAGTGCCGATTCGGATGGAGTAGGTCCAGGGTGGAGCCTGAGAATTTGAATTTTTAACAAGTCCCAGGTGATGCCAGGGCTGCTGGTCCACGGACCCCATGGAAGCAAGGGATTACAACACACTCATAGCTTCTACTGCTAACCCATCTAAACATCACTGCCATACAGATTTTCCCAAAATTGCATTTTTGTCTTGTCAATCCCTGAACAGTTAACCCCAGCAGCATTTGGGAAGACAACATAGTATTGAGAAAAGAGCATGGTTCTGTAGTCAGAAGAACTGGGCTCTTATCCTGGTTTTCTACTGACTGTAACCTTGGCACATCACCTAACCAGCCTCCCCAGGCCTCAGTATCCCTCATCCATAAATTGGGAATGGCGTAGCTGCGACTATCCCACCAGGCAGTTGTGGTTACTTAAGGAGAGTGTCTGCTCAATACTGTGCCTGGGTCCCCCAGTGGATCAGAGCCAGGTTCCTCCGCCTGGTGAGGTTATCCTAAGTCCCTCTGTTAACTGATGCTCCTTACACATTCAACTTTGTTTCACATAATTCCCCATTGTAGCCCATTTATTTATATGTGGCCAAGCTGGTTTACCCACTGGCCCTAATGCAGCACAGCTCTTCCTGCCTCCACACTTTCTCTTACCTTGTCCCTCCTGTCCTTCCCTCTGCCAACCCCAAACTACACATACTGGGAGACCGAGCTAAGCTCCACCCCTCAGCTGTCTTTCTCTTACTTTACATTCATTTGGCATTTAAGTACAGTCTTTGCCATAATATAATGTACTTTCTAATTTTTGCTTTGGAGTAATTGCCAGTTTATTCTGTCTGTACATCTTCTCGTCCCAATTAGATTTTGTGTTAGGTACTCAGAGACCATACCCCCTACCAAATTTTAATGGGAATTGGACCCTTATTATGTAGCCACTGCATGTATAATTGCTGAATTGTGTGGGTGCATGTTTGTTTAAAGATTGTGTCTAAAATCAAGTTCACCCAACATGTATTGAGACCTTGTCCATTGAATTGACCAAATGGAATTCTCTATCATTCCTTATCTCCAGGGTCCTCTGGATAATTGGTTCTGGTTCAGCTCAGAGTATATGCTTTGAAGCAGCTAGTCCTTGCCCTAAGAAGCCCTAAAATGGCCTCAGTTTGTGGTTATTGGACCTGATGGTTAGCTGCTGAGTATATTAGCAAAATCTCAGGAAAAAGAACATGTCTGGCCTATTATTCCTATGTCCCTTTAAATAGAAAAATTCATTCTAGTTATGAACTCACATCTTATCTGAAAAAAACAAAAACAAAAAAGCAAACCTTAGCGAAGGAAAGCTTACTTTAAGGCCCCTCTAATATGAGTTCTTTGTGGTGAAAAACTGAAGTACAGGGAGGTTAGATGCTCACCCCACAGCCATCCTAAACACAGGTGTCAGAACAACTGAGCTACAGCCGGGTTTCTGGGGTCTAGCACTCCTCCACCCGAGTAGGCACCTTTTTGTGATACTGAAATGTGGGTTGGCCAGCGTCTATATCACAAGAAACAAAGTCTGTGAGGCACGTTTGTCTGCCCACCTTTGTCAGGGTGATGGCAGCACCTCAAAGAGCGGGGGCAGAGGAGTCACTGTTGTCCTTCTCCCCTGAAGCTGTTTGACCACGTCACAGAGAATGAAATCACCCTGAAGAACACTGGGAAAGTTGGCTTTGAGTTCAAGGTTCTGACCGACCACCAGTCTTCAACAGACAACCTTCTGCCCGGAGTGCCACTAATCCTGCCTCTCTCTGTAAGTAGCCTTCCTGCCGTAGGGGACATGTCATAACGGTAGGAGGGCCCAAATTCAGGCCCCCAAGCGCACCCTAGAGGTATGTGAGATGACGCTAAGTACTGCGAGGATTATGGGTGTGACTTACTGTTGTTTAATTAAAACTAAAAAACTTTCAGAAGCAAGAAAAATCAAGAAACCCAAGAGCTTCATCCACTTACTAGATAAGTACTTAAGGAGTCCTGTATTAGCCAGGCACTATTCAGGCACGAGGGCTTCAACAACGAACAAGACAGTGCAACCCCATGGACTTTTTTTCACAAGTATAAGAACACCTTAGTTCCACTTCGTCCTCATACTTCCCTTGTAACTCCTTGAAGCTGAAGGCCTCTTCTCCACTGACTACAATAAATAAAAGAAAATTTTCATTAGGTTTGAAAACACCAGTAGACTGCGATGAGTCAAGTTGGCTTTAGCAGTAAATGGAGTAGGTGGTTCCTTGTCCATATTATGTTAATCTATCATAAAGGACCTTTTGTTGAATTTTTCTCATGAAAATAATACGTAATTGTTATTTAAACATTGAAAAATGTGAAAAAGGATAAAGAATGAAATTATAATTATTCATAATCTCAAGATCCAAAGGTAAGAGTTCTCTCATCTTGGAAGTCAGAATCCATTCTTCTTCTAAATTATCACATTTATTTATGTATATGTTTATTTAATAATTACATCTATTGCTAGTCTCCCTATTGATCTGTTTGCCTGTCCCTACACTTATACTATACTATTTTAATTGCCGTAGCTTTAAAATGCATCTTAATATCTGTTAAGTCAACTCCCTTTTTATTCTTTCGAATTTAATCTCATGTTTCTTTAACTTCCTAAGTGGAGTTGCAACTTTTTTCTTCCTTTCTTAATTGATAATGAAAAAAATGTAAGACTAGGTGTTTGCCTGAGTACACATTTAACCTTATCCCATAATTTTAAAGAAAATTATAGATTTTATTCATAGAAGTCAATCTTGCATATTTTATACATTTTAATGTTTACTATTATAATTTCCATTATTTTCTAAGTTGTCTAGAATTGTAGTTTTATATACAAGTATAATTTTTAAAATATTTTTCTTTTTTCAAATTTCCAAATGACTAAGAATTTTGCTTTTGTTATTTAAAGTCTTATTAATGTGGAGTTAATATTGAGGTTTTTTTGTATCATGGCCATATATCATACAAAATATATGGCCCTCTCAATACCTACTTTATGAGTTTATCAATATATTTTAGTGGCCCAAAATGATTTTTGTAATACCAATGAGATTTGAAAATAATGTTATCTGGGCCACAGAATGCAGATTATGATGAATACCTACTAAATTAACCTCTTTTAAATATATTATCTAAATCTGTATAATTTTGTTTATTTTTCTAAGACTAAGAATGGTACATAAAATATTTTCATTCATTTCTGTATCTATTGTTTCTACAAATATATAAAAATTTTTGTTTTATACATTTTCATTTCTGTGTTATTTGACACACAAGATTTCAGGACTATTATACATTCATCATGAACTATAATCTATTTTAAATTGCCATCTTTTTCCCTTTTAATGCTTTTTACTTTAAATTTACTTTGTTTGGCATCAACATTATGATTCCTGCTCCTTTTTGCCGTACATCACTTGCCCATGTTCTATTTCATTTTGTTTTAGGGTTAGCCCTCATAAAACAAAGTTGGATTTTATTTTTTGATCATATCTGAAAGTCTTAAATTTCAGTAGAGAGACTTCAGAGATTCATATCATTATATAACTAAAATGGTATTATTTGTTTCACTGTATTTCATTTCTTCTATGTTTAATTTTCTTTCTTTTCTTTTTATCATAATTGCTGTTTTCCTTGCCCTTTTTTTCTTTAGTTTTTTTAAAGCGTTTGAACTTCCATTGCTGCTGTGTGTATAAATTGGTACAATTGTACGATTGTATAGAAGGCAGTTTGGCAATATCTATCACAATGAGCCTTTTGACCCAGAAATTCCATTTCTAGGAATTTATCCTACCTACATGTTCCCACATTTGCAAAATCATAAGTTTATAAGAATATATCCTATATAATAGGTAACAACAATAGTAAAAGGCCAAGAGAAACAAACTGAAACATCAATCACTAGGGAACTCATTTTTTAATGTATTAAAACTGTACAGCAGAATAATGTACAGCAGTTAAAAGGGATGAGGCAGCTCTAGATATACTAATATTGAGTTAGTTCTAAGATTATTAAGTAAAAATCAGAGGAAAGGAAGTTGAAAAATACTGGGTAATTATATAAATATTAAAATATTTATAAATAAAAATTAAAATATATGTAATATCTGAATTCAGTTAGCTAATATTATTTCATTCACTATTTTTGTATCTTTGTTAATAATTGACAGCTGGGCCATAAATTTCCTTCTTCATGCTGTCCTTGATCATTCTGGATATCATGAGAAGAATTGGGCATTTCTCTTTTTTCTCTTCTCTGGAATGGTGGTTATCTGTTTTTTGAAGGATTAGCAGGCTCACTTCAGATATTCCTTTTTGGGGGGTAATTTTTTCACTTATTAAACTTCTATATATTCCTTTTTGGGGGTAGTTTTTCACTTATTCAACTTCTATATAGGATATAGATCATTCAGGATTTTTTGAGTTTTGGTTATTCATATTTTTCTAGAAAATTGTTAATTTCACAAAAATGTTTCAATATATTGGCATAAAGTTTTCTCATAATCATCTTATATGATTTATAAATTATTTTGCTCTGTCTATAGGAACCTTTTTTTTCTTTTTAATTTTTTTGTTTTTTGCTGCCTTTCTCCTTAATCAATCTTGACAAGTTTTGTGTATCTTATTAGTCTTTTTTTAAAGAACCAGTTTTGGTTTTATGAACCTCTTTTATTTCTTTGTTCTCTATTTCAATAATTTCTTATTTTCTTCTTCAGGTTTATTTTGTTGTTTTAACTAATTTAGTGAGTTGAACCTATAGCATGTTGGTTTTCACTCTTTCTTCTTTTCTAATATATATATTTAAGCCTATAAATGTTTTTCTGTGTATTAGCTGTCCTTCACAAGGTGTGGTATGTTGTGTTTTACTGTGGTTCAGTTTTAAACATTTCATAATAATTAAACATTAAACATTACATAATTGCTAGTATATCTTTTTCCTTGGCCATAAGTTCTCTTCTCTTCTCTGAATATTTATGCCTTTCATCTATTACATCTTCAAGTATTTCTTCTCTCCTATTCTCTCCCATCTTTTCTGCTACAGCAACTATTTGGCATATGTTGGACCTTCTCATTCTGTCCTCTGTGTTTTAAACTTATATTTCACAAATGCATCTCTCTATCTCTCTGCTTCATTCTGGATAACTTAGCTCCATCTTTCAGTTAACTAATTTTCTTGTCAGTTGAGTATAATCTACTGTTTAACCTTACTCAGCATTCTCAACTTCAGTGACCATATTTTTCATTTCAAAAAATTCCACTCATTACATCTTTCATTGATATTTTAATTACTTCATTTATCTCTAATCATTCTGCAGATTCTTTTAAGTTATCCCAATCAAGTTATTAGGGGCACCATTCTTCCTATTTGTATGATTGTGAACTCTCCTTCATGATCAATGATTTCCTTATATGATCTGTAATTTTTGACTTGGGCTCTTATTCAGTTGAGACTCTCTTCTCTTTGAGAGTCTCATTCACCCTATGTTGTAGAGGTGAATCTACAAAGTACTGTTTTATTTATTTTTGCCAGATGCCCCAAGTGGCCAGACTTTTGAGTTAATTTATTGGCTTGGATTAACCACAGTAATCCATCAATGTACATTAAGACTCCATGTGTATGCATGATACAGGCTTGGGCATTCTGTTTTTCCTGGGATACATTTTTTTCCTACCTAGGAGCCCAGAGAGGTACAAGCTTCTTTGATTTTTCCCTGAAGAACAGAGAGAGAACTGGGTTTCTCTTGTTCCCTTTTCCAGAAGGGCAGCACGTCATGGCTCCAGCCTTGTGCAGGGAACTGTGCTAGGTCCCCACCTTGCATGGTCCAGGCTGCCTCCTCCCTGTTTGAGCCTCTGGATTTTAGGGATCTGCTGTCACCCAGGGCCACCAAGGTAAAGGCTCTAAACTTAACCACACTGACTAGGTTCCCTCTGTTTCTTTTCACAGTGGGGGATTTATCTTCTTTCAAGCTCAGCTATATATTAAAGAGAGTTTTGTTGTCTTTGCTGTCATTGTGCCTTACACAGAACACCTGTGCCCTTGTAGCATGAGAGGGAGGTATCACAACACAGTCCTCAGCATTGCCCGAGCCAGAAGTGGGAGGATTTCTTGTCCCCATATACTTTCCTGTTTGGGGTTACTCCTCCTCCCTGGCTCTCTGTTCCTGCTGTTTAGATACAGTGGCTTCTTGAACCTCATTGGAAACATGAATTAGATATTTTCTTCTTTCTTAGAGGAACTCATAGAACATGTTTGCTCTTATTCCTCAGAATAACCCCTGTGTCAGAGGTCCCCAGAATCATCTCCATTTAATGATTCTCTAGGAGGACTCCTAGGACTCACCAATAAGTCGTACTCATGACTACAATTTATTGCAACCAAAAGTAACAACGTAAAATCAGCAAAGGGAAAAGACACGGGACAAAGTTTCAGAAGAAACCAGGCACCTGCATCCAAGAATCCTCTCTCAGTGGAGTCATGCAGGATGCTCTTACTTCCCCCAGCAATGAGTTGTGACAACCCAATATGGTAACTACCAGGGAAGCTCATTAGAGACTCAGTGCCAGAGTTTTTATTGGGGTCCAGTGACACAGGCACCTGCTGCCAGCACATACCAAAATTCCAGGCTCCCAGAAGGAAAACAGGTGTTCGGCATAAACCATATTGTTTGCACAAACAGTTTAGGCACAGTGAGCCATTCTTAGAATGATGAAAACCCTCCCAAAATCTAAGTCCCCAGGCACCAGACAAGAGTCAACCTTGCAAGCAGGCATTTCTAAGAGTAGCGCTTTCAGGACTACTATGTTAACTCTTCTCACTTCCCTCTTCTTTTGAACTGTATCCTGCTTTTATGTGTCTAAATGGGATTTTTCTCTGTATAGTTTCTCCCTTTCTATATTCACCAGATTTCCTATTATGAAACCAAATTCTTGTGACGAAAGCAGATGTTTATAGAGTCCCACAGTATATGTGAATGCTTGAACGTATAACAAAATAGAGAAAAACTTCCTCATCAGAAATCCATGAGAGAACTATGTGTGTTGGAAAAACACATTGGCAAGTGCCTGACATGACAGCCGAGACCTGCTCCCATCCCAGCTCCCACTCGCACAGCATTGAGTGCAGAAGACCCGCTCCATGGGAAACAAGAATTTTTTGTGGATTGCTCAAGATGGGGGAGGAGAAAAGAGAGTGAGGGTGGGAGAGTGAATCCTGGAGACCACAGACCATTGCACACTCTGCAGTTTGACCCACCTTGTGACCCCTGCACACACACACACATCCCCTCACACATTCCATAGAATATGTGAAATTTCATAAGTTGCTTCATGTGAGTGAATGCTTTGTGAAATTTGGTGACAAGGCTCAGTTCTGTGCTTTGAGACAGGCATATAAGGATCTTAGAGAGTGGATGTGAAGGAAGTGAATGAATTAAGCTATGACTTCTCATGGACATTGTTCAATGACATTTAACTGTCCCAGACGATTTGGGGTTTGAGATAAGTTTATTAACTTTAGTGGGGCTAGAGGGCCCCCAGTGTGTGTGTGTGTGTGTGTGTGTGTGTGTGTGTATGTAGTTAAATAGAATCTGGATTGATATACATGGCTATGTTATCATTATTTCCATGTCAGTGGTAACAACTGGTGATTAATTCACTTTTTTCTTATTTTCATTCTCTAATTTTTCTTCAAAGACTATGTGTCACTTATGACATCAAAAAATAATAGATATGTTCAAATATTTGAAGGGGCCCATTTCAAAAATGACTTTTAAAACACTTCTAAGTAAGTTGAACTCATACTGACATCATCTTTCCCCAGTTCTGATTCCAGCCTGATTTGCCTTTTCTGGCAGTTTATAGCCATGAGCTTCTCTCACCTTTTATTTTCTGATTACTGACCTAGAAGTTATATTTTGTGACCTTAGTCATTTTTTTTAAGTTTTCTTTTAGGATATTTGGTTTATACAAAAGAAATCTATGTAGCAAGTATTTAACTTAAGCACAACAATAAAATGAACCTACCACCCATCTTTAAACCCAGAACATTTGAAACCATTAGTATGTTGGCTTGTACTCAATCTAATATACTGCAACCCACCTGGGCCCCTTTTCTATAGGTCCCTACTAGCTACCCTCCAGCCAGGAACCACTAGTCCAAGTTTTGTGTTTATCATTCCCTTTTTAAAGTACAGTTTTATTACATATGCATGCATCCTCAAAGTACTTTTGGTTTGTTAATTTATCAAAACTTTCAAGCACCTACCATGACCAGGCCTCTTTCTAGCACTAGTAAACAAAACAGACAAATAGACTCACCCTCATGGAAATCATGTTTGGGATGTTACTTTATCTTGAGCTTTATAAAAACGGCATCAGAAAAAGTAACCTCGTGCAATTTGCTTTTTTCCCCCCAATATTCTAAGCCTAGTCCACATTGTTGCATGTAGCTATAGTCCATTTCTTTTTCATTACTTAATCACATCCCTTTTGTAACTGTATTGAAAGTAATTTTCATTTTTCCTATATGAGAGCACATTTGGGTTTGTTCTCCCAAAACTTTTGCTGTTAGAAACCATCCTACCACGAATATGCTTGATCTGTGTCCTGGTCCACAGGTAGAAGAGTTTTCATGGGGAATTTTCCTCGAAGTGAAATTTCTGGTCATGAGCTATGTATATGTTCAACTTGATAAGATGTTAGAAAGCATTTGTCACAGTGGCTTTTCCCAGTGACATTCCCACCAGATGTATTAAGAATTGCTTTTGACGCATACTGTCACCAAAATTTGCTAAGTTTTGCCAATCTTGTGGTTTAAAATTTTTTCATTCTAATCTCAGGTTGCATTTCCCTGATTACTTATGAGGATGAACATCTTTTACTGTGCTGATTTGCTTCTCACGTTGCCTCCTTTTGAAATGCCTGTTCGCATGTGTAGCCTCTTTCTCTGCTTACTTTCCGTTTTATTACAGCTTCGTAGGAATGAATCCTGGGGGAGTAGCGTAAGTGGAGAATAACCAGCACAGTATTGGGATTATCTAGTTCATCAAACTGCCGGAAGAAGGGGTCCATTGTAAATGTTAGAGCTCTCCCCTGTCTTTCTTCTGTGTAGGGTTTTATCAGTTCACATGAAGAGCAGGTATTGAAGGTTTACTACTTACCCGGAGTACCTGAGGTCTTTCAAAGGAGTTTCCAGATACAGATCGCCCACCTGGACCCAGAAAATATCACTCTAAGTGGAGAGGGAATCTTTCCCCGCATCTGCCTCGATCTTCCCAGAAACCTCAAAGGTACTACCACCCACTATAGCATTTCCCTCCTGGGGGACAAAAGGCATGTTTTAACTTTGCTTATTTGAAGGCTGATGGCTACTCCCATTATTTGCTTGGCAGACCCCACTAGTTGCCTTCTGCGTTGTTCCTCAACTGCAAAAAAAACTCAAGAGTTGAAATTGACTTGGTGACCTGAGATTAGCGAGACAAGATGTGGTCTGCGGCAGTCCCAAACTAAGACCCCCAACTAATTTTGCCATCGTTGAATTATTCATAGAGGGATCACGAAATTACACTTCCAAAGGCCTTTTCCTCCAGCACACATTCCTTCCACCTACCATCTCTCCCAGAGTTGTCCTTTCCCAGTAGCACACTCACAGATGGCCCCTGAGAAGGTGAAAGCTGATTTTACTGCAAGGAGTAGAATTTCCAAAATATGAACTGTACAGAAAGGCAACCAAGGTTCTGACCCCTTCTTTTGGCATTATCCAATTTGGAGGCGTTTCGTTGTTTATTAGTTGTCTGCCCACATACCTAGCCAAAGCCTTTCTGGTAACATATGGTCCCTGGAGCCATCCCTCTGTACCAAAATAGTTCTGTCTTGGCAGATTCCAAAGCTCAGCTGAGCTGCTCTTTCAGCCAGACTCCCTCTGGCTCTCCTTCTGAACATGGGGTACAGGACGAGCGGTCCAGAGAATGGTCTGACTCTTCTTCATGAACCTCTCTGAAGTCCATGTTCCCTAAACAGCTTCAGACTAAGCCCTCCCACCCTGGCCTTTCTTTCTACCCTTCTCCACAAAGGCAGTAACTTGCCTGTTGATGATTATCCATTAAATCCTAATTTCTGCTCCCTGAACATATGAGCACAAGTATTAGTAAATCTAAGGCCATCTAAGGAACCTTTAGAGTTCCAGCCAGACAGAAGTTAGTCCACCTTCACATAAAGTTTTCAGGAAGGAAAATCTTTGCAACATGGTTGAAAACTGGGTGTTCAGCTGGTCGCATTAAGGAAGTAGGTATATTTGGCCTATACCTGGCTTTAAAATAATTTAGATCTGAGTACCTTTAGTTGAGTCTTCTGTGCTCCATTCCACCCCAGCTGGCACTTCCTATGTTCCCTGGCAAGCACTTTAATTACTTTGCCTACCTTGCCCCTCAAGTGTTTGAATTTGCATTGACTTACTGGTGAATTTGGGTGTCTGAAACCTCTCCACCCATTGACTACCTCGCCTGATTTAGGGGATTGTATCTTATTTAGTTGTAGCTAAAGCAACTTGACCCAAATATGTTATTATTGTTCCTTAAGATTTAATAAACATGAAAACTGATCTAAAAGATGGCCAGACATCTGGGTATGTCCAGCATGGAGAGGTCGCCAGGTAGTGTGGCTTTTACAGCTAGAACCAGGAAAGCACCAAAGAAGCTGGGGTCCCATGACTTAGGGTGACTTGGGGTGTTACAAGTGGCTTAGGATGTCACTGCCATGGAGTTCTTGAGAATCAGCTGACAGCTCACTAAAGAATCTCATTAACCTTGGAAGTCTCCGATACAAATTCCACTCACTATCAAATTACCTCACCCTCTGAAGCAGAGACATGGCAAGTGAAGAAGAAGCTCACTTCCCTTCTCACTTTCTTGACTGAGCCTGGAGTCTGTGCTTTAGACATAAATCGTATATTTCTAACCATCCGGATTTCCTTCTCCTTCCAACCCCCATAGGAAATGAAAAGTATGAAACTTTCTTGAATCAGGCCAGAGAAAACCTAGAAAAGGAGTACAACAAATATGAAACATTTGTTCACTCAGATGTGACTGAGGAAGTGCCTGAAGATGAATCTCCTGAGGTACTATTAGCTTCAGCCTGTGCAGAATGAATGTGACAGGATAGCATGTGCAAAGGCCCGGAGGCAAGGAGGACATGGTATCTCTGAGGAACAGAAAGGGGGAAAAGATGTAGGAAAGCAAAGAAGGGGGCAGGGGAGGTAAGGCTGCCAAAGCCAGCTTGATGGTTTGGACCTTCTAAAACAGTATTTCTCAACTCCTTTCACTATTACCCCCAAGCCATTTTTCCCCTAATATTCCATGAAATATTTTATCGTATGTAAAATGCAATCTCTTTGAATGTTTGATAATAAATTTTTTTAGCTTTTTTATTTTGAAATATAGATTCACAGAAAGTTGCAAAAAAAATGTTTTCCTCAATGCTAACATCTTTTATAAGTATAGTAAGATATCAAAACCAAGAAATTAACAATGATACAAGCCACAGAGCTTATTCAGATTTCACCGATATTTATATGCACTCATACGTGGTCCTATGCAGTGTTTTCACATGCGTACCTGTATGCAACCACCACCATAATAAGCCACAGAACTGTTCCATCACCATGAGGGTCCCTGTGCTTGTTGGAGAAACAGAATTATAAAAGACAAAATCTCCCTCCAACCCAGAAAAGTCTGTGCACAAAGGTAGAAGAGAAAGAAAATAATTTCATAATTGAATAAGCATTAAACCAGAATGTGATGCACGTGACAGGAGTCTGCTAAGAGACTATGAAGACCGAAAGAAATCTCAGCCTTTTATGTAGCCAAGTAAATACAATCCATTATATACATGTTCTCAAGGTAAACAGTAACTAGTCCTCAAATAGGAACTATAACTAGTCCTCAAGTAAGAGGACTTGACAGTGCCATTCGTCACACCTGGTTCATCCTAAATTCACATGCTAATTGGCGTGACCATGTGTGTTAGCTAATTGGTTATATCCAAAGGAAAAACAGACCTCTTCCGTTTTTGTGACAGGGTCCTCTGAAGTTCAGCACCTACCCTCCCTCAGAAACTGAGAGATATGGGCTCTGTCTTCCCTGATGATTATGCTTCGAAGTAAAGGTTCTCAAGTCCTTGAGAAAGACACTCCTGTGTTATGAAGCTGACAGGAGGCATGGTTAGCTTGTAAAAAGATGCATAGACATTTCAAAGAGACAGAGGAGGAGCTTACAAGCTTTCTAAAGTAAATGCTCCAAGAAAATGGAGCAGGGAGAAATCTCTTCCCTTATTTTCAACAGGGAGAATTAGGCCTCTTATTTTTAATTGTATTTGCCCTTACATCCTACTCCTTTACAATCACACCCAATCTCCCCATCCCTTACCCCCAGCAACCACTATCATTCTCCATCTCTATATTTTTGTCATTTCAAGAATGTTAAGTAAATGGAATCATAGAGTATATGACCTTCCAAAATTGGCTTTTCTCATTCTGTGTAATGCCCTTGAGATCCAGCCATATCAATAGTTCGTTCCTTTTTATTACTGAGTAGTATTCCGTGGTATAGATGCACCAGTTTGTTGACCCCACCCTATAAAAGTTTTAATACCACAGTTATACTATATATCTGCTTATGTACTGTGGCCCTTTGGAAATGCACAAACCATTATAATAGTTAAGATTTTCTCACCAACACCCCCGCCATGAAGCAGTTTCCCTCTCTTAGGTGTGATATTGCCCCCATTGAGAAAGCATGTTCTAGAAGAATTTGCTCACTTGCTCGTCTCTCTTGCTCCAGTTAAGTGCTCAGCTCCAGATGGAAGTAGAGCGACTTACAGTCCAAGGCTATGCCATAGAACATCAGAAAACAGTTATCCCTGATCCCGCGGATGACTTCTGCCGTCGTAGTCACTGCAAACTGGCCAAGTAAGCGACCTTCCATGTCGTGCTTGTTTCAGAGTACGGCAGAGCAAGCAGCGCTGCCTACCGGAGCACTCCCTGAACTAAATGGCTGACCATCTAGGAATGAAAGCCCCGTGCCTCCCGTATCTGCCATTCTCTAGCATTCAGCCAACCAGTTAGGTCTCTGCCTCTTAAAGTCAGAAACCTCTGGCTCTGTCTAATGGACGAGTCTGGTTGCAGGTTTGGGAGGGGCCGTGCTGAATGTGTCCTGAAATAATGGCTGAAGCAGCAGCAGCGTAGACATCTGGAGGATGTATCTTGTTCTAGTCTCCATTCTGGGCAGTTGGTTGTCTTCCACTCCAGAGACTAGAATTGTACAGGGAGATAGAGCGTCACAATCTCACTTGTGGAAGAAACTGGTAAGGAGAGCTTGTTAATCATTTCAGGGTCCAGCTGCCAGAGTATATCCTGGACTTTGGCTGCACCATCCTTGGTGACGTCCGAACCCACATCATCAAGATCACCAACACCAGTCACTTCCCAGTGTCCTTCCACGCAGAAAAGCACTTCCTTCACGACACGGGTAACCAAGCTGGGGAGACCCTTTCCTCTCGCACTTCGTCGTGTCCACCAAGGGGCCCATTTGTTCTGTCCTGGAGTAGTGCTAATCTTCTTCTGGAAACCAAAAGAATCATTGTGCCATAACTGATATTTGAATGGTCATCCTCCCTCAGAGGGACTCTATCTAAGCAGCTCTGTTTGCTATTTCTCTTTCATACAAAGAAATTTTGTCTTGGTCCAGGCTTCAGTACTGAGCTAGATCGTGTAAAGAATTTGCCTTACTGTGAAACAGAAACATTTGAAGTGAGATTTGACCCACAAGGGGCCAACCTTCCTGTTGGGAGCAAAGAGCTCATCCTGCCCATTAAGGTAAGGTGCCCACTGGGCCCAGCCGATCCCCCCCAGCTCACAGCTCTGCTCACTGATCACCCCTGGGATGAGGCACTTACTATTTTCAGAGCTGTGATGCTCCCCCCAACCCCATGCCATGGAATAACAGCAATTTCATGCCTGCTCTAGGTGGTTGGAGGGCCAACAGTTCACATCCGTCTCCAAGCCAAGGTGGCCGTTCCCACCATGACACTGTCTCGTGAGCAAGTGGAGTTTGGCACGATTCAGTGTGGACAGTGCCTTGTGGAAACTATTCAGCTTTCCAATCATCTCCAAGTCCCTTGTGAATGGTTTGTCCACAGCTGTAAGCCAGTTAACAGGGTAAATGAGCGTCGGCTCCCTGCTCCCCTTTCTTCCATGTTCATTTCAGCCAGATTTATAATTCTAGACCTTTACTCTCCTCGTTTCACAATCCTGCTCAAAGACTTTCAGTGACAACGATTGTCTCCTGCATCCAATCCCAGCCCGTAGCCCAGCAGCACACAGGGCCTATCAGGCCATGCTGTCTGGCGAATGTCTTACTCATCTCTGTGTGCCTGATATCTATACATTCCCTGACACCTGGAAGGTAGTCAGTTAATAAATGTAGGTTGAGTGCATGGAGAAGGGAATAGGTCCATTTTCCACAGAAGATGATCTAATTGTCTGATATCTATTAACTAGCTGGAGAAACACATGCCAAAGTACTTAAGACGGAAACAACATACCGAATTAAATCCAAAGACACGGATCTTTGAGATCCAGCCCACTTCTGGGGTCTTGGATCCTGGTGAGAGATCCAACGTCCAGGTGAAATTCATGCCCAAAGAAGAGGTAAGCTTTAGACAAATGTGGTTTCATTCAGACTCCCTATATCTCTTTGAACTTTGCTCAAAGTCCATGCTTAACGGGGTCTCCAGGGAACTTTTGAGCAACCCATGCCTCACTAGTCTGATTATGACATCAGGTGCTTCTGGCCATCAGTAGCATGGCCTGGCAGCTAAGAGCACCAGCTCTGGAATCAGCAGATCTTTCTAACCTGTTGCTCTGTAACAGCAGACCTGAGTTAGTGGCCTCCTGCCACTGCCCTTAAGAGGCTGAATGGCTTTGAGTAAATTCCTCAGCCTCACTAAACCTCAGTGCGCTCATAAAGAAAATGAAAAATAATAATATCACATGTCAAATCCTGAGTGCAATTCCCAATAAGCTCCAAAAACTGGGGGAAAAAATCGTAAGTTGCACACCCGAACTCATCTGGCAGAAAAGCCTCGTTGGAACTGACAGGAGACACCTGATCTTTATTTACCTCACTTCGTCTGCACTCAGACATCGCCACTGTGGAAATACTGAGGTGTTCAGTTACAGGGGACCTGTGCCAGACCCTGCCGAAGATATTATGTAATATAGGGTATATGCATTGTGTTTACCTTTTTAAAAAATCTGAATTTGAAAGTGTGTGTTTGTAGGGTTTCATGTTAGATATTGTCAACTTGCAATGGCTACCTTCTAGGGTTATTTTGAGGATTAAATGAATTAATGTGAGTAAAATGCACAGCATACTACTCTATGTTGTAAGAGTTACATAAATAAATAGTAACTATTTACTATTAGTTGTGATAAGTTGTGACATATTCCTGGTAGACATATTCCTTGGGCCTCACAAGCATTTCTTTTGTGAACACCACATCAACACAGATACTCCTGACAAAGAACACAGTAAAGATAAAATCCTAGAACCAGAGAGAATCTCCAGAGGTTACACTGTAAAGAGTTCTGTTCAAAGCTTAAGGCATTTGGGAGATGTTTTCCTCTATTCTTTTAAAAGAAAAAATCAATGTGATTTTTATAGAGTGCCTACAGTTAACCCCCATTTTCCTGGTAATGGCCTTGAGAAATGCTTAAAATGTGCAGTGAGAAAGAAAATAAAAAGTGAATGACTTCATATCTGATTCTAAAATAAAGCCTTTATTTTTATCACTATCAAAATCTCCTCAACTCTTTTAAAACACAAGAGAATTAATGTTTCTCATTCTTAAAGAGTCTTAAACCTGTCAGAATTTACTCAAGATTTTGGATGTTTTTCTGAGTGAGGGACATATCAACAAATACAGTACAAAAAATAGATTTGTTCAGGCAGTTCCATAAATGTTGAGTTGAAATTGGTCGAAGTTAATAAAATGTTTCCATTAGTTGGAATAGGAATTTATTGGCTGCATACAAGAAATAGGTGAGCCTTTCAACCCATATGATCCACACATCTATCTCCATCAGCCTCAGCAGCACAGAGAAATCACTGTTGTCCACACCAACAACTCCTAGACATTATTATAACATGTGTTCTGAATACTCTGTGTTAGAAAACAAGGAAATGAGTGAAATGTTTGAAAAATAATTCCTTAAAAAGCAATTAAAATACAGAAGTTTGGGTCATAAGGTACCAGTCCTCTTAGCCAGTAATTCATTCTGTGTGTGTCTATATGTCCATACATCTGATTTTCCTCTTTGAGTTAAGATAGATAGGAGCTTTTAAAATCATGAAACCAATCATGCCCTCCAAACCCAAGCCATGAATCCAACTGTATCAGAATCACCTGAACATCTGGTTAAAAATGCAGAACCCCTAGCATTACCCTGCATCTACTGAGTCAGGCTATCTAGGGATGGGGCCTGCAAAGCCCCATTTTTAATAGGCTCCACAGTGAAACCAGATCAAGGTAGTACCACGATCAACTGGTATTTGGATTATAATTGTATCAATGAACTGAATGCCCTAACTGATCATCCCAGACCTGATGCTTAACTGTATTTTCAAATAATGGAAATAGGTTCATTCAGATTCTCTTAAGAAAAAGCCCTGTGGACAAGATTTGAGTGCAAGCAGATTACTTGGGAGGTAGAAAAGCAGAAGGTGGCAAAAGAAAGGAAGGCAGCTAACAGGGTGTGCGAGTAAGCCAGCTGCCTTGGAACCTGGAGCTTAATCCCACCAGGAAACTGAGCAAACAGACAAAATGCACTTTCAGAACTATTCCTCCCAAGGAATATGGGACATGGGGTATTTATACAAGTAACTCCTGAGAGTCATTGATTGAGGACTGCTCCCAGAAGGCGCTACTTCCTCAGCATGTCTGCCGTGCCCTGCCTTGCCCTGCCCACAGACAGCAGGACTCAGGAAATGAGAGCCCAGAGGTGCAGATCTGAGCACACTGTGGGGTCTGAGGTATATGATCACCGCAGTCAGAGGTCTTCTACAAGTGATAAAATACTTGGTACATACAGTGCCTGGAATGCTAGTAATATCAATTGCTTTTATATGAGAAGTTTTTTCTCTTAATAAGTAAGATCCATTTTGTCCCCCCAGTGGTTTTCAGTTTTACATGGCATGTAACAGAAAAAAATTAAGATGCTTGTTTTGTTTTTATATTTTCCAGAAACCTTACAATCAAACCCTGGTGTTCCAGATTGTCCAGAGTTCTCAGAAGCTTATACTGCTGGCCCAGGGGCAAGGTCTAGAACCACACTTGGAATTTAGTCCTTCAGTTCTGGAGCTGGGGCCACTGCTGCCTTCTGCACCTGGAGATGAGGCTGAGGTGGTGGTAAAGAATCCCTGCGACTTTCCCATCGAGATTTACTCCTTGGAATTTGATCAGCAATATCTCATAGAAGAGAAGGTAAACAGAAGCCAAAACCAAACTCCATTTTCCTACCCATGCTGGGCCCTACGATGTACTCATCCTCTTGTCTCTGCATGGGCACCTGCCTCTTCTTCCTCTAAAGCCTGTCCTTGTCAATTTAAAGATCACTTTGTAGCCTTTCCTATCCTATTTCCTTTCCAAAGCAGCAGAATTCATCGCTGCTTTGTGATCTCATTATATAGTTTAAACACTGAATGGAGGAACTTAAAACATGTTCATGGTTGAAACTCAAACAGTAAAGAATATATGCAGTCATTATATTTGAAGTGACTTTCTTATAGACAGACTATACTGGGTCATTTTTTTAATACACTGGCAGTCTCTGTCTTTCATTTTTGTATTTAAACCATTTAGATTTAATGTAGTTATGTTAGGGCTTAAATCTGCCTTTTTTTCTGTAATTTTTTCTAGTAGATATGTAATGGTGTCTCATTTTCATTTGCATTTCCCTGATGACATATGATGTGGAGCATCTATTCATATGCTTATTTTCTATCTGTGTATCCTCTTTGGTGAGTTGTCTGTTAAGGTCTTTGACCCATTTTTTAATCAAGTTGTTTTCTTATTCTTGAGTTTTAAGTTTTTTGCATATTTTGGATAGCAGCATGTTATCAGAAAATATTTTGCAAATATTTTCCCCCAAGTATTTTCCAAATACCCAATATTTCTGGCTTATCTTCTCATTCTCTTGACATTCTCTTTCATAGAGCAAAACTTTTTTTATTTTTTAACTAAAAATCTTTAAAAAACATTTTTATTGAGGTACATAAAATAAAATGTGCAGACCTCTGTGTACAGCTCAATGAATTTGATGTGTGTCCGCGCTCATGTCGCCTATCACCCAGCTCAAAATATCAAGCATTCTCACTAATTTTTTCCCTTTCACTTATCTCACCCATCTCCCTACCCCTCTCCTTTATAGCAACCACCAGTCTGTTCTCTGTATTTATGACTCTATTTTAATTTTGTTTGTTTCTTTATGACCTTTCTTTTTAATGAAGTTCAGCTTATCAATTATTTTTTTCACAGACCGTATCTAAAAAGTCATCACCCTACTCTAGGTAGCTTTCTCTTATGTTATCTTCCAAGAGTTTTATAGTTCCATGTTTTTTCATTTAGACCTATGATCCCTTTTGAGTTAATTTTTATGGAGGGTATAAGATCCATCTAGATTTGGGTTTTTTTGCATGTGGATGTCCAGTTCCAGCACCATTTTTTGAAAACACTATATTTTGCTATATTGCTTTTGCTCCTTTGTCAAAGATCAGTTTCTATGTTTATTTGGATCTATTTCTAAGATTTCTATTATGTTACATTGATCCATCCAGGTCCATTTTTACTGTCTTTAACCCGCTGTCCTACCTTGAGACTGAGCTGTATGAACTACACCTTTATCTAATACCCTAACTGCCCTGCCTTTTAGAAACTGCCTCTTAGTCCCCTACTATGAGCAATAATGAAATTGTCCAGTAATCTTTTTCCCTCTCCCCACCACCCTCTAATTTAAAATATTTTCTTACTTCCAGCTAATGCCTGCTGAGAAGTCATCTCATCTACACTTCCTCCATGTTTTGCTTTTTGCATTATATCTGTAGTGTCAGAGCTTATATTAATATGTCAGAAAGTAATTTCTATCATGTAATCATAATTCTACACTTAAATGTACTCAATGCTAAATAACAGTCCTTGTGATGAAGCCTTTCCAGTCACTACTGGGTTGTCTGAAACTCATTCTCTAGTGGATTCCTCAGGAAAGAATCATGGGAACAATATTCCCAGAGTCCTCACATGTTAGTAACTGTTTATCTGTGGCTTTATGCTTGAAGATCAGTTTGACTGGATATAATATCCTTGGCTTGCACTTTCTGCACTTGAATATCTTGAATGCATTGCTCCATTGTTTGCCCATAAGGTTTTGCTGTTCATGAAGTCTGACACTTAGGAATCTATGGCTTATTAGTTGTTTATTGCTGTAAAACAAATTACCCCCAAGCTTAGCAACTTAAAACAATCAACAATTGTTATCTCATGTTTTCTGTGAGTCAGTAATTTGGGAATGCCTTAGCTAATGTGATCTGCTCCCTCTGGACTGTCCCCCAACTTAGCTTTGGGATCGTCTATCTTCTGTACATCCAGTGTTTATGCTCTGCCAATTTGGATTCTGCATCCAGAAGTTTTTCTTCAGAATGGAAATCTGGAAATTAGTTGGCCAGACCCTTGTGTCTCTGCATCAACCAATCTTAGGAAAATTCCTTCCTTTCCCCACTGGTCTGACATGCCATCTCTGTCGTATATCAAAGCTCCATATTTGAATGGGTCTATTCTAAGGTCTCTCTTCTATTTCATTGGTCAGTTTGTCAATCCAACATCAATCCCACACTGTCTATTACTCCAGTTTCTTAAGTCCTGATATCTAGTAGAGCAATCCTCTCTCTTTATTCTTCTTCATTAGTGTTTTAACTTTTCTTGGTCTTTTATTCTTCCATATAACTTTTAGAATGAGTTTATTAACAGTGGTTTTCAAACAACTAAAAACGGTGACCCTGGAGAAGAGTTATCTAACAAAACAGATTTTTCACACCAGTAAATTAGGTCATATAGGAAGTAATAGTTTTTTAGGACTTTATTTTTTATTGTGTTTTAGAAATATAATACACACTAGGGTTTCCATATTTAGTAGAAAGAAAAAGATTGCCCAGTTAAATTTTAATTTCAGATAAACAACATAGGACATTTAAACTAAGAAAAGTACTCATAGTTTATCTGAAGTTCAGATTTAACTAGGCATCTCATATTTCATCTGACAATCCTAATACATATTTCCTCTCCACCCCCAACATTCCCCCACCCACACATAATAGCATTTTACCTGTTTTTCCCTGAATCCTCTATTTATGAGACAACCACCTTACCTAGTATAATATTGCTAAGTACAGATTTCTTAAGAATGTGTCACTTAAACACACAGAGTTCTGTACTTTTAACAATGAAAAATAAACAAACAAAAGAAAAACTACGTGTTGTTTTTAAAACAAGAAGAAAGTTCTCTTCCCCGTGTGAGATGCCCAGGCTCAAATGGGGCCAAATAAAGATCCTACGTGCTCAGATTCAGGGCTCAGCCTACCTTTTAGACCTCTCCAAAGGACCCTGCCCTTGTGCACACCCCAGCCTCAGGCCAGAGCAGGGGTTTTAGAGATGGGTGAACAGACCCTCCCTGGGGCTTGGGAAGGAAGCTTCCACTGAGACCCACAACAGTTCCTGCTTTCCTCGAGCAGATCTTGCGAATGCTGAAGGGCTATGATTCCTACAACACCCTGCTGCTGCCTCCCCGCCTTGCCGGGGAGAAACTGCCCCCAGAGGTGTACGAGTACTTTAAGGAGATGAAGGCGAAATACCTGGAGAATCTGGCTCGGGAGAACGGTGAGAACTCAACGTGGAGAGCCCTCCACTCCAGCCACTGCCTTGGCTTCTGTGAATTAGCTCTGCTGGGAGTTAAGTCAGTTATTGAGCACCTGCCAGGAGCCAGGCAGGTGCTAGGCACCTTATGTCTTTTATTTCTAACCCATACAAAATGGTCCTGTTATCCCCATTGTATGGATGCAGAGACAGGGACACATTCTGCTCTCACTGGAGTCTAGGGAGGACGTGAGACTTAAAAAAACAGCTAATATAGATAAAGAACATTGGCTAGATACCAAACTCTGCTGAGGGCTTTACACATACAGATGAGATACTGAGGCACTGAGAGGCCAGGGCTACAGGTTTAAGGGGCAGAATCAGTGTCCAAGCCCAGGTCTCTCTGACTCAAGCCCACGACGGCAACCACTGTGCTCCCCAGCCTCTGCATGTGCTTCCATAATGCACGGCACTATGTCACACATGGCACGCACTGGCGCTCAAAGAGAAGTAGTGTTCACCTAATGCAGAGGTCAGCCCTCCATGACCCTCAAGGCCAAGCCCCAATCACAAAGTTGGATGACACTCTCATAATCTGGCCCTTCCTGGCCCAGTGCCCCCAAGTTATCCCATCATCTGCCAAGGGCTCCCTTGCATGCCCTTGAACATCAAGGCCCCTCATGTGGCTTGTCATGTTGCACACTTCTCCTTCCTGCTTCTGCCGGCCCTCATCCTGTTCTTACTGCTCTCTTCTTCTGTGTAAACCACATGTCCAGTTATTTTCTTCATGCCCATCTCCTACCCTAGACAAGAAGCTTCCATAAAGGCAGGGATCGCATATTCCCCACTTGTAAACCCAGTGCTTGGAACAGCACCTGATACGTTGTAGTGCTCAATAAATATGTGCTATTTATTAAAAATAAAGAGTGAATGAATGAACAAATGTTGTCTGTTCCTCCTGCCCTGTGCTTGTTTCATCTCCCAGGGAAGCTAGTGGAGAATACTAGTTTGCCATCAAAGGAGAAGAGAGAAGAATGCCTCTCTACCCAATCTCCTGGTCATGTTCAGTGAGCCCTATTAGTTTGCTAGAACTGCCATCACAAACACCACAAACTAAGTGGCCAACAGAGATTTCTATCCTCACAATTCTGGAGGCTACAATTCCAAAATCAATATGTCATCAGGGTTGTTTTCTTCTGAACCTTCCTCGTTGGTATGTTGATGGCTGTCCACGTGGGCTCACATTGTTTTCGCTCTGTGTGTGTATCCTAGCTCTTCTTAGAAGAACACCAGATTATGGATGGATGGGACACCTATAGGACTCATTTTAACTTAATTGCCTCTTTGAAGGCACTATCCCCCAAAATGGTCACAGTCTGAGGTACCTGGAGTTAGGACTGTCAACATATGAATTTTAGAGGAAATGAGTAAGCCCACAACAAACACCCACTGTGTTCCAAGCATTGAGTTGAAGCGCCGGAGGAAAGATCAGTGAAGCAAATCCCTGCCTTTGAGGGCTCACAGTTGCATACGGGATGGGGATGGGTAGACTCTTAAACTCAGGACCGCCTAGCGCCCAAGGCAGAGAGCTACAAGGGGCTGCCGTGTACAAAGGGCCTCATGAAGTCAGAGAAGGCCCTTGCTGTTCTCGTCCCCAGCTTTCTATCCCATCCTTACACACTGTTGTGGGTTTGTTTTCCATTTGACCCATTGAAAGGCCATCTAGAGCCAGGACCTGAGGGTCTGGAGGGGGCCAGGAGGGCGGACGCTCTGCGTCCACCAGTGCTTCTCTGAGCACCAGCTCCCTCTGCTCCCTATGTAGGTCATCCGTCTCTGCTTCCACACCTTGTCCTGGGAGGGCCAGCAGGCCCGCGTCCCTTTACCACCACACACAGGAAAGCTGCCACCTCTCCAGCTCAAATCCAAATGCTAGATCAAGAGGATGTCCTGGCCCTGGGATGGGGAGGGGGGGTCATTCTGTATAGTCACAGCCCTACATGCCCACCAAAACCCTGTGGGATAAGGGCAGTGAGGAGGGCGCTGGGCAGGCAGGATAGTAGATGTGCTTCACAATGGCTTGAAGAAATGTTTGTATAAAGGGGAAAGCAGGCTATAGGTTGGTATGTACACTATGATCCCAAGTAGAGTCTGGAAAAAAATAAAAACTAAAAATCAGAAAGGTTGCAGCTCTCCCATACAGCTGTCATAAAATTAAGCTGCCATTCCTCTGTCACCCATCCTTTGTCTGTCTATATCTCTTTCTGCAGCTAAATTTTATCATTTTTTGCTTTTCTGAATTTTCCTAATTTTCTGGAGCAAATGTATAAGTTTTTTTTTTTAATATTAAAATGGAGAAACACTCTGGGAAGTGAAACTTCTTAAACAGCTGACTGGCTGCAGTTCTTGTTCATTGAGATGGGGTAGGGGGTGCAGTGACCAGGTCAGTGATTCTTCCTTCTGTCTCTCTTTCCTTTCCTGCCACATCTCCCTCCCCTGTTCCCAACAATCCCGTGTGTTTTCTTTCACCCTTTGCGCCCCGGCAGAAGAGGAAGACATGCCCTTGTCGGAACAGGGAACCTCCGCCAGCACGAAGAGGACCTCACTTAGCCGAGGCATCTCTGTGACATCCAACCTCGAGGAGCAGCACGTCCCTGTGCTTGAGTCCAAGACCTACCCAGATGAAGAGGAGAACGAGGAGAGCCTGGAAAAAATAGTGTCTCAAGGTAACCAAGCACTTTAATGTTTTGGTAACAGTTCTGAGTGGAAGCGGGAAGACTGTTCGATGCCTTTACACCTTTCCCATAAAACGCATCCTCCGAGCCTCCTAGCACTACTCTGTATTAATTCTAGAAAATGAATATGCCATCGTTTATTTAGCCCTTTCTCTTAATGTTGCAAGTTCAGCTAGTCTCCAGTATTATTTCTCAGCAGGAGAGATTCCAAAAGTGGAATTAAAGAGTCAAAGAGTACCTATATATTCAGTGCTAGTAGCTACATACAAATGGTCAGTCCCAAAGGGCCCGTACACTCCAGGGGGAACTGAGGGCTGCAGGCTGCTTGTCATTTTAAAACAACATTTATAAAGAAAAAAGTTACTCCCGTTTCCATCAGAGCCCATGCACGTGCGGGGGGTGTCCACGTGCAGACACATGCCCACCCACACACCTGTATCTCCAATTTGCAGCTGAGAAGACACAGAGCATAGACAGCCACTCCATGGAGGAAGTTGGAGAAGTAGATAACAACCCAGTGAGCAAGGCGATCGCCCGCCACCTGGGCATTGATATTTCCGCCGAAGGCCGCCTGGCCAAGAACCGGAGAGGCATCGCCATGATCGTCCATGGGACACCCTTGTCAGGTGGGCCACAAGTCTGTGGGGTTGCCCTTTTGGGGTTTCTGCAAAGTTTGCGCTTGTAATTTTTGAGACAATATAAATTCTGCTTGAACTTATATATCAAAGGATTATCCCCAACCTGTTAAAACTAAAACCTTCAGAGATACAGGGTGAGAGAAAAAACAGAGACACCTCATTTTTAATCAATACCACTCTGAATTGTTTGAGCTTGTTTTCTTTCAATAGTTTTAAAGCATTAAAATATTAGAGAAGATCCAAGACATTAAATTATTTAAAAAGAGGAGAAAAATATGTGGAAATCCTCTGGCCTGGCAATATTATTACTAAAAATTTATCTTAAGAAAATAATAATGTGGACAAAGATTAACTGCATGACTGTTCACTGCATCATTGTTTACCATTAAAAAAAATGGGAGCAACAGAAATGTTCAATATGGGGTTAATTAAGCTTAGTACATTCATAGGGTGAGTCACTTAGGCATTTAAAACAGTGTCTTGTACACCCATGTTCCTCATAACATTATTCACAATAGCTAAAAGCTAGAAACAGTCCAACTGTCCACTGACAGATGAGTAGATATACACAGTGTGGTGGAGTGGGGTATTAGCCTTAAAACGCTAGAAAGTTCTGACATGCATGCTATAATATGGATGAACCTTGAAGACATTACGTTAAGTGAAATAAGTCAGACACAAAACAACAAGTACTGTATGATACCATTTATATGAGGTACAGAGAGTAGTTGAACTCATAAAGAAAGAAAGTAGAATGGTGGTTTTAGGGGCTGAGGGGAGAGAGGAATAGGGGGCTTACCGTTAATGGGGACAAAGTTATCAGGCCCAACCAGATATTCCAGGATAATCTCCCATATCAATGTCCTTAACTTAATCACACTTGCTAAGTCCCTTTACCATATAAAGTAACATATTCACAGGTCCCAGGGATTAGAATGTGACATCTTTGGGGGGCCATTATTCAGCCTACTATATAACCCATTTCTTTTTATAAGAAATATAAGTAAAATGATTATATACACATACTTAGCAGCCATATGCTAACTGTAATCTCTCTGGATGAGCAAACTACGGATCACTTTTTCTTTTCTCCTGCCTATTGTTCCTTAAGTTTCTTCTTTCTTTTAATGAATATATATTTTTTAAATGAGGGGAAAAATTCAACCCAAGTTGTTCTTTAAACCAAAAATCTCTCCCCATTAGAATCAGAGACAGTTTGAGCTACAAGATCTTTAAAGATCATCTGATAGAATCACTTTAAACTGAGAAGATCCAGAGAGGGTATGGGTTGCCGTCATATAGCACGTGGCATATCGGTGGTAGAATTGGACCAGAATCCACGGTCCTGACTCCTGGCTCAGTTCTTTCTCCTCTTTTCTGCTGCCGCCTCTGGCAACATGACAGACTTAGAGGCAGAGCACTTGGAGAGATCGCTTTACAAGGGCCTCAGTTCTAGAAGCTTCTTCTGTTTAGGACACTGAGCAAATGAAAGCCAGGAAATTCAGCTCCCTGACGTTTTTTATAGGGAAGTCAGCCACTGCAGTCAGCCTGGCCAAGTACTACAGTGCAGCCTGCTTGAACATTGACTCCATAGTGCTGGAAGCCATCTTGGATAGCAATAATGTCCCAGGGATCCGGGCCCGAGAGCTCTGCATCAGGGCTGCCATCGAGCAGTCCATGAAGGAAGGGGAGGAGTCTGGTAAGAGGCATTTTCCCTGACTTTGTATGGGCAAGTGGCCAGCACTCCCACGGGTAATGCCAATCTTCTCCGTTTCTCCCACTGAACTTTTCTCCCACAGCCCAGCTGAAGGCTGACTTAGTAGCTCAGAGAAGAATCGCCAGTTACTGCAGCTCTCCTGGCTGCCTAATGCAGGCACACACTTGGCTCTGCAGGGAACAGGACAATGGATAAGACACGTCCCACATCTTTGGGGATTGGCATGTGCCATGGGCTTGTTCAGAGCAGAGAAAAATAATGTAGCACAAGTACTGGCTTCTGGGAAAGAGCAAGTTTGGGATACTTGGGTTCCAACAAGCGTAATTTGGGAAGTTTTCACAGAAATGAGCTTTGAAGTAGCAGCAGAATGTTGATAGGCAAAGATGAAGGCCAGAACACTCCAGACCAAGACAGCAGGGAAGCTGACAGTAGATTAGAGATGGGAAGGCAGGCTGAGGCCAATTGTAGTTAACCTGGATGCCAAGATTAGGAACTTGGATTTCATTTTAAAGGAAAAGAGTTGCTGGGCTGGAAGACAAAGCTGGGCAAACTAACTTGGGGTCCACTGGGAAGATGAGCAGTGGAGAGCCCTGGACTCCAAGCCAGGCTCCACTGAACCACCTTCATCCAGCCTCAGAAGGCGGAGCCTCTTCTCCAGCCCCACTCAGCCAGCTGCAGGTGGAGATGGTTTTGTATTCCCCAAGAGAATCACACTAGGTTTCAGCATGCCCTCTCCACTGTTGTTTCCTTATTACCCTACAGCGACTCTTATTATAAACTCACTCTTTCTGTTGTAGCCCAGGAGGCTGCTTCAGGCCAAACTGCCATAGGACAACTACGACTGAGCAGTGAGACCCTGGGCAAGTTAACCTCGGAAAGTAATCTGGCCACCCCTGAAGCCAAACCTGCAAAGGCTTTGCGTGGAAGCATGCTGCTCCCCAAAAGCAAGGCAGAGAGCCACGCCTCTGGGTCTCAGAAGCAGCATCACCAGCAGTCCTCTGAAACGCCTCAGGTGCAAACCAGGGCTCCCTGGGAGGACGGCTGGGATCCTTCCTCCTCTTCCCCTGGGTCAGCACAACTTCATTCCAATGGGTGCCCTCCATCACCAGGCAGGCCTGAGCACTGTCCCCGCACCACTCTTCGTGAGAGGAGTGTTCATCCCGCAGGTGTTCATCAAGCGCATATTTAATGCTATGGACACTAGGCTGGGTGCTGGCAAAGTGAAGATAAATAAAGTAAAACCCCTGCACTCAAGCTGCACCAAGAATATGATGAAGAAGATAACCACACATTCATATTTGTAATAATATGAAATTGATGACAAAAGAGGTGTGTAAAAAGCATTAGGTTGCGCCATATGAAATCACCAATATTTAGCCATTTGGGAACTCCGTAGCAGCAATTTCGTATGGATCAACCTAATGCTAAAAGAACACTAAGGATGAAACCACTAATATAAGTTGTAGGAGGGCTTCAGGGGAGACTTGGGGAGTCATAAAGTAGTCAGGGAGCTTGAGCCATGATCCATGGGCCACAGGACTTCAAGAATAATCTCAGCAGAATAGTAGGTGCTATAGCCAGAGACAGTTGATGGTGCTGTGAGAAACAGGTGGGTGAAGAGTTGTCGGTGGGAAAGCAGTCAGGTGAGTGTAGGCTTCTAAGACTTAGAAAGGAAAGGAAAAGAGAATAGTCATTGAAGGAGCAGACCCAGGGTCGGGAGATTTCTTTCTCTGAAAGGAGGTGGAGGCACTAGCAGGTGTATAAAGAAAGTTGCTCCTTGGAAACTATAATGTAATGATCCACCCAAGAGGGAATAAGATACCAGGAGGAGACAGGGAAAGCAGGATTAAGCATAGTCAAAAGAGATGGAAGCCAGCTTTCTGTAGAGCCAGTAAGGTGAAAGCAGATACAGCTGCATGTGGGAGAAGCAGGGTAGAGAGTGGAGGTTGGAGAAAGTCTAGCTGAATGGCTCTAGGATGTGCGTGGGACATGAGGTCTTTGTGGAGAGTGTTGAGGAGATTGGGGTCGCAGATCATGCCCATGAGAGTGGCAAAGCACTGATGTGTCCCCTCTTAGGGAAAGAAGCAGAAATTGGTGGTGGACCAAAGTAAAGATGGTTGAGAATTCTGATGGCTCAGCCAAGGTGGGAAGTCATAACTTCACAGTTGGGAGATTTCTCTAAGCACCTCCTGGTAGCCCTCAATCAGAGCTTGGAAGAGCAGTTGTCATCACTGCAAGGGAAGGATGTGCTCAGAACAGGGGGCAAGGGAGTTGAGAGTGGCATCAGCATCTGAGAAGTCCAGCCTAGGGAGATAAGGAATTTAGAGGAGGACAATAGAATGGGAGAAACAGGAGGAATGAAAGGGTCCGTGGACCCTGTTGCAGTCTGAGAGTGCCGTAGGGGGCGTAGGGGAGGTGGACATTCCAGAGAAGGCTGCTGAAGCAGAGAGGAGGTAAAGGACTTGTAGGAGAGGGTGCCCACACGTTGGATGGGGCAGGTGAATGGAGGGTTGAATACGGCAAGCGGATGAGTGGAGGCAAAGGCCTTCCTGTGAGAGGAGGCGCGCAGGTTGGATGGGGCGTCCACCAGGCTGACTTTGTGCCGGGATGTCTCTGATCTTCACTTCAGTGGTACATTCTTCTAACACCTTGAAAATTGAAATAATTGACTCAGTTTCTTTTACAGCATCATCATTGTAACCTCTTTTCCCAGATCTAATATGATATTCTTTACACAGATATTTATGGATGCACTAAAACTCATATATTTGTATTAAATAGGTTGTCATGGGAATCATTTTCTTTAGTTTGGTTCCGTCCATCTGGACAATGAAAGAAGCCTCTTTAGAATATATCAAAGGCGGCAGAAAGTCCAATCCTGACTCCAATAAGCTCCCTGCAATAAATAGGGAACTTGAAACCCACTTAGGATCACAGTGCAAATCAGAGCTCACAGACCCCCATGTGGCTGCCTGCACTGCTTTGGTGTGACAGGAATCAAGCGGTGCGGACAACAGCCAGGCTGTGACAGTGCTTTACCCAGAGACGGCTGTTGGGTCTCCTACCGCCGCAGGAGCTCTGCAATGACTGACACTTTGATTGCAAATGGGAAGAAATGTGTTGTCTGTAATATAATGAAGGTATGATCTATACTATAAGGTCGTTTATTTATAAATCACTTGTTCCAGGAAACCACCAGCTAAAAATCCTGATCTTTTGAATATTTAACCCAATATGCTTGCTTCTCAATTTCATGGCCCCCTTATCTACTTACTCCCTACCATGATCATTTCTAGACCTTGTCCATCATTACCCATCAACTCCAACACCTCTATATCACACAGCCTACTTTTGGACAACCATCTTCTAGCATCCCCGATGGTTTACTCTGGGAAGTAACTGGTCACATTGAAACCTCCAGTCCACATCTTCACTGCCTACCACCCCTTTCGCTTCCTTTCTCATCCAGTTTGGATTCTGCTCTCTGTCTCCTTTGCCCATTCCCCTCCCTTGTACTCTCCAAGTAAAACTTCACTCAGCCCAGGTAAACCCAGCTCTCTACCTCCTCCAGGCAGGGTGGCTGAACATTGCTGGAGAAAACCCTCGTCTCTCCCAAATGGTCTTAATTTTCATTTAAGACCACCCATCTCAAGTGGGCCCTTTGGTCTGTTCTAGTAAACTTGCCCTTCATCTCTTCAAGTTAACTATTTCATTGCTCTCATCACCCTCCAAACCCCTAAGACGCTTTCCTCTTCCACCTTCTCAGTTACTGATCTCTCTTTTGACTTCACGGAGACAGAAGACATCCACCCTATCCTAAATCTCCCAGCCAGCCTTCAACCTAACCCAGCACCATGCCTTCCCTGCAGCTGAGCAGGGATGCCCCAGCTCTTATCCAGGGCCCTGCATGCAAGCACAGACCCCACCCCTTGCTCTCTTACAACGGCTAAATGCCTGCAGCTGTCCCCGAGCTCCCATGTGTGTTTTTCCCTATGCATTGGATCTGCCAGTCAGCATCTATGCATGCTGTATTACCTCCCATCTTTAAAAATACTTCCCCATGACCCAGATCTGCCTCCAGCTGTTGCCCCATCTCTGAACTCTTCTCCACAGCTATTCCTCCAAAGAATTGCTGCACGACTGCCTGGCCATCCTCACCACTGTTCTCTCTCCACCTATCCAGTGACGCCTTTTTCCTCACCAGTCCACTGGCTACTCTTCACCTTCATCCCACCAAATCCAGTGGCCAGTTTTCTGTACTCAGCTGATAACCGCCTCCTCTGGCAAGGCTCTCTTCACTGCTTTCAGGACACCACGCTCTCCTACTGGCTTTCTTCCTCATTAGGAATTCCCTCCACTCCTCCAGTTTCTCCATCTGCTCCAGATCCCTAGCTTTGTGAAGTAGGCTAGAACTAAGACACCTCATTTCTTTTTATTATCTACTTTTTCTTTATAGGTGATCTCATGCAGTTGATTACTTAAACATTTTCAGTTTGCTTATGACCCTCAAATTTCTTTCTCCAGCCCTAATTTCTCCCCATGCTCAGTTCATATATCCAAACTCACATTTAATATCTCTGTTGAATGGCTTAGAGACATCTCAAAATTTGTATGTCTGAAAAGGGATTCTGACTCCCTCCCCCCAAACCAAACAAGACAAAAAAAGTGGTTCTTCCCTTAGTCTTTCCTTTCTTAATAAGTAATTTCACCATTATCCAAGTTGATCAAGTCAAAACCCAGGGATTTTTGATGTGTATCTTTCTTTCACATCCCATCCCAAATCCTATCGACTCTACTTCCAAAATATATATTGTGTATCAGCCACCTCTCACCCCTCCCACCACAGCCATCCTTGTCCTGCCTTGACCATGGGCATATCTAACTAACTAGTCCTCCTGCTTCCACTCTTGTCACCTCATGCAGCAGGTAGAGTGGCCTTTTAAAAATAAAAATCAGATCATTTATCTGCCTTAAACATGCCAACAACTCCCCATCACACTTGGAATAAAATCCAAATTCCTTATCATGGCCTACAAGCCCTGCGTGTTCTAGCCTGGCCATGTTCCCCATTGCTCACACTCAGAAGGCTCTCTTTTCAGGATCCTGTCTCATTCTTTCACTCTGCCCAGGTAATGCGGCCACTCTCTCTAACAGCCAGTGTCCAACCCTGTCGTTGCCCCTTATTCCTTCACCTGATTCCCTTTGCCAGCACTCAACACTTTCTGTAATCAGTTACTGATGCATCTCTTCATGCGCTTCTTTTCTGTCTGTCCATTTGAATGCAAAGCCCACACAGTCAGCAAGATCACCAGCCTTGTTTGTTGTATCCCAAGGACTACTGGGGTCCCTGGTGCATAATAGCTGCTCGATAACTATTTGCTGAATGAATGAACAAATGTGTGCTGTTCAGTACATATACAAAGCACCCTTCACAGTGTTCCTGCTCAAAGCTTCCAGCAGTTCTCTAAGGAAAATAGGAATCTTCCATTTTACAATGCCAGCCCCACTTTATAGATGAGGAAATGAAGCCCAGAGAGATTAGGTGATTTTCCCGAGGTCACATGGCTTGCAAGTGTAGGAGTTGTTGGGATACCAGGTCGTATTCTAACTGCCAATCCTTCTCCCACTCGACAGGTTTCCTCCAGCCCCCTCCCCTTGGGGCCTGTGCAGTGCAGGCTCAGTGTCAGCACCGGTATTGGAGGTGAGACCGGGCTCATGAGCTGTGTGCTCCCTGAGGAATTACTGGTTCAGATCCTGGCCGAGCGCATACAGGTGCGTCCCCGCCCACGTGCACAGAGCTGCTGAGCTGCGGGGGTGAGCTGAGATTCTGGGCCATGGCCCACCTACAGCAGCTCAAAACCCCGGCGCCTTGGAGAGGAATGATGGATTTCTTCACCCCCAGCAGTCATTTACTTGTCCTTTTGCTGCCCTTAGCAGTCCCTGACCCTGTCTTCAGTCTGCTGAAGCCACTCACCTTAAAGGACCAGTGAGCAGAAGGTTATACACTCTCCCAAAAAAACAAGAGTTATGGTACAGCCCTACAGTGGTACGTTAAAATTGTAACATGGAGCCATTAAAGTTAGAAACTGAAGCTATCCATGTTCATTGCTGTAAAACTGTATTTTCAATATATTAAGTGAGAAAGGCAGATTATGAAATCCTACATAAGGCACAATTACATTTCTAAAAAATATTTATAAATATCATGCACAGTAAAAGTTCTCCAAGTACATGTTAACTGTGGTTATCTTTGGATAGCAGAACTACAGATTTTTAGCCTTCTTCATATATTTTTCGGTTATTTTACAATGCCATATTGCTTTTAAAGTCAGAAACACAATAACTGTTTCCACTTTTTAAAAAAAATTTTACAAGTATTGTGCAGTTAAAGAAAAGAAAATAAGACCAGCAGGATTTGGGAGGGTGTCACTAAATTGCTAAATTGCTCACCAGGTCCTGGAGTTGTGTGTTTGCTTTGGTTTTTCAAACTGAGCCACATTTAAACATAACACAATTAGACTTGAGGTTCTCAGATGTGGAGGAATGTCATCACCGGAAATGAGTCACTTCATTCATGCTACCCTGTTAAAGGTACTAGCATTCCCTGTTGATCTGCGCAAGGAGGTCTTGTAAGTGTGCAGGTGTTTCGTGCATCCAGATCAAAGGTTGAGAATCATGAGTAAAGTCCAGAGTAAACTGGCAGAGCTGGGCCACTCAAACCATTGGTCTCCGATGAGCTACGGAGCTCCCACTGCTTCCTTCATGTCCTACAAAGGGGAAAAACACGGCAGCTGAACTAGGTAGTGTATTTAGTGATGTAACTGATGTACATTCTGGCACAAGTCCTTGTCTCATCAGACACTGGTAGTGATCAGTTCCTGGCCAGTGGCGGCCAGTCTGACTCTGAGTAACACTGTTGTACAGCACGGGCTGCTCGGTTGCTGATGTTCACAGAATCATCACACTCCACTGAGAAAGCTACACAGGGCCCGTCTGGCACTGCTGTCCATGCCGTCTGCTGTTCTGTACGTGGGACATCTTTCCTTTGTACCTCCCTTCCCTGTACCTCGTGGGCCTTCACAGACCCTCACTTCAGAATTCCTTGGCTTTCTTTATTTCTACAGAGACAGAGTAAATCCTTTATTCTACATATACGTATGACACAGACCTTTCGTGATTGATAAAATATTCTTGTTTTTCTCTTTTATTTTGTGGCAGCACCTTGAATTTAGCAGGCAGAAGGGCAGGGTAGTGGTGTCTGCACTGGGGCCAGGTAGGTCTGCAGAACCAGTTGCAGCAGCAGGAAAAGAGCCAGAGAAGGACCGAGTCACCCGGGGGGTAAGAACAGATGACCTTGCGGCCGTGGTAACGTCTGCACCCTCTCGGGTTTCAGCTCAGTGACTGCTACCGCGGAGTGGTGTTCGATGGCCTGGAGACACTCTTTGCTCGGACTGGGACTGCGGCTCTGCTTTGCCTGCTGAAGGCCATTGGCAACCGCAAGCATATCTACGTTCTCAACATGGCCCAGGATTACACAGCCATGAAGGCTCAGGAGAAAGCCAAAAAGGAGCAAGAAGGCAAGGCCGCATCCCCTGGGCTGCCTTCCCAAGCCCCGCCAGGCCTTTCCTGTCCGCAGAGCTTTGGGCTCTCTGAAACGCCTCCCCAGTGCCACTGCCCGTTAGCTTTCCTGACACGATTACATTTCCCATTTCACGGGTGCCCCACCTCTACCCTGTAAGGCGGCTGGGAGTTCTTATTTCCCACTCTGCCTGTGAGGGAACTGAGACACTGTGGCTTGTTGAGAGACTGTAGAATGAAGGGGGAACCCAGCTCTTCCAACAGCAGGCCCACCCTCCTTCCCGCGGTATCATACTGCATCGCTTCACGTCTGTGTGATACCGCCGGCCTGAGGGGGACACATCACTGACTCAGGTCCCATCCTGACTCAGATGACCAGTTAGCTTGTTGGTTTTGTGTAAGCCAATTGTTAATTTCCTATAAAACTAGAGGTGCTGATAAACTTTACAGAACATCTACATTTTAGCCTTCTGTGTTCAGGCATTGCAGCAAATGATTTGTACATTTTAAATGTCTTTACATGGCACTTCAGGTTGTTTACTCTTCACAGTAACCTGGTGAAGGTTGTTGTGCCCATTTCACAGATGAGGAACATAAGGCTCTGAGCTAGCAAGTCTTATATAAGATCACATAACAAAGTAGTTACAAATCATAACTCTAAAACCTTTACTTTTTCTGTCATTACACCAGTGGCCTGGGAAAAAAATTCAGCATTTGAAAAAAGATACATGCCCAGTGTAATGATGGTTTAAGTTTCCAATTTAGTCAGAAGCAGGCCTAGCAAATCCTGGCCCCCAAGGGAGGAGGTGACACTGTGCCTGGGAGGCAGAATCCTGCTCTTGCCTCAGCTCTGACCACATCGCTGCCCTTCTTTACCTCTCTCTTCTGGAACAATCTTAATATATCACAGTGTTTTTCTATTTGGCACATTTACAAACACTGAGCTCTCTTAGTTCTTAAACAGACCTCAAAGACTGCTTCCTCGTATTCTCACCCAGAGAAAAATTAGCAAGAATGACCGGGCATCCCCCAGCAGTATTTTGACCTCCAGCTTCCTAGTTTTCTGGAAGGCTCATTTCTCCATAGTGATCGACATGAAAGAAATAATCTCTTTTCATTTTCTCAGTTTTCTATGGATTGAAGTCTTCCACGGTTGCACTATGGGCCCCTCTCCCCTACAGCCTCTGCCCCTGCGAAAGCCCTGAGGCTGCACACAGTAACTGTACTATCACATTAACATCTAATTTCTGTTGAACACTTATGGCTGTGCCAGGCACTGGGCCAGGTGCTTTACCTGACTGCCTATGTGATGCCCCCAACGGCCCTATGCAGGAGTTATTCTTCCTTAGTACTACCCCTTGGTAATTGCAGGAAAAAGAACTCAGACACAGATCTCTGAGCCCTCAGCTCAAACCTACAGAAATGTAAGGTGAGCATGTTGTGCCAGTGAAGTGTGAAAAAGAAACCAAGAGCCTCTGTGCTGAACGTGAGCCACACTTCTGGACCCGGAGTCTGAAGGGCATGGAAGATGACTCCACCTTGGGCTGCAAGGGGTCCTGTCACCCTGAGCAGTTTGGGTGGCATATGCTCCTAAGGGGTAACCTCAATGGGTGATGTATAGCTTCCCTATCGCTGCCATAACAAACTGCCACAAACTTGGGGACTCAAAAACAACCCAGATTTATTATCAGATGGTTCTGGAGGTCAGAAGTCCTAAAATCGAGGCATCAGATGGGCTATGTTCCTTTAGCAGCTCTAGAGAAGAATCCTTTTCCTTGTCTTTTCCAGCGTCTGAAGGCCACCTGCATTCCTTGGCTTGTGGCCCTACCTCACAGCCCTCTGACCTCTGCTTGCATTGTCATATCTCTCCCTCTGCTTCATCATCACATCACCTTCTCTGACTCTGACCCTCCTACCTCCCTCTTATGAGGACCTTTGGGATTATATTGGGCCCCCTCAGATAATCCAGGATCATCTCCCCAGCTCAAGGTCTTGGGCTTAGTCACATCTGCAAAGTCCTTTCTACTACCTAAGGGAACAGATAAGGTTCGAGGGATTGGGACGTACACATCTTTGGGGCCACTGTTCAGCCTACCGCAGATGGAGACCAATTTCAGCTCTGTGTGAATGAAGGAAATCGCAGCAGAGATTGGGAACTCTGGCTGCTGCATGAGCCGCCTCGCACTGGCGCTGACCCTCCATGCCTGGCTAGGCTGGACGCTAAGCTACTGGGGGACCCCGCAGCCCAAGCTGGTGAGTGACTTCTCACCTTCCTGTGTCTGTTCTCCCCACAGAGTACAAACACAGGGAAGCACTTGAGAAAGAGAAGGAGCGTCTCCAATACATGGATGAGGAAGAATACGACGCCTTGACGGAGGAGGAGAAAGTCAAGTTCGATCGGGAGGTCCAGCAGGCCCCCCGGGAGAGGCAGAAGAGGTGGGAGTGAGGGCTGGCCAGAGCGGGAGTGGCGCCCCTGAAAGCAGTTTCCACTGGGCACGCAACCCGTCCTGGAGCCCAGGGTCATCCTCCAGGGACAGGGGGGAGGCACAGCAACGGCCACAGGAGGCCCAGGAGGATGACCTGCTAAGAGCAGGAAAACAGGTGCTGCCACCCAGGGTTCTAGTCGCTGCAGCCTTTCAGGGCTTCTCCCATTCTCCTCTCCTTCCTTCTCTCTGGAAGGCATTTGGGCCTTGGCAGAACGTTATGTAATGTGGTGGGGCAGGGGCTTCTGGCCCCGTGCTGTCCTGCAGTGACCCAGGGGCCACTCTCTGGACATGGGCATGGTGGTTGCTCCCTAGAACTCAGCCATTTCACCTTCCCGGGCCACCATCTGGACCTTCAGTGGTGCTCTCCATCCCCTGAGATCTGTCTGCCTCTCCCACTTGGCCCTCAGACTGGGTAGTTCACCAGAGACCCTGGTGAGGCCTGGGCAGGCTGCGAAGCCAGAGCTCCCAGCCACACAGCCACACTGGGGACCACGACTGGATGCCCTCCTCGCCACCCGGGGCTCAGGAGACTCCAGCTGTCAGATAAGGGGGCGGGGGCAGCAGGCTGTGTGGCCCTTCTGTCCTCAGATCTCCCAGCATGCTGGGGGAGGGAGGTTCTATTGCCTGTCCCTCCCTAGAATTGCAAACATTGGAGACAACAGAGCCAAGATACTTGCCTGCAATATAACCCCCTCTCTCCTCTCCCTCTGCCTCCAGACTCCTCCTACTAACCCCAAAGAGCTTTCATGTCCTCTCTGCCCCTGCAGCATGCCCTCATCCTTCTCCCACATGGTCTGTTACAAACATGCCTGGTCCTCCCAGGGTATGAAAAGCCGCTGGATTCCAAGGGAATCTCTTTTCAGTGACCTCATTGCTTTCAGGCATTCATCTCAGGGTAGACTTAGGAAATGCAAATCTGATCCTCAAAGCTCAGCAGTGAGTTATTTGTGTGTCACACACACACTCGCACACACGAATTAATGAAGTAATAATGAGTCAGCTTCAGTGAGTACAGAGTCACAGCACCCAAAGCAACTATGAATTCCTGGAGCTGAAAAATTTCGGAAATGCTATCCCCATCATATTTGTTTGCACTTGGTGCCCTCTCTGCCATTAGCAGCAGGGCAGACATGGCTGAATTCCCAGCAGGAAGGGAAAGCAAGAGAGAGGAGGAGAGGAATGTGGCTTTCAGATCCAGCGCCGTGGGTCCAAGCTGGCCGTGGTAAGAACTGCTATTAAAAACACCATTTCTAACAAGAAATGAGTATCAAAGGTGACAGTGTAGGAAGCTGGGTCTCATCTGTACTGCTATCAGAACAATCTTCAAAAGTTGTTGTTTTTTTTAATACTAACATCAAGCTTATTTTCAGCCTTGCCTCACTCTCCTATGCAAGATTAGAGTAGAAACACAGATTGAGAATTCCTCTTAGTTGGGTTTCAGCTAATCAGTTTTGCTGAATGACCATTCAAAGACAGATGAGAGCCACCCTTTCTTCTTTCTTTCCCTCTTTCCTTCTTGTCCCTCCCTCCTTTCCTCTCTCCCTCCTTCCTTTCTTCCTATTTGCCCAGCTTTCTTTTGTTCCTTCCTTCTTTTTATGCCCAAGAAAGCTCTGCCCCATGTCTCCCCACTGGGCAACCCCAGGCAGAGGAAGGGCTCAGGCAGGAGGGTTTCTGAACTCAGTTTTCTCTGCTCTTCTGACGCAGGGAGCTGGAGAGACTGGCCAAGGAGATGCATGAAAAGAAGCTACAGCAGGAGCTTGAGCGGCAAAAGGAAGAAGATGAGCTGAAACGGAAGGTCAAAAAGCTAAAGCAAGTACCAATCAAGGAGGAGCTCCCCGTGAAGAAATCGCAAACACCAAGCCAGCAGGTCGGAACCCTCACACGCTTTTTCCCAGAGGCAGAAGCAGAGAATCAGCAGTGTAACCAGCCAGTCAGTCTGGCCCATTTCCCCTCCAGCGAACTACCCTGATGCTGTTGGATTTTGTAGGAGAGCCGAACGTAGGCGGAAAGGGAGCCGCACTTGCTGAGCACTGACTGCGCGCCCAGTGCTGGGCTTGTGATTTCCATAATCCTGTCCTTTTGGCATCTCACCCACCCTGCCAGGCTGACATGAACCCCACCTCGCTTTGAGAGAGATGAAATCACAGGTCCAGAACCTCACCCAGTTATGTCTGACCGTAGTCCTTGCTCTTTCCACTGTCCCTTGCAGTCCCCTGAGTGGTGCTAAACAGGCTGGTATGAAAGACTTGCCTCCGGTAAGCCACATAGTCAGCAGAGCCCCTGTGCTCAATCAAGAGTTTATCCTTGACTAGAGTCAAGGAAGACACTCCAGGATAAGCTTGGCCTTGCAAACAAGTACCAAGAGTTTATCCGCCTGCCAAGCTCAGCAGTCATGTCCTGCCACGGTGATGCGGGAAAGGCAGAAGAGCCAGGGCAGGGCCCAGGTGGGGATGGTAGCTGAGGGGTGTGACCAGCTGGTGTGCATGGTGGCTGTTTTCACACCATGAGTCCTGAGGATGAAGCTACAGCCAGACTTCCAGACAAGGTGCAGACTGGTCCCAGCAGGTGAATGAGAGACAGTGGCCACATCTGAGGACACATAGGGCAAAGGAATTAGTGTCCAGGAGTCCCAATCAGGTAGAGCTTGGGAAAGAGTGGGTTCTGAGCATACAGACCTTGGCACAGAGTTGGGAGCCAAAACAAGCAGACCTGGAGTTCAGATGGAGACCCGCCCTCCGGCCTATGCTGGGCTTCCACATCTTCCAAATACAAGTCCTTCCCTCACTGGCCCTCCTGCCACACAAAATCCACTTCCACGTGGAACAGGACACCCTAACAGAACTCTGGGTGTCTTGGCAGTGACTACAGATGGTGAATGATACCATAGGAGCTAAGGCCCCTTCCCTGTACAAATGAGGTGCGTGAACCCTCTCCCCTGAGACTGGCATGTCAGCTCTCTCCAGCCTATGTTAGGGATCGACAGGTGGAGCAGGCATCAGTGCATTGAGGTGGAGGAAAGGCCAACCTTGGGCCACTTGTGCCTCCAGGCCTGACCTTAGGGAGGAGAAGAGCTGTCAGTGGGAAAGGGGACACTGGGCTGACTGCAGACAGTGATCGTTAGACTGAGCTGGATTCTGTGTCATCGAAGTTGAACCTCAAACCTATGGAGCCTCCCCAAGGAGGAAATTGGAGCCCACAAAGTAAGTTTAAAAAGGCAGTAAAAAAGAGAATAAAGTGGGTTTCTCTATACCAGGTTCATTGAATAAATACATATTTTTAAAAGCCTGGGGCACAGCCAGATTCTCAGCTCCCATTGTAGCCCCCAATACCCATTATATACATAATCTGTGTGATTTTAGTAACTTGACACTAACAGATGCTTTACTCTCTGGCAGACACTGTTCTGTGTTTTTACATGTATTCATGCATTTAATCTTTTTTTTCTTGCTTTTTTAAAATTGAGGTACATTCAATAAAATGCACAAATCTTAGTAGCTTAATGAATTTTGGTATGTATACACTCATGTAATCATCATCCAGATCAAGATATCAAACATTCTCACTAATTTTTCCCCATTTAACTATTATACTCATCCCCCAATCTTCTCCCCTATGATAACCACCAGTCTGTTCTCTGTGTCTATGAATCTATTTCTATTTGGCTTCTTTGTTCATTTGTTTTGCTTTTTAGGTTCCACATGTAAGGGAAATTATATGGTATTTGTCTTTCTCTGCCTGACTTATTTCAGCTAGCAAATGCCATCTAGATCCATCTATGTTGCTGCCAGTGGCAATATTTCATTCTTTTTTATGGCTGAGTAATACTCCATTGTGCGTATGAACCACATCTTTAGCCAATGATTTATCAATGGACCCTTAGGTTGCTTCCATATCTTGGCTATTGCAAATAATGCTGTGATAAACATCAGAGTTTATATATATCTTTGAATTAGTGATTTTGTTTTTTGGTGTGTAAATTCCCAGAAGTGGAATTACTCGGTCATCCTGGTATTTCTGTTGTTAGATTTTTGAGAAGCCTCCATACCCATGCATTTAGTCTTTGATAGTCCTCTGGGGTAGTTATTGAAATTACTAGCCCATTATACGGATGGGAAAGGGATGCGAAATGCTCTCCCAGGGCCCCGCAGCTAGCAAGGGTGCCGCCAGGATCAGAATGCTGCCCTCTGTGGCCTCTCCCAAAGCACCTAAAAGCAAGAGCAGAAGGAGCATTCTTGGGGCTCTGTTCTTGTTGACCCTTCAGAGCTACAGCTCTCATCCAGGAGTGCATATCACAGGCACTAGGCATCTCTTTCAAAACACACAATGCCAGGCCCCAACCAGATCTACAGAAAAGAAGGACCCAGAAAAGATAGTCTGATAAGGACCCCCAGCTGATTCTTCAGCACAGGAATCCTGGGAGGCTTTCTTACAAAACAGAACGTCCTCTTGCTCTTCTTTATGTGATTTGCTCTCCCTTCGAGAACTTTTAAAGCATATTTTGTATGTTTTGCCTTCTAGATTCTTACTTTTTCCAAACCAGAGGTCAAGATGGACACAATAGAAAGGAAAGTGTCTGTTAGGGAGCAGGTGGAGTCTGAGAAGGACGAACTAAGCAAGAAGAGAAAGCAGCAGCTGGCAGATATCAACATGCTTGGGTTTCCTCTTGTCCAGGAACAAGAGGACAGTGAAGGGGACATTCCGAAGGACACTGACAAGCCTATGGCCCAGAAGTTTAAGATCTATGAGTTGACTTTGAAGGATATCCAGAACACCCTCATGTATTGGGACCGGAAGCAAGGGCTCCAGCTGCCTCACGGCGGGGCGGATGACATGCCGCACGAGCCCGAAGACCAGCGCCAGGTGCCCTCAGGGGCGCGCCGAAGCCGCAAGGAGCGGGAGCGTGCGGAGAGGGAGCGCGTGGAGCGGGAGAAGGCGGAGAGGGAGCGCGTGGAGAAGCTCCGGGCGCTGGAGGAGCGGAGCGACGGAGGGGAGGTTGACGCAGAGGAGGAGCACGAGGGGAAGAAGGACCTGGGTGTGCCGTTCATAAACATCCAGGCGCCCGACTTCGAAGGCTTGAGCTGGAAGCAAGCCCTGGAGAATGACAGGCTTCCGAAAGGGGATCAGGTACGGACTCTCCGCCAGCGTGAAGATGGAACGTCAGGTAGCAGCCATTACGCTAATGTTGGTAAAAGGGTTTCTTGGCTACATTCCCTTCATGCCATGAAGCTCTGATGCCCCTTGAATTAAAACAACCCTGGTTTAAAGTGCCTTTTCCAGTTTGCAAAATCCACAGAAATTTCCACAGATCTAAATTATTCCGTCTGACTTTCTTAAAAACCACCTGTAGGTTTGAATTTTTTTTAATACTGACACTGGTGTTAAGGGCTGGCAAAGGCAGGTATACTCTGCGGGGTGAAGCAAGAGTCTCAAAATATTCTTAGAACTTTTCACACAAGCTTCCCACAGTGACATAAATTATGCCATGAGAAAGCTTCTTGTTCCTAGAAACAAAAGCATAGCATATGCAGAAGCCCCTTTGGCAGTGGTTTGGAGGGATGGCAGTTACAGCCCTTGTGCAGTGACAGACTTTTTCTGCAAAATACCAGAAAGCAACCACTTCGGGCTGTGGACAATGCCATCTCTGCTGCAACCACTGATAATGTGTAAGTGACTGGGCGTGGCCCGGCTCCACTACAGCTTGGCTCACAAAAGCAGGTGGCTGGTCAGAACTGACCAAGGGGGGCCACAGTTTGCTGACCTCTGGTTTAGTTTATTCAGAAACTAAGATTCAGCCTTAAGAACAACCCCAGATAAGGGTTGATGGGAGGAGAAGAGTATTTCCACACGAGGGCAGACTTTGGTGTGATGTGGCCTCACAATGAGAATGTCGCCACAGCAGCCGGAGGTGGGCTAAAGCAGGAAGACACAGCAGCCAACTCCACAGTCTCCCTGTCTCTCCATTCTGCCCCTGCTGGACTTGGAGAAAGAATCATGGGTGGTGGGGAGGGGTTCTTTTTTGTTTTTTTCAGAAATCTGTTCATTGAAAAAGAACATCAAGTCTTGCTTTATACTCCACTACTAAAGCCAAGATACCGTCTTGCCTTGGTTTATTCTCCCCACATTCCAAGCCACAGGTTGGACTTTTGCTTAAAGAACTCCCTGGCTGTTAATTTCATAATTGGTACAATTTATTCATCCCATTCCTCACAGACATTCTAAACCCTGGAAGGGAACTCTAGCTACGCATTAGTCAGGAGGTGTCTTTACCTGCTTGACCCCAGGTTAGAAACACAAGATTACATGAAGACAGTCCTTGCTAGACCCAATAGCCCCTTTGATCCACAGGATGGGCACTCAGGTCGGCTAGAACACTGTTGTTCTAATCCATTAATCCAGAGCTAGTGTGCTTACACTAGGGGTTTTACAAACTGAGAAGGAAGTTGCTACTAAATTTTCAAGCCATCTGCTCTGGAGAATGCTCACTCATTATACATCAGAGCCAAATGGAGGAACACTCCCGGAATAAATTGTCTCTCTCAAGTATCTGACTTCTCCCTTCATTTCCATCCTCTATCCCATTCCCAGAACCTTTGTTTTTTCCCTTTGCTATATTTGACCTGCTCCAATCCAAACTCTCTGTCATTTTTGGAAAGAAAGAACATTTAAAGGTAAGAGAAAAAATTAACCTGGGATCTGAAAATGGATGGAACAACTCTGTACTAAAGATGTCAGAACCTTAATAGTTGGTCTCTTAAAACTAAATAGATTTTCTGAGTGCCTACTGTGTGCTAGTCCTTATACTGTATCAGTCTGGTTCCTGTCCTAACGGATGTTACAGTCCAGTTGCAGAGACAGGCAATTAAACAGCCACAGTAAAGTAACAAGAGCTATGATCAGAGAGGTACAGAATGCGTCAGCCTGGTCTGGGGGCGAGGTTCTGGAAAGATCTGCAGAGCTGTGCCAGAGGCCTTCACACCCCTCCTCTGACATGTGCCCACTGCAGGAGCATCTCCCAAGCCTGTTGATGGGGAGGTGGGAGGGTCTGAAGGTCCCTGGGCTCACTAAGGGAGGTGGTGAGGGGCAGCCCACTGTGCACAGGGAATTAACCACGGGCTTCTCCTTTAGATCCTGGACATCCTGGGTCTGGGTGCCTCTGGCCCACCCATCCCGCCTCCCGCCTTATTTTCAATCATCTCCTACCCTGTGAAGCGGCTGCCTTTGGCCGCGACGGAAATCCTGAAGCACTTTGTGTTTGTGGTCCCACCATCTGAGGAGCTCTCCCTGCCAAAGGAGAAAAGAGAAGCAGAAGCAGAAGCAGAGATTTCAGCCCCTGCAGGGGCTGTGAAGGTAAAGAGCCGGCGGCTTGTCTTCTTGATCGTGGTGGGGAGAGAAGGTCAACCTCCACATGGCCACACTTGAGTATGGTATTGGGTGTCCTGCCACTGAGGTGTTTTCCCTCAACGTTTCAGGAGGACCTGCCTTAGGACCCCACAGAAGCTGCTCCAAGCATCCCCTTCCCCAGGACTGACTTTTCCTGCTTCCCAAAAGGAGACCGAAAATGACTGATTCTCATCTTCCAACCTTTCCAATCCCATGGGTGGTTTAGGGAACTTGTCAAATTACTCTGAAGCTCACTTGCAAGAAAAAAATAAGCAAAGCAAGCTCTTTTGAAAAAAAAAAAGATATGAGAATGTATTATGAGGCTAAGGTAACTCACACAGTGCCTAAATACAAAAAGCAACAGACGCAAGTTAGGGGAACACACACCACTGGAGAAAGGGCAGATCATTAAAGAGACTGAGGGGGAAGATTGGATATTTTGGGTAAAGTCATTTTTTATCTCCTCACCTAACACAATATAGTAAAATTTATTCTGCTGGATTAAAAGTATAAGCTATCAAAATGAAATCACATAAAAGTAAAAGAAAACAAGCAATTAATAGACTAAGTTTTAAAGGAAAAGTAAATTTGACCAATAATATGCAGAAGGCATGTTCATTAAAATTATAGAGGAGCTTTTTATCCCCAGAGGAGTCTAGTGGCCCAAAATTTGAATCTCTCCACTCAGCCTCCTACAAGCCATGCACATTAGCAAAAAAGAAATAAAATGAGAAGCAAAGGCGCTGTCTACAGCTCAGTTAGGTGACAGAGGCCGCTCCAAATGTCAGTTCACAACTGGGTAGGAAATCAGCATCAGTGAGTATGCCTTACTACAGCAGAGTCCAAATAAACAGATAAAGATAAACTGCCAACATCAGAGGTGACTACCACACCGACCTCCTTTCTGGAAATTGGCCAATAACAGGAAAGAGTTAAGTCTTTAACTTGTCATTTTTAGGAGGAACTCTAGTTCATTAGGGAACTGACAAAAGGAAAGTTTTTCATTCTAGAAGAATGGCAGCTAAAATCTTGAAAAGAATGGTGGACGCTGAAAAGCACTATTCTCTTATCCCTAGTGAAATAGTTACCTAAGAAGCACCAACGATTACAAACAGCAGTAATTTGTTGGGGAACAAAGCTCTCAGTCCAAGCTACAGCATCACCCCAGGTCAGCCGCAAAGGGAAGGGTCCGTGTCGTCACGGCCAGATCTAGCAGGCCCCGCTCCAGCCACGTGAACACACTTGACACCTGTAACTGTTGCTCAACCTGACATTATTTGTCCCCTGCTGTAACAGAGTGTAATATACACACCATCCACTGGGAATCTAATCAGCCTTGGAAACCCAATTTTCAGTTTATAGGAAATACAGGAAAGAAAGGAGTACATTAAACGGCACTCTGAGAATAGTCAGAAAATTTCAGACTGTAAGAACACAGATCTGGTCTCTTCAAAAAGCCAATGTGCTTGGAAGGGGGTGAGGGGTCTAGATCAAAAGATACTAAAACACAACAACAGAATGCAGTAGAGAGACACACTCCCTGCTAGCTGCAAGCTTCCTGTAGGAATTCAGCCTCCTTCTCCGAGTGGGGAGGCAAGGAAAGAGGTAGGCCTCTCTGTGCCTCACCTCCCCGCTACTCTAGTGCAGTAGACTGGAGCCTGCGGGCATGCTGTAGGCCTCGGTGACTCCTGGCTGTGTACGTGTAAGAAGAGTATTTAAGACCTTGTGTTCATTTCTAATTAAGGCCCAGGAAGAGCAGACTCCTTCCTCTAAGGTGAGAAAACAGAAAGTGAGAGAAAAAAAGGATCAGGCCCGAGACACTCCGAAGGACAAACGTCACATAGCCTTCAATAGGAAGGGCCTTCCTGGGCCAACTCCTGGAACCATTGCTCCCCTCCCAGACATGGACCAGAACAACTTCTCTGAGCATTTCTCCCAGGAGAAATTCACCAGGTGGGCCGCCGAGCAACCCAGGGAAGGGAACGCTGAAGCCCCACATGGAGGGGTGGCCGGCACTGCTCCAGATGGGAACAGAGCTGTCCTGTTGCGGGGCCCTACAGACCACCGTGCCTAACCCCAGCACGACAGGACTCCTCCCAGGCAGCGATCCTGTCATCTCCCAGCGCAAAAAAACCATTCTCACTTTAAAACCCACGTGGTCGCTTGCAGGCTGAACCACTTCCGGTGGATCGTGCCGGCCCACGGCGAAGTGACGTTGCGAGTGCACTTCTCTTCTAATGACGTCGGGAACTTTGACCAAACATTCAACTTCGAGATCCTCGGGACTCGCCGCCAGTACCAGCTTTATTGCCGAGGCATCTGCACTTACCCATTCATTTGCCGGGACCCAAAGTAAGTGTATTTCCCTTTAAAAGAACAGGTGGACAGACAACCTATTAGGTTTCCCCATGGTACTTTGAACAAGGCAGCTCCTAACACTGATGTGAGCAAGGTCAGCATCCCAGCCTCTTGTCTATTGGGCTGCAATGTCTTGGGCATTGACCAAGCCCCGGGAATGCCTGCTGTGAGACTGAGGAAAAGAGAATGGGAGAGAATGAAGAAGGGAAACGACCTTCCTCTGGCAAGTTAGTTTGCTTATTTTACTATTACACATTTTAAACAGATTTTCTATTTACTTCTTACCCTATAATATCAAGACAGCTGACCCTTGAACAACATGGGTTTGAACTGCATGCGTCCACTGACATGTAGATTTCTTTTCAGTAAATATATTGGAAACTTTTTGGAGATTTGCAACCATTTAGAAAAAAATTTTCCTTTTCTCTAGCTTACTTTACTGTAAGAATACACTATAAAATACATACAACATAGAAAATATATGTTACCTGACTTTCTGTTATCTGGAAGGCTTGCAGTCAATAGTAAACTATTAATAGTTAAGTTTTGTGGGGGTGGGGTCAAAAGTTATACGTGGCGTTTCTACTGCACAGGGGGTCGACACCCCTAGCCCCCAAGCTGTTTGAGGGCTGGCTCTACAATCTCCACAGGTGGGCTTCACAGTTCTGAGCTACTGAACACCATTGTGCCCCTTATATACCACACAAAGGCACCTGGCCAAGCAAGCTGGTGGGGCAGCACCCTTGGGGAACAACCCCTTTTACAGCTTGTCCACCAAGAGGAGCTTCTTTGCAGTTCTCACCAAGAGACCACATTGGACAAGGAACTCCGAAGCTAGGTGATATCCACCAGAACTAGTTTTCCATAGGGATCCTCGGGAATTTTTCTAGCTGGGCACACTAGAACAGGAAATCCAGCTCAGCTCTGTCACAAGCCCCTCATGATGCGGGCCACCACTGGGAATCTTCTTACTCGAGTTTAAACCATGCCATCACTACTGTGGGTAGGGAGAGAGGAGGAGTGGGAATAAAGGCTCAACAAAGGTCCTCCAATTATGAGTCATTCTGTCTCCAGACACCTGGACCCTTTGCTGAACGGGGAGTATGGGGCTCAAGTAAACATCAAGCAGTAGCATTGAACTTCCTTTCAGACAGCCTCTCCTCCTCTCCTCCTCTTCTCTTCCTCCCCTGTGTTCAGAGTGGTATTCCCTCAGCGGAAGAGGGACATGAAGGAAAATGAGGTCATCTTTAAGAAGTACATTATCAGCATGGAGAGGTTTCACTTTGGGCCACTGCTTTGTGGAAAATCAAGAGATAAGTAAGTGTTCCATTATTTCAAAGCAGATTTCAGACTCCTGGGTTGGACTCATGAATAGTACAAGCACAGGGTTCCTGTGTTGATGTAGCTTTTGCTAATGCTGCCTCAGTTAGCCCTGGACCACAGGTCAGGAGAACTGAGTTCTCATGTCCTGAGTTTCTGTTAAGTACCCAGATGAATGGGTGCCATTTTCCCAGATAGGGAAGCCTGGAAGAGGACCAGGTTTTGGTGGGGGAAGGGTAGGATCAAGAGCTCACCTTGAGATGCTTGAGAGATACAGCTAGTAGCCACAGAAGGCGGGAAATAGGCTACATGGTTTGGGTTCTCAGAGGAGAGTCTGTCTTTGAGACAACAAAAGCCATGGGCGTGGATGAGATCAGCTACGAGTACACAATAAGGAGAGAAGGACCAAGGATGGAGCCCTGAATGCCTCCACCACTCAGAAGAGGAGCCAGCAAAGGAGACATGAAAGAGGGCCAGAGCTTTGGAAACCAGGAAAGGGTGGTGTCATGGAGCCAAAAGAGGGTGTGGTCATTCAAAGAGGCATGTATTCAGGGAAGCACAAGAATTAACCAGGATTTGGGGCCAGACAGAACTTGTCCCAGAGGAGAGGGATGACTGGCCCAGAAACAAGGCCCAGTGCAATGGGTATTACTCATTTATTCTTAAAAGACCTTTATAATCTTGTTAAGCTTCAATGTCTTCATCTGCAAAATGGGAAAGTAATAGCACCCACCCACAGATTTGTGAGACTGAAGTGGATAATGCACATGAGACTCAGCATAGTGCTGGATGGCCGCCACCCCTACAGCAGTTACGCAGAGAACACTTTTGGTCTCTTCCATTTGTTCTCATTCATCTTTCATCAGAGCCTGTCTAAAAAGTTTCCCAGATTATTTCTGAGCACTACGGTGCCCTTTCCCAACCTGGGCAGTGATCTCTGACGAGTGCGTCCTCATTGGCATTCCTTGCGCCCTCTGTAGCTCTTTTTCTGTTCAGTACCATTAACCGAGCAGCTTTCAGTACCCACAGTGCTCAACTCTGGAGCTCTGTCACTAAGGTACTAAAAGGAACAGAAAGAGTCTTGTAACTGTGAACAATGCCAAGCAAATCCACGCCAGAACGGTAATATCCTGCATGTGTCTAGGAGAGGTGAATGAGGAAATCAGATGTAAAATAAGACAGTTACTCAAATGATCAATTCTCCTGAGAATAAATACCCTGGAAAGGATAGAGCTGAATATTTCTTAGTTAGAATTCTTTGCAATAATAGAAAGTACCATTTATTGGGCATTTGATATCTGCAGCTGTCCTAAGAACATTAGGTAAACTAGTTCATTTAATAATCATAGAAATCCTAAGAGGTATTATCATCCCATCTTAGAGATGAAGAGAACAGAGGCTCGGGGTGGGTCAGGTCACAGCCGCAAATATACCCACTACAGAGCATGCGTTCTTAGCCACCACGCCTCTGCCTCAGTGTAACCACACTCCCTTTGGCATTGCTTTCCATCTCACAGTCACCTTCTCCACCCGAACTCTCCATCAGTCCTTACATCCTGAGTTTTGTTCTTGTCCAGGTACAAGTCATCCTTGTTCCCAGGCAACATGGAGACACTGACAATCCTGAACAATTCCCCTATGGTCGTGGAGGTGTTTTTCTGTTTTCAAAATGATATCAAAGCAAGCACCTACTTCCTGGAGCCCATCAACATGCTTCTGAAACCCAATGAGAAGCAGGTACAGTCACATGGGAATAAGTCCACCAGGGCAAGGCTTCCTTGTGAAGTTTGAGGCCTTGGCATCCTTGGTGTGAACATATTTTGTTTTGACTCTTGCATTAGCTGCTGAAAGTATGGGCCTACCCTACTGCAGTTGGTGTTTTTGAAGACAGTATTGTCTGCCGCATCAAGAAGAACCCAGAGCCAGCCATCTTCAAATTAAGCTGCCAGGGGATCCGCCCAGAACTGGAGCTGGACCCCAGGCAACTGCATTTTGACCGACTCTTGCTGCACAGGTCAGAATTCTGGATGACACCGGGACTGAAATGGAATTTAAAGAACATTTAGGCCTAGCTTGACCAATTCATACTGATTTGCTGGGACTTTTCCTAGTTTTAGCACTGAAAGTTCTGCACTCTGGGAAGCTTCTGGTCCTGTGCAAACCAGGATGGTTAGTAGCCCCGTTGAGTTCACAGGTTACCATGGGTTCAGTGGCTGGCCTTCCGCAGAGCTGAAGACCACCCCCCACTAAGATGAACTGCCAAAGCTGTGCGTTATTGGCCTTTTCCTTGGAACTAGCTTTTTCTAGATTCTCAAAACAGTCCATTACCCTAAAAGGTTAAGACTCTTCACTAGAAATTAGAGTACAAACATAGAAATTACATGTTCATTTGCTGGAGTTATTCAAAATAGAGAATGTTTATTTCTAGGGCTGCAGGGAGAGAATATTGTTATGATATATATCCTGCATTCCTTGATTATCACCACCAAGCCACATTCCCTGGTACATACTGATCAGTGAACTAAGCAGTAATTGAAACAGCCAGAAGTGCTTTTGACCTGCCATACAAATCAAAATCATTTGAAACTGATAAAGCTTCTTTTGGTCTCTGCAGAAAAGAATCCAAGATAGTTTCTCTCCGCAACGTCACACCCCTGCCCGTGGCCTGGAGGATTACCAGTCTAGAGCACCTGGGTGACGACTTCACCGTGTCCATGATGCAGGGGATCATCCCCCCCAAGGCTGAGTATGGCCTGAAAGTGCACTTCAAGCCCTCCAAACCCATCAACATCAAGAAAGCAATCCGGTTGGAGGTCAGGTTTCACATATCTACAGATGTGGTCATCAAAATGTGTACACATTGAGTCCCATGACACATAGACTACCAAGATACACACAACACACACACACTGTGAGCCAGTTGTCCGTATTACATGCTCCCATCTGATCCCCATTTGACAGTCCCCACCCTACAATAGCTTGCTCTGCACACTGTTTTAGCTCCATGAAGGTAGTCTTGTCCATGGCTGACTTCGCAGCACCAAGAACAGAGCTCTCAATCAGTACAGAGTGAATGAGTGAGTGAATGAATGGTGTTCTATCCTTTAAGCTGGCATTAGATTCCTGATTTCACATCCCCAAACCCAGTCGCCCTTCAGATTCCTGTCTCAATAAATGTCACCCTTCACCCAGTTGCTCCTGAGAGACACCTGAGAGTTATCCTAGATTCCCCCCTTCTCTGACACCTCCCCTCCACCCTCCTCCAACAGGTCTTGTCGTT